>QRDG01002363.1:41199-73188 GCA_012064385.1 Puccinellia tenuiflora
CAGCGCAGAATACTTACACCGGGGACAGGAAGAGGAACAGAGCGATGATATTGCCTGACCAAAGAAAGAAACATCAATTTCTCAACCCATGAAAAGAAGAAGGAATTAACCAAAGCCAAAGAGACAACAGAGATCAGTGCGAGAAGAACGTCAGCCATGGAGCTCACTCACCTGAGACACCGAAGAAGAACCTCGCGATATGCTCCATCTCGACCGACGTACCGCGGCCGCGGCGGCGCTCCAAACTATCACCTGATTCTAACAAGGAGAGAGAGGTCTATATCTTTCTAGGGCGGGAGGGAGGAGAGAAGAGGCAGCTAGCGGTGCACCGAGTAGCGCTCAGCTCCCGGCGGGTCAGTATTCAGTACTGCGCGCTACGCAACACGTACCAAATGCGGTGTCTTTCTGTGCGTATATGTCATCTGTGTCTATGGGTCTGGACCGAAGGGGTGGGGAGAAATATATATGGGGAACATTGAGGGGATGATCTTGGATTATTGGGGGCCTATAGGACTACAGGCGAGAGCTTATTCATGGCGTTCTTATCCTGACGTGTACTCCTGTCTGACGAAAGAATGTCGAATTCGGTGTCAAATACGGTCCGGCAGTAGTAATAATTCAGCAAACTCCGGTACGCACATATATACAGTACAAGACCGACAAATGATCCATCACTAGGAGTCTAGGACAAGGTCATTAGAGCAACTCTAATAGAGCCTGTAAAACCCGCTGGAACCATATTTTTCTGACGGTTTTACGGGTTCAGCCCGAATTCGACGCAGAACAGAGTCCAAAAACGCGGCCCGGCCCGAAAACGTTTCTCGGGGGCCTGAGAAAATCTTCGCACGACCCCTATTTAAACAGGTCACGGAGGGGGGTTCGGTTCCGGAACCCTACTCCCCTCCGCCGCTTCCGCCGCTCCGCCGCACACAGCTAGCCCACTCCGGCGAGCAATTAGGACAGCTCCGCCGCCGCATTCCACGATCCGCGACCTCCCCGCTCAACGAAATGTATCAACAAATTTAAAAAACGAGATTCTGGGAGAAGCTGATGGAGGGTAGCTTCTGGGAGAATCTGGAAAATAAGCTGAAAAGATGGGGGCCTATATGGGGAACAGAGAGGGGATGATCTTGGATTATTGGGGGCCTATAGGACTACAGGCGAGCAGGGGCGGAGCCAGGGGGTGCTAGCAGGGGTCAGACCCCCCCCCCCCCCCCCCCCCCAATACTATGTCACGTACGTACTAAGTATATACCAGCTAATGGCCCTTGATAATCAGTAATCAGTACTTAATTAAGCCCAAATCTAGCTGCAATACATGCACGTATTGAAGCCCAACAAAGCAACAGCCCATGCCCATCTGCCGGACGCCCATGGTTAGCACTCCCTGTCTGCTTGTCTACTCTAGCCTGTCAGTTAGACGATCGATCTCGATCGCTGCCATCGTGCTATTCCCCATCGCAAGACGCTGACCCTAGACAGACGACTAGCGGCTAATACGGCGGCCGCGCTGATCATCGTTGCCCACCCGCCAGCCCCTACGGATCGTTGTTGCCTGCCTGCCGTACGTCGGCATCACCGCCCCGCAAATTCATCAATGGATTATATTGCACGTACGTCCTACTCATCTGCTTATCTGATGTATTTTAGCTATTGTATACTTTGTTAGTTACAAACAACGAAAAAGAAATAATAGTTTGCCTTTTCACGCCGGTTATTTAGATCTAGTCATCTAGAATCTGGTCTGGTGCTGAAAGTTTAGATTCAACATTGACAATAGTAGAGCTATATGTGAAATCACAAACTGTAGCTTGTTTGTTCGGTTTTGCTTAATTATCTTTGTTAACATTTGAGATAACTTTCATCGCAAAAAAAAACATTTGAGATAACTTATAATAATGCAATGCTTTTGCCAAAAAATACGCTAATAAGCCATTTTATTTTGGACTTGAAATTTTGATACACGATAGTCCGCTTGCGACCATCACCGCTTCGCCCCCCTATGTCCAAATCCTGGCTCCGCCCCTGCAGGCGAGAGCTTATTCATGGCGTTCTTATCCTGACGTGTACTCCTGTCTGACGAAAGAATGTCGAATTCGGTGTCAAATACGCTCCGGCAGTAGTAATAATTCAGCAAACTCCGGTACGCACATATATACAGTACAAGACCGACAAATGATCCATCACTAGGAGTCTAGGACAAGGTCATTAGAGCAACTCTAACAGAGCCTGTAAAACCCGCCGGAACCATATTTTTCCGACGGTTTTACGGGTTCAGCCCAAATTCGGCGCAGAACAGAGTCCGAAAACGTTTCTCGGGGGCCTGAGAAAATCTTCGCACGACCCCTATTTAAACAGGTCACGGAGGGGAGTTCGGTTCCGAAACCCTACTCCCCTCCACCGCTTCCGCCGCTCCGCCGCACACAGCTAGCCCACTCCGGCGAGCAATTAGGACAGCTCTGCCGCCGCACCACGATCCGCGACCTCCCTGCTCAACGAAATGGCTAACCGCGGCAGCTCCGGGAGCGGAGGCGGTCGGATTGGCGGCGGAAGCTCGCCGCCGCATCCCCCGGTCTTCCGCTCGGAGGCGGAGCGGAAGAAATGGGTCGCGTCAAAGGGAGCGCGGAAGCGCGCCGCTCGGCGCTGGACGAACAGATGTGGCTGACGCCTCCGGGGAAGCTCGCCCGCTACGCCAACAACGGCAAGGGCTCATCGTCCCGGGGTTCCTACCATCCTCCGTCTCCACCCATCACAGAGGACAGCTCAGAGGACGAGGAAGACGCGGAGGCGATGCGCCTCGACGCCGGCGACTACGTCCACAACGATGACGAGGAGGAGGCCGCGATCCAGCAGGCCTCCGTTATCTCTGCCGCGGAGGTGCGCGCGCGGTTTAGGCGCGAGGAGGCCGACGCCGTCCGCCAGGTCCGCGAGTACGAGGCCGCACAGAAGGAGGCCCGGGTCCGCCGCGTCAAGCTCGAGGTCACCGCCCTCGACGACGAGTAGACCGTGCCGTCCTCCGCCGCTGCCGCGTCTACAGGCCCCGGTGAGGTATCCCGGGGCCGAATTTTGCTCAATCTAGGTCGCGCGGCCGCCTCCTCCTAGTTTATGTTGTGTATTTTGTAAAAATATGTATGTATGTAGCTCAAATGCATTGACGAACTCTATGCCGATGAACTCGTATGTTCAATTCTCCCGCGAAATTTCGATTTCGAGTTTTTCAGTTCGTGTTTTATGGGTTCTGATCTGCGCCAGCTCCAAATTAGACCGAAACTTGCGAAATTTCGATTCGAGTTTTTCGGTTCGTGTTTTATGGGTTATGATCTGCGCCAGCTCCATAGACCGAAAACAAGTTTTCGGTAGACTGAACTCGTGTTTTTCGGTTCGCGAGTTTACAGGTTCTGTTAGAGATGCTCTTACGTTCAGTAAAAGTAGGACAGGCACGTTGAGTAATCTTTCGGGAAGAAAGTGCTCACTCACGCCAAAGTCGCAGGGTCTACCATGTGAATGTCAAGAGATAAGGATTTTCATGATGACCGCCCAGTCAAACCAACTAAGACCAAAGTGTCGGCACATATATATACAGCATTAACTAACCTAACAGTAGATTAGTCAATACTTAAAAAAACACTTAAAAACACCACTTTTGATTTATTTTGGGGTTTTTATCAACATTTCCCCAAGTGTGGTGTTTTTTACTTGCAATTTAATCTTAATTAGTAAGGTTACATCGCAAATTTTTGCCAAACATGAAGCTTTGTAGTCAACTGTCTTAATGGCAAATCTTCTGGAAGTTGTACAAAATAGTATTTCGACTGGAACCACCATGGCGTCTTGAGATAGCAGATATTCATATCACCTCCGAAATCCTCGCGAACAAGCACCAAGCTGGTCTTGATCTGCATATCTACATATTTAGTGCGTAGACAAAGAGAGAGCCATCAACACGACCACCTCCAGCAGAGGTCTCCCCCATATAACAAAAGCTACGACCGCCAGGAAACGACCAACAACGGGAATGCATCTTAGTTCCTATAGAAATCTAGCATCTCGATTAATGTATTTTTTTTCTACCACGTTTTTTAGTTCATGCACCCTAAATGTGACATTATTTGTCGCAAGATGGCCTAACTTCTAAAAAAAACTAGCACTAAGCTCGTGCTCGCCAAGAAAAACTACACAAAATTTGCAGCACAAGGTCAGTCATGCGGATTATATGATGTTGTATGGGTGTTTTTTAAATGATGCAAATTTGCATGTGTTTTGTTGCGACCGCATGAGCAAGATGTTGTGATGATTTGAGCCTAGTTTTATTTCTATGCTGCAAATGTTTTCGTGGGGAGTTCCACAGTTTGTCCTCCCTTGCTGCATACGTAAGTTGATTTTTTTCCGGAGATTTGATGTGACGGATGGGGATTTGTTACTGAAAGCGAGGTTGGGATTCAACACACTTTGCATTGAGATCTCAGGGGTATAAGTACCCGTACAAGCACACGAAGGTGCGGTCTCAGAATTACATGCGATCATGGGATCGTGCTACAGAACGTGGGGGAGGTGGCTGTACGTGTGGTTGACTAGGCACAGGGCACACGTACAGGCTTATACTTCAACAGTTACGACCAAGGTGAATTTTGCTGCATACGCATATTTGTTTGTTGCATAGGTGTTTTGCTGCAACCGCCATGGGATGAAATTTTGCAACGATGTTACAATAGTACAAAAATTATGACGCGGGTGCGGTGTATGTTGTACAATTCGAACGACCGAGATTTCACGTTTTGAATGATGGAGGAGGCGGAGGATCTAGGGTTTCCATCCATGAAATGCGTGACACTATATCGGGTAGGCGTTCTGGCTCTCAAACAGTAGGAAAAACAGGCTCGGAGACCTTACAATACAGCGAGGTCCCAATGAAAATAAGCTTGCTCGATACGCAACGGTTTTACAGGCCAGTCTTGGAAGAACAAAAACATGCGTGAGCTAGTGAAGCAGCGTACCAACGGCCAAATCCTTGTGACGGGAACAGCAAAACTGGCGTGAACGAGCGCGTCGTCGTCTGGCCCCGCCCCGCGCGAGAATGAGAGCGACTGCTGCTAGAAGAAGAAATGGAGTCTAGTGCATGCTCTGTCCCTGTGTCAGTAGATTCTCGTCACGAGCCGAATAAATATCTAGGCTCTACGCTTAAATCAGTACCGAGTAAACCTCACTCGTCATCTATGGATGATTGCACTAAGTGTGATCAGACATTTCATCTAAAAAAACAAAAAAAAGTACTAAGTGACCAGACATTCGGACTGTACTACACATGCCAAATTATCACTCCATTTTCTAAATAGAAAATTCGAAGTGGATCCTAATAGTTTCTGCGCACGGTGTGCGTCCGTCGCTGCGACCGTGCAGGATGCATGTGCACCGCTACACGCTATATGTCGATGTATCGGTCGGTCGACGGTGCCCCCACAGGACACAGACACAAAAGTGCACAGTAGCCGGTCTCAGAGCATCATCTCCAGCCGGGGTACTAATAGAGCGTCCGGATTAGCGCCCCGGACGATCTCTATTGGCGCTGTGAGGATAAAATTGTGTCTATTGACGATGTTGTTCCCCAGTCGAGGCGTCAATATGAAGAATAAAAAAAATTCGATATATTTCGTTCACTTTAGGAAATTTTACAAATTTGAACGAAATTTAAACAAACTTAAATCTAAACCTAATCTAGCGATAGCGGCGGTAACGTTCGAACACGGTGAAGTCCAGCGGGTCGTTCTTGACCGCTGCGCCGCCGAGGGCGTCGGCCTCCTGCTTCACCTCTTCCTCCTCGTCCTTGACGCGGCTGGGACCCGCCTCGTGGTCGTTGGCGGTGGTGAGGTCAAGGAACAATGCCCCCAATGATCTTCACATGATCCCACAGTGACAACGTGCAGTCCGCCTTCTCGTCCAGCGGCAGGACGTCGTCGAGCGACTCCTGCATCACGGCGGCGAGCCCGGGGCACTCGATATCGTCGGCGTCGGGGTCGTAGAGTCTCTCCTGTGCAGCGACGAGGTAGTCGTACTTCGTCTTCGCCTTATTCAGCGGCGGCGGAGGTGGAAGAGGGCGTCGGCCGCCACTGCTGCTGCCGCGCTGCTGGGACGAGGAGTCGCGGATGATGATCCCACCCCCGCTTCGCCCGGCGCGCCTCGCTGGGGTGCGCAGCTCCTCCGGCTTCGGGGTAAGGAGCGCCGATGTGCCGCGGGAGGAGGAGGAACCTGAGCCGGACGACGACGACGCCGTCCACCTCGGCGCCTAACGGTTGGAAGGAGGAGGCGCCGGTGCCGCGAAGCGGGCCGACGGCGTGTACATGGGTGTGCCATTGGCGACACACCCCATCACATACTCCATCATGCGCCTCGGCACGCTCCAGAAGGTCCACCGGCCGATGGAGTTCTTGTCGCGTGGCGGGGGCGGCGGCCTTCGCCGGTCCAGGTCGTCATATCCTTGTGGTGGAGCCGATAGAACTTGGCCGCGTAGCGGCCGTAGTTCGCCGGCCGCGGCTCCCACCGAGGGTTGTTCCGCTCCTTGGTGGTGAGCGCGCCCCAGTAGTGGCGGAGCATCGACTCCTGCCAATGACGGCTCGTCGGCGTGGGCGCGTCCCGCATCGGGATGCTGTTGATGCTGAGCGCTTAGCCGGATCTGGCGGCGGGGGTAGTTGGCGCTGTGGAGTGCCTCCGCCTCCTCTCTGAGGAGCGTGTGCGGGTGCCATCCATTGGCGGCAGCTGCTGGGTTGCGCCTATCCAGCGACATCTCTGGCGGCTAGGGTTTTGGGAGGCGAGAGGAGCGAGGAGAGGCTTGGGTGTGTGATTGGAGCGGGGAGGCTGCGGGTTTTAATCGTTGGAGAAGCGGTGGGTGGCGGCTTCAAAAGCCGCGCCGCATTGACACCGCCGCGCCAGGGAGCCGGTGAGCGACGGAACGCCTCGCTGTCGCGCTACGAATGCATTTGACCGCGGCGACCGCCGCGGAGGGCGTGGACTGTGTGTGCCGAACGAACTATTGGGCCTCGTCGGACGAACCGGGCTATTGGTGTCGCAACTGAACGCCATTTTTCGTCCGACGAGCTCAATAGCGCTATTGGCGGCCCTATTGACGCCCTAACTAGAGATGCTCTAACCTTTGCCACCATCGGCCCCTCCACGGAAGAAACAATATGCACACGCTTGCGTCTGGTCCGATCCGGTCACGCGAGAAACCAAGTACCCTAAAAGTAACATTGCCCACATATACCACTGGGGAAGGATGGAATCACGGAATCATTCAGCAGCTTTTGGAGCCTTTTCTTTTTGTGTGTTATTAAGAGGTTTAGACCTTGGCCAGATAGAGAGGACCGAGAATTAGAATGATGCCTCTTGATTGCACCATGCCCGTGCATGTGAGAATAGTCGTTAGAACAATGTTCAATTTAGGGGAATAATGGCGTATTTTTTTGACAAATCAGGCCTCCGATGAAACTAATTCGGAATCTAGACCTTGTGTTCAGCGCCATCGAAGTTTGTGTAGGTCGACGTCAGACGGTTCAAGGCCATTGCTATTGGCGCTGCGCCGGCTTGGCACCGACCTTCACATCTTCGACGCCATTCTCGATGACGTCGAGCTAGGGTGGGCAGATTTTAAAATAATTTCTCCGAGGACCAGATTTCAAATTAGTTTCGAGTCAGATTTGACAAAATAAATACTAAAATGGCCAGTGAATTTGTGTGGTTCTAACAACATTTTATCATTGTTCTAACAACATTAAGAGGATATTGTAGAGGTGCTTCTCCTGTGACCCTCCCGAACCCTAACCCTCCCGCGACCCTCGTGGCGGCGGCGCTGCGCCGTCCCGAGGGATCCCTCCCACGGCCGCCCGTCCCCACCCTCCCTCTCTCCCCTCTCTCCGCCGCTTCCAAAGAAGTCGTCGGCTAAGGCCGCGCGGCGTGGTGGCGGCGGGGCGTCTGCATGCCGTGGCGGCTGGGCAAGGAGGCGGCGCACTTCCCCCTGCTACCGCGGTGGCGCGCGGCGACGACGACCGGAGGAGCCAGCGGTTTGCGGCCGGCAATGGACATGGCGGATGGGTTCTGGGCCCGTATGGGCCTCGATCGATCTCCTGTACCTGTTGTCCCCTGTGCGGCAACAATGGTGAAAGAACAAGCTATGCCCGAGATGTTGCCTAGAGTGGGGGTGAATAGGCGATTAACACTTTTCTAATTAGGGGCTTGATAATTGCGGAATAAAACTATGTGTTTAAATTAGCAAGCCAACAACCTAAAAACTAGGTTCACCTATGTGCACCAACAACTTATGCTAAACAATTTAAGCGACAAGGTGATAGCTAGATAAGAACTTCAAGCACGATGGCTATCATAATGTAAATTGCATAAGTAAAAGCTCGGGTATAGAAATAACCGAGGCACGCGGAGACGAGGATGTATTCTCGAGTTCCTCCTTGTTAAGGGAGTACGTCTCGTTGGAGGGGTGTGAGCTCGCCACAAAAGGCCTACTCAAGATGCCACAAAGGCCTCACCCTATTCTCCGATGAACCTCACCCAAGGGTTTGGTTCACCTTCCACTATCGGAATCCTTCAAGGCGGATTCCGAAGCCCGGGCACACACCCACAACTCAATTGGGGGCTCCCAAACTCGTGCCGAAGCTTCACAACTCGAAGTCTTCGTGGCACCTCCAAACCGTCTAGGGTACACAATGCACCCAAGCGGCAACAAGCTCTTGGAAACACAATGCACCCAAGAGTAACAAGCTTCTCAACCTTCAACTTCACGTATCACCGTGGAGAGAGCAACCCGATGCAACTAATGCAAAAGGCAAGAGCACACAAAGTGGTCAAGTCCTTCACTCTCAAATTCCAACCAAGCAACAAATGCTTTGGGGGGAATAAGGGAGGAAGAACAAAGGGGATGAACACAAAGTAACCCCAAATCTAGATCCACAAGGTTTCCCTCACTTAGAGGAGATTTTCATTGGTGGAATGGTAGATCTAGATCTCCTCTCTTGAATCCCTAAGTTTGGGCAAGAATTATTGTAGGGATGGAGAGGAATCAAACTCACAAGTTTGCAACAATGGAGGAGAGAGGAAATAAGCTGAGCAAAAGTGAGCCGCCGGCTCTTGGGGAAGAAGGGGGCTTTTTATAGCCCCTCCCCAAAAACTAGCCGTTGGGCCTTTTTAGGCTGGAGACTCCAGTGTAAGTGGGCCGGAGACTCCGGCCTGGGCCGGACATTCCGGCCAGGCTCCGAGCACTTCGGGTCATCGGGGCAGGCCGGAGATTCCGGCCAAGAGGGCCGGAGACTCCGGCCAGGCCGAAGACTGCAAACAACCTCCGGTGTCCCTCTGGACCCCTATACAGTACCGCCCCACATAGAGGCAAAGAGCTGAGAAAAAACCTGGGGCCGGAGATTCCGGGTCCCTTGGGCCGGAGACTCCGGTGGGCCGGAGACTCCGGACCATCTCCGGGGTATCTCCGGACCCCGGTCCAGTACCGCACCGCAGCAACATCAATTCGGCAGCGAAAAACAGGGCCGGAGTCTCCGGACCATCTCCGGGTGTTGGAGTTATGCCGAACAGGTGTCCTCACAGAGAAGACTTAAAGCCAGCACACCAGGGTGGCCCAAAGTGGTGGTAAGCCGAATCCGGCTTAACCGGGCGGCCCAGTGAGCTGAAGCGTAGGAGGCCCATCCGGCTAAGGGAAGGTTCCAGAAGCCGGCCTGCATTGCAGAAGACTTAGCCCACAAGGCAGGGCCAAGCTGGATTAGAGTAGGACTCTGTACTTAGTCGGTTAGGTTTCCTCCTGTAAGCCCAGGGTCTAGACGCCTTTATAAGCCGGCCCCTGGGACGCCTTAGGGCACGTACGCTCTCAACCCTAATCCACTGTAACTCGGCGATTTAGCCTTATAGTGAATTATAGCAGCACGTAGGGTTTCGCCACCGTTGCGAGATCCGAAGCTGGGTAAACCCTTTGTCACCTCGTTGCCGGAACAACCCACATCTCCAAAACCCCTCTCTCTACCTAGCTCGATGGCACCCCTGTCGCGGCTAGATTCGACAAGACCATGACAGTTGGCGCCCACCGTGGGGCTGGAGATGTCCAGGGTTTCGATCCATCCAGGAGCCGCAGGCGGAGTCGGCGACACCATCGCGGTCGGCATGGTGAGATACTTCGACGAGTCAGGAGCCGGCCACGTCTTCAACGACGGCCTCTGGACGCCGGCAAAGGAGGATCCCGCCGGCTGGTCCACGGTCTCCATCGACGGCTTCGACATCTTCGTCGGCTTCACCGCCCAGGCCTTGGATGATCTCGGCTTCACCTCGCCTTTGCCCACCACCCACCTAGGCAACCTCGACGAGGAATCGGATCTGGACTCTGACGAGATCGCTGATCTGGATCTGGCTTTTGATGCTGACGATGAAGATTCTGAAGATGACGCAAGTTCCAACATGGCGGCGCTGGACTTCCACTTCATCAGCATCCTAGGAGAATCCGGCTCACACGAGTCGATGACTGAGCCTGAGTCTATCCTCCCTGCTCAACAGGCTGGGGTTGATTCAGAAGCCACATGGAGCAGGACCTCGAATCTGAAGGAGAATCCGACGACTTTAGCCAGAAAGTTGCATCCTGCTTAGGACGTCCTGCCGAGGTCTTGATGGGAAACGTCTCGGATCCTAAGGACGACCCCAACACCTCGAAAGCCGCCAATGGCGAAGAAAAAACTCCACAAGCCGAAAAACTCAAGATGGATTTCGTGCCGCCACTGGCTCCATTGATGGGGACAGGCAGAGTGCTGGCTGAAGGAGACGACATTGACGCTACGGCTGGCGAGACAGCGGAGAAGGAGCATGAAGAGAAGATGGCGAGGTACAAGCAACTGCTAACCCCACTCCCTCCGAATGCTTTGCTGGACGACATTGAGAAGCGCCGCGCCCTACTTGAGGAGCAAGCCGCCCAGATAGTAGAGCGTGAGGTTGAGCTCACAAATAAGGAGACGGAGTTCATCCGAAAGCAGAGAGAAAAGGGGGCTGACGATGTTTTCCGTCCGGCTCGTGATAAGAACCTGCATAAGAGGTTGGATTTCCGCAGCAAGTGGGAAGCCGACCATGTCGATTCAGTCTGGAGGAAGTACCACCACCGACGTGACCCGGTGACAAACCTGTGTTACTTCAATACCCCAGCCAAAAACATGGAGGCTGTCCAGGAAGTCAAGTTCGACAAGTCGTTGGACCGTGACGCTCGGCTTAAGTATTCGGCTTATCTTCTGGAGGTTGCACAGCAACAGCAAAACGATTCGCAAGTCAGATCAGGATGGCTGGTTGACGATTCTCGCCTTTGCAAGTCAACCGCTAACAAGCCAATGGCTGCCGCCCCTGCAGACCCGGACGATGACCCGGCCGGCTCAAGCAGACACAACAAAGGCAGCAAGGATCCGAAGGACAAGCAGCCTAAGGGTGCAAAATCCCGAACTGGCTCTTCTCGCCATCGGGAGGCTGGCCGGGAAAGACATTGGAGCCGCGAGCGAAAGGAGGACCCTCGCAAGGAAAAGGCGGCACCACCCCGCCAGGAGCAACGACGTGAGGGGGATAACCAACCCCGAAGGGAGGATAACAGGGATCACATGCCACCTCCACCGCCGCCTCCACCACGCAAAGAGGGAGATAACCCTTCCAAGTACATACCCCCTCCACGACGGCAAAGGACTCCAAGCCCTCCACGCAACGTGAGTCGGGCGAGCCAAAGCCGTCACAGGGAAGAGCCAAGACAGGAAAAGTCGGTTGCTAAACCGCCATCAGCCAATGATGTTCGAAGCCTAATCGAGGAGAGGAAGTCGGCTAGAGATGCCCAATACCTCGGCCTCAAGTGTTTTGGCAGAACAATCAGAGAGCAAATTCTACCTCCCACTTTGTCGAACGTAACAAAGATGGTTGAGAAGTATAGTGGTACGGCTAATCCTGAGACCTGGCTCTCAGATTACGTCAGTGACTGTGACATATATCAAGGCAGCGCCGACTCCGCAGTGCGATTTCTGCTCCTGATGTTAATCGGGATGGCACGCATGTGGATTGAAGGTTTGCCGGAAAGGACAGTTCATACCTGGGGTGACATGAAGCGTGTTTTTATCCAGCACTTCCAGGGCACATATAAGCGCCGAAAGTCGATTTTCGAGTTACAGCGGTGCGTGCAGCAAAAGAACGAGTCTAGCCGTGAGTTCGTCTCACAATGGAGTGAAATCAAGAATGCTTGCGAAGGCGTCTCAGAAACTCAGGCGATCCATGCTTTTAAGCAATCTCTGAGGAAAGGGACGACGTTTCGCATCATGATCTACAACGACGAGTCGGAGACTTTGGGGGGCTTGCTTGCTTGTGCAAACAAGTATGCCGCCGCTGATGCTGACAACAGGGAGGATACCGAAAACCGCCGACGCGAGTCCGGGAAAAAGAAGATTGAAGACCAAGCCGGCCCTTCTCACGAAGTCGCTGCCGCCTTTGGAAAGGGTGGTTCGGGCAATGGCAAGTGGCAGGGCAAGAAGCCGATAGGTAACCAATCATCCCGTCCGCCAGCGGTGAAGTACGTTGACATCAAGCATAACCCTTGTGTCCATCATCTGAGGCTAGATGGAACAAGTTTCCACACGCTCCAGCAATGTCATATCAATCGAGACATCTCCAAGGACCCCAAAGCCGGCAAGTCAAGAAACAAGCGCAAGTCAAGAAAAGACGACAAAGAGAAGGAGGAAGCTGCTTCAGAGTCGGATGATGCTGCCTCCAAAAAAAGGGTAGAAAATTCCCTAAGCATGCCGAAAGTCTCATCGTCAACTTGGCAACAGATTCTTCATGTAAAGAAAAGGCGGCTTGGAGAGAGCTCAACTCTACGATGCCTGCAGTTCCCCAATATCTGGATTGGTCCGACACACCCATCACATGGGATCGCAGCGATCATCCGGATAGAGTCCCTGCAAAGCGCACCTACGCCTTAGTCGTCAGCCCAATAGTCAACAAGTACAAGTTGACAAAGGTGCTCATGGATGGCAGTAGCAGTATCAACATACTTTATGCCGCAACGTTGAAGAGGATGCGTATTTCCGAGTCACAACTCACCCACAGTACTGTGAAGTTTCATGGGATTGTGCCGGGACGACAAGCCTCCTCGATGGGGCAAATTACCCTGAAGGTCACCTTTGGTGAAGCCGATAATTTTCGGACTGAGGACGTCTCTTTTGAGGTGGTTCCCTTCAGAAGTGCATATCATGCAATCTTTGGGCAACCGGCTTTCGCCAAGTTTATGGCTCGGCCCTGCTACATTTATAGCAAGCTGAAAATGCCGGGACCTAACGGGATCATCACAGTCAAAGGTGACTTCAAGAAAGCCAAAGAGTGCGAGGCCTCCAATGTCGTCCATGCTGAGCAAGAAATCTGCAGGGAAGAGTTGGAGGATCTCAAGAAGACAATTGGTCCCGATGAGATGCCGGCGACAGAAAAGCCGTCCTCTAAGGTTGAGTCAAGCTTCGAGCAGAAGGACGACACCAAGACGATCAAGCTTTCAAAAGACGATCCGTCAAAGGAGGTCATCATCGGTACCGGCCTCGACGACAAATAGGAAGGCGAGCTCGTCAAGTTTCTCCGTGAGAACCGGGACATTTTTGCTTGGTCACCATCTGACATGCCAGGTGTCCCGAGGAAACTTGCCGAGCACTCCCTAAAGGTCAAGAAGGACGCGAAGCCGGTCAAGCAAGGTCTCCGCCGGCTCGGAACTGAGAAGCGCAAGGCGGTTGGGAAGGAAATCCTAAGGCTCACCGCCGCCAAATTCATCCGTGAAGTTGTCCACACTGATTGGTTGGCAAATCCCGTGCTAGTCCCAAAGAAGAACACCTCTGAGCTATGTATGTGCATTGATTTCACCGGCTTAAACAAAGCATGTCCTAAAGATCCGTTCGCCTTACCGCGTATCGATCAGGTCATTGATTCAACTGCCGGCTCAGAGATGCTATCTTTTCTGGACGCTTATTCGGGTTACCATCAGATTAAGATGAAGGAGTCAGATCAAATCAAGACGTCCTTCACCACGCCTTATGGCAATTACTGCTATGTCACAATGCCTTTCGGCTTAAAGAACGCTGGTGGTACTTACCAAAGGTGTATGCAGCGGTGTTTGGACAAGCAAATTGGCTGCAATGTTCACGTCTACGTTGACGACATAGCGGTCATGTCGAAGAAGCGCGGCGATCTTATCGCCGATCTGTCGGAAACCTTTGCAAATCTAAGGGAGTACCAGATGAAGCTTAACCCGGCAAAATGCGTCTTCGGAGTACCCGCAGGCAAGCTTCTGGGCTTCATTGTTTCCCAAAGAGGAATTGAAGTTAACCCGGAAAAGATAAAGGCGATCCAGAACATCGAAAGGCCATCTTGTCTAAAAGACATTCAACGGCTTACGGGTTCCGTCGCGGCTGTAAGACGATTTGTTAGCCGGCTTGGCGACAAAGCATTGCCATTGTACAAGCTCCTCAAAAAGTCGGACAATTTCGTTTGGACAGAGGAAGCAGAGGCAGCTTTGGCTCAGCTGAAGTATACGTTGACGCATGCTCCAATTCTAGCAGCTCCAAGGGAAAAAGAGCCGCTTCTCCTCTACGTGTCGGCCACGAATTTCGTCATAAGCGCCGTCATTGTAGTGGAGCGCCTGGAGGAAGGGAAGCAATTGCCGGATCAGTGCCCCGTCTATTTCATTAGCGAGGTGTTCTCAAATTGCCAGAAGTTAGCTTATGGTTTATTCTTTGCCGCCAGAAAACTACGGCATTACTTCCAGGATCACACAATCACGGTGGTCAGCAAGGCTCCACTAAGAGAGATCATCAATAATGTCGACGCAACGGGCAGGGTCGCCAAATGGGGCATCGAGTTAGCAACTTTCGACATCCAGTACAAGCCAAGGACCGCCATCAAGTCTCAGGTTCTAGCCGACTTTGTTGCAGATTGGACAGAGGCGATGGAAAGCACACCTTTGCCGGATTCTCAGTATTGGATAATGCACTTCGACGGCTCAAAGATGAAGGAGGGCTCGGGGGCTGGAGTGGTACTAAAATCGCCTAAGGGCGAGAAGCTTAGTTACGTCCTCCGAATCCACTTCAATGCCACCAACAATGTAGCAGGGTATGAGGCTCTCCTCCATGGCCTTCATATGGCTAAGGAGCTAGGAGTAAAGCACATTCTCTATTATGGTGACTCGGATCTAGTTGCACAGCAACTCGATGGATGCTGGGACACAAAGAACCCCACAATGGCGGAATACAGGAGAACAGTCGATGAATTCGGCCGATGTTTTTCCGGCTTAGAGGTTCGACATATCTCCCGAGACGATAATGAAGCTGCAGATGCCTTGGCTAGAATAGGCTCCAATAAAAAAGCAGTGCCGCCAGACGTATTTCTCCATCATCTACACAAGCCATCCATCAAAGGTGGCGACGAAGATTATCCCTTGTCGGCAGAATCAGTTCAAGTATGCTTGGTAACCCCAGATTGGACCACGCCCTACATTGACTTCTTGGTGAATAAGAAGCTGCCCAAGGACGACAAAGTATTGAGCCGTCAAATTGAGCGCCGATTAAAGGCGTACACAATTATTGACGGACAACTTTACAAGAGGAGCACATCCGGCATCTTCCAAAGATGTGTTTCCCCAGAGGAAGGACGGAAAATCTTGGAAGAAATCCACTCCGGGGAATGTGGGCATCACGTGGCGGCAAAGGCGCTAGTCGCCAAGGCGTTTCGGCACGGATTTTTCTGGCTGATGGCTAAGGAGGATGCTATCAACATCGTCAAGACTTGTGAAGGGTGTCAGCGCTACGCAAAGCAGGTTCACTTGCCAGCTCAGGAGCTCCGAACCATCCCTATCGCTTGGCCGTTTGCAGTCTGGGGGCTCGACATGGTGGGACCTTTTAAGACGGCAAGAGGAGGCTTAACTCACCTGCTGGTGGCGGTCGACAAATTCACGAAGTGGGTGGAGGCAAAGCCCATCAAGAAACTCGACGGAGCTACAGCTACAAAGTTCATCGTCGAGATTACAACTTGATTCGGCATACCGCATAGCATTATCACTGACAATGGCACAAACTTTGCCGTCGGTGAGCTATCGAAGTTCTGCAGCCGATCAAAGATTCGACTCGACGTGGCATCGGTGGCACACCCGCAATTCAATGGATAGGTGGAGCGCACTAATGACATTATTCTGCAAGGCATTAAGCCGAGGCTTGAAACCGGTTTGCATCGAGCAGCTGGCACTTGGATTGAGGAACTGCCGGCAGTCTTATGAAGTATTCGTACTACCACAAATAGATCAACTGGCTTCACCCCTTTCTTCCTTGTATATGGTGCAGAAGCGGTGCTCCCATCCGACATGATCCACGATTCGCCTCGAGTCGCAGCCTACGACGAGAAAGACGCAGAAGAAGCACGTCAAGATGGCTTAGATATCCTCGAAGAAGAAAGAGAGTTAGCTCTCCAAAGATCCGCCATCTATCAACAAGATCTACGTCGCTACCAGAGCCGTAGAGTGCGGAATCGATCTTTTCGAGAAGGCGACTTAGTGCTTCGGCTTGTGCAAAGCCGGCAGCACAAATTATCCCCGCCTTGGGAAGGACCTTTCGTTGTCAGCAAAGTTCTGAAAAACGGGTCATATTACCTCATCGACTTAAGGGATTCAAAGAAAGATCCCAGGAAGAAAGGTCGCAAGAGGAAAAGGCATGTAGATGACGACTTAGATGAGACGAAACGTCCGTGGAATATCGCTCAGCTACGTCCTTTTTACACTTAGCAAATTCTATTGTAACTATGTCAATGTTATCATGAAATAAGAATTGGTTTCTCTCGTGTCGAATTCGAGAATCTGTACCATCCTTTATTTCCCTATGATCTTATTGTTATTATCTGTTTAACCAAAATTGCCTGTGTTGCTCTCGTTGGTAAACTCTTTCATGATTGAATCCACCTTAAGGTGATGAAAAATCAACGTTTTGCCAAATTAATGTTTGTCTGCTAGCTTTTTGCGCCGGGTTGCTTCAAAGCGTTTTGGCACCAAAAGGCGGCACTTGTTCTGAGTCTAAACAGATTGGTCATTGCGTACCCTGTTGCTCAGCGAGTTAGCTTCGCAATAGGTTTGCCGGCGCTTAAAGGCTAAGGTGGTAAGGCCAGATTGAACTGAGGCATAAAATTGCAAGTTTGCAAATATAAAGCTGACTAGCATACAGCAAAAGGCTCAATTATTTCTAGACATATACATTGTTTGGACGGCTTTACATATTGCCCTTTACATTTTCAGGATGGCCGGCTCAGGGAGCAAGTTCGGCTTATGAAGATTTCTCCGCCACCTCATTATCATCATCTGATTGAGCAGGAGTTGGCGGGCACGGCATTTCCTTGAAGATGGTGCTCAAGGATACCATGTTGGCAATCTTGCTGGCATAACCGGAGACGGAGCGAAGGATCATCTTGCGATCTTGGTCATCCAGGGGTGTGCCATCCTCCTTTTTCAGAGGGAAGCCGGATGCCACACGCCAGGCTTCCGCCTCCGGGTAATGTGCCATCATCAAGCCCAAGGCCGTCTTGGCACCTCCATGAGCGCTGGAGTGAAGCCGTTCATCGAAGAATGAAGCCGCTTCGGCCAGTTCAGCTTCTAAGCTGGCAAGGTTCACAGGGGGCTCGGGGTTGCCGGGAAAGAATTTCTCGGCAAGCTCTTTTCCCGAAGAAATAATCTTTGGGATGAGCTCCCCTACCTCCAGAATCTGGTCAAGCCGGTTTTCCGCCGTTAGCTCATGGCCGTAACCCACCGGAGCTGCAAAATGCGAAGTTCAATTATATTCGGCTAAGACAGAAACCAATGAGTTTAAGTTATTTCAAAACTTACTCAGAAGCTGGTTGTCGATAGCCAGCGATTCATCGAGGCGCCTGTTAAGTCGGTCCTGGATTTCATTAAAGGCATCCTTGTGGCTCTGCCTCTCTGATTCCAGAAGTTGTTCGGCTTTAGCAAGGTTCTTCTTGGTTGTCTCCAGCTCCGCCGCCATCGATTGATTAAGCTTATTCAGCTCAATATTCTCGTTGCGGAGCCGGTCGACAATGCCGGCATTTTCGGTAATTTCCTTGGCTTTGATGATGGCATCTGCAAAACAAGAAAATGTTAGCAGTATAAAAATAATCCTGGAACTCAAAGTTAAGAATTAGGCATTGTTACCTTGGTATTGAACCCGGTCTGCCTCAAGCCCTTCGATGATTGCGTCTTTGGTGGCCAGCTCTGTCTTTAGTCGGCGCATCTCCTGATTTTGCACACCCAAAGAATTGATGGTTTCAGCGCCAATTTTTCGGTGAATCTGTGTAAGGAATTGCTAAAGGCCTAAAGCTATATTGACAAGCTGAAGTGGCTACATGACGACATTTTATGGCTAGGGGGCTAAGTGTATGCATGCGCATTAACTCAGATCACTATGACGGCTAGTTTTAATAACTTAACCCGACATAGTGCTTGGGGGCTACTGGGTAAGTATTTTACCTGGTAGTGCTTGCGGAGAAGCGTCATGCCGGCCTCAAAGCTATCAGCAAAGTAGTTCTGCTAATCTTCAAGAATCTCTATGACATCAAAGGTGTCATAGGCCTTGGTGTGATCCGGCTCGTCGTCTCGGACGGTTATTCCCTTCTTCCGGGGAAGCCGAGGTGCCTTCATGAACCGGATCAAGAATTCCGGCTTGATGCGCCCCTCCTCGTCGAAGGCCTCGGCTTTGATTGGGGGAAAAGTTGGGGCATCACTAGCCGGAGCTTCAGCGCTTGGAGAGGAGGTTTCAGTCACTTTCCCCGTCATCTCTGTCCATTGTGTAGGGGGAATTACCCCGGCCCTCCCAACAGGCGGAGCTGGCACTATCGTGCGTGTGTTCTCCTCTGTGGGGTTCGGCTCTTGAACTGATGGAGTTTGGGGAGGGATGGCAGGAGAGGATTTCTTTCTTGTGGCGACCGTCTTTATTTTCAACAGAGCGCCCTTCTTTATCCTGCAAAGGTGAAAAGCGAAATTTAGCAAATCCAGCATTCCTGCAAAGAAAGGAGATGTTAGTTGACTTACTTTTTGCTGGGAATGTTGAGCCCAGCAAGAACATCGTCGTCTTCAGTCGACTTAGTGCCGCTCATGGTCGACTGTCCCTTCCTCTTCCGGCTTTCTGCAGTAGCCGAGGAAAAGGAGACAGGGCGCGTGGTCGCCTTGCTGGACGACGGCTTCCCAGCAGGGCGGACGTCGGTGATTCCAGGAATCTGGCATATTACATGTTAGTCCGACAAAGGTAAACCTGAATCTCTCAAAGAATAGAACTTTGGTTAAGTCAAAGTACCTTTAGGGGAGGGTTGGTTGCTGTAAACATCGGCAATGATTCTTCATATTGCCGGCCTTCTCCAGGCCGGGCTTTGATGAGTTTGTTGAAGCGAGCCTCAAACAGGCTCTGCTCCAGATCTTTCTCGTTGATCTGCATGGGATCAGAGTTATCCGTGTATTGGCATAGAAGGCGAGCACGATGTTGGAGGGGCTAGATTCGCCTTTTCGTCCAGCAAATGATGGTGTCCTCCCCAGTTAAGGGAGGAGTGCCGGACGTCAACTGCGCGATCCGAGCTTGAATGGCGGCGTGTTCTGTCGGCATTCCGCTGGACGGCTTTTTCTTCCACGAAGGCAGCGGCGTGCCGGCAACGTCTGTAAAAGGGGCAAGCCCCTGCAGCCGGTTTGGCGTCGCCACATCCTTGCAGTAGAAGAATGTAGACACCCATCCCTTTGTCAAATCCACGATTGGCACTTGAGGGTACCAGTCGATGTCTCGGCGGCAATTGAAGCTGATTGTGCCGGCCACCAGCAGCTCCTTGTTGACGGTTTGCCTCTTGACTAGGAAGCAACGTTCAAAGAAGTCTAACCTAGGTTTTATGCCTAAGTATCCTTCGAACAACGCTACAAAGCCGGAGATGTACAGCAGGCTGTTCAGAGTGATGTTGTGGAGCTGGAGGCCGTAGTGATCTAACAGGTCTACCAAAAAAGCCGACGGTGGCAAGGAGAATCCCCTAATTACATGGGAAGAGAGAAGTACCCATTCGTCTCTGATGGGAGTCGGATAGGGGTTGCCGAAGGCGGATCGCCAAGTCGGATCCGACTCAGAAGTTGGAAGAATGGCACCGTCGACCTCCATTCCCTTTAGTTCGACTTCGTCCACAACCGAGCAGGCCCAGTTGCGGGACGGGTTGTTGGCTGCGTCCTTGCCGCTGCCGGCTTCCTCCTCTTCCTCCTCCTCGCCAACGCTTGCGTCCTCGATGGTGGCCTCAGCGGTTGGAGCGGCAGAAGCCATCGTGGCAGCGGCTTCGGCTGCGGCTTTTGCCAAAGCCACTGTATCGCGGCCCGAAGCGGTGGAGGAACTCACCGGAGTTGGTGAGGATGCAGGAGTAGCGGCGTATGGCTCGGTGACGGCGGCGGCGGCCGTGGATGTGGCACCTCCCATCGGCGGAGTCGGATCGGCCGCGGTTGTGTCAACCGCTGGAGAGCTTGGAGTGCTTGAAGCCATGAAAATCGAAGAAGAGATGGAGATTGCGCTCGGGAGAGAGATGAGATCTGGAGGAGTTGGAGCTAGGGCTGCGAATGGCGTGAAGATCGCGGAGGAGACGATGCGGTTGCCATTTATAGTGTTGCGCCGAGATATGTGCAACGGTCAGCAGCCGGGGTTTCTCGTCACGTGTCTCGGATCGAGCCGTTGGAGACGGTTTCTTCCCTCCGACGCCTCGGTTCCAGCACGGGAAAAACGGAAACTAGCCCCTGCATTCAAAAGATGCTCCTCCACTCACACTGCCGGGTCTGACATTGCTGTCAAATCGGCGGACGCGTGTCGTTACACGCTCAAGTGTTTTTTCGACATATAAAGCCGGCACAGTTAAAATCGACAAAGCTGTTCGACAAGATTTCAGGTTTCTAGGAATGCTCCAAGACTGAAGACGGATGATGAATTTCCCGGACAGCATATTGCCGGAAGATTGAAGCCAGCCGCTGAAGTACTTGAAGATTTCCGGGGGCTACTGTTGGAGTTATGCCGAACAGGTGTCCTCACAGAGAAGACTAAAAGCCAGCACACCAGGGTGGCCCATAGTGGTGGTAAGCCGAATCCGGCTTAACCGGGCGGCCCGGTGAGCTGAAACGCAGGAGGCCCATCCGGCTAACGGAAGGTTCCAGAAGCCGGCCTGCATTGCAGAAGACTTAGCCCACAAGGCAGGGACAAGCCGGATTAGAGTAGGACTTTGTACTTAGTCGGTTAGGTTTCCTCCTGTAAGCCCAGGGTCTGGACGCCTTTATAAGCCGGCCCCTGGGACGCCTTAGGGCACGTACGCTCTCAACCCTAATCCACTATAACTCGACGATATTGCCCTATAGTGAATTATAGCAGCATGTAGGGTTTCGCCACCGTTGCGAGATTCGAAGCTGGGTAAACCCTTTGTCACCTCGTTGCCGGAACACCCCACGTCTCCAAAACCCCTCTCTCTACCTAGCTCGATAGCACCCCTGCCGCGGCTAGAATCGACAATACCACGACACCGGGGTATCTCCGGACCCCGGTCCAGTACCGCACCACAGCAACATCAATTCGGCAGCAAAAAATAGGAGACCGGAGATTCCGGTCCAGAGGGCCGGAGACTCCGGCCAGGCCAGAGATTCCGGACACACTCCGGGCCAGATCCAAAGCCCCATAACTTTTGCATATGAACTCCATTTTCGATAATCTTGGACTCGTTGGAATCGTCACAGTGAGCACAACAAGAATATGCAAAGAAACATCATGGTCCAACAAAATATTATAAAACCAAATGGGGAAAGTTTAAAACTCTTTTTCGCAAACCAAAAAACCGTTTCTTTTGCAATTGAAGTCCGAATGAAAAAAAACCAATTTTGTTGGAAAGAGGACGACAAAAGCAACCTTTGAAAATGGCAAGCTAGCAAAGGAGATTTTGCAAAGGGTTGGAAAGGTGAAACCTTCCAAAAGGATGAACCGGCAAAATCTCCAATACCGAAGATGCAAAAATAAGATGCATATGCAAACCATTTTTGGTGATCTTAGCCTTGTCATAACACGCACGACAAGCACCAAGACCACACCACGATAAGAGTCAAATAAGAACCAATGAAGATGATTTCAAGGATGCAAGGATGCAAAGGGTTGAGCTCTCCATGAACGATACGATCAAGTTACTCGGTCGAGAGCCCCTCTTGATATTACGGCTATCTATCCTATAACCCGGTCTCTCAACTAACATCATGAGACCGGTAAAATAGAAACCCTATCAAGATCATACCTTTGCCTTGCACATTAATCCACTTGAGGTCGATGGAGACAATCTTCATCTCCTCAAGACGAACCATCTTCTTGATTACGCTTCGCTTGGTGAAGATTCACATGTGGCTCCCCCATACACCAAGATGGGAGAAGCACCACTTCGGCATATCTTCACTTGGCCTTTATCTTGATGACGAACACCTTGGCCTTGATCAACAAATGATCTTCTTCCCTCAACCTCGACTCCAACACATGGAGAACAAGCAAGACCTTGACACCAACAAATGGAGATAAAGCAAGCTAATGGACACCTACAAATATAGCTCAATGCAAATATTAGTCCATAGAGATTGTCATTAATTACCAAAACCATGCAAGGGAGCAACCATGCACTTTCAATCTCCCCCATTTTGGTAATTGATGACAATCCCCGTTTAAGAGGGTTTATATAATGAATAAAGCATACTTGCATGACAAACAAGCAAGAATACAAAGCGCATTAACGGCAAATTTAACAAAAGCATAAAACCCAAATTCCCTTAAACCCTCTAAACTTCTCCCCCATTGGCATCGATTGCCGAAATGGGAAGAAAAATTTAGAGAGCCAATATAATATGAGTTCCTCCATAAAGGTGATGACAATCCCTTTTAACGGAAAAATAGAGGAAATCAAATTATATTGAGGATCAAAAGATTGCAAAAAGGATAAAATCATTTTAAACATCTCCACAAAGGAGAAAATCAATCGAAAGAGCCAAAGCGAGAGTTCTAAATAAAAACCGAAGAAGCTCCCCAATGTTCATGCACATAGGAGTGCACAAATATGGCATCCTCGCTCCCCCAAAATCATCTAGAAGCTGCAACAAGTGCAAGAGTGCATAATGCAAAAGCAAATCATAGCACTTGCACCAAAGATGTGGTTGAGCCATAAGGAGATACCAATTTTAAAAAAATTCATCATAAGATAGGCCCAACCGAGATGAAAAGATCTTTTAGAGAGATATGTTCACAAGCTTAGGGATACCAATTGGAAACTAAGACCAATTGAAAATGCCAAAAGCTAGTGAGAAAATTTAGCCAATAAAATTCAACATGCTCACCATGGTAGGCATGAAGTCAAAGATCTTCAACAAACACATGAGTGAGTAAAGATACCAATAAACAATAAGACAAGCACTCAAGAGACAAATTTGGAGCCACCAAAGAATTATAGGTGAAAAACAAGGTGGCTCGAAAGAAATAGGATACCAACTAAAAGATGACCTCTCTCATATGTATAGGTTTCTTATTAGACAACCCATTGAAGATATACATCCGCAAAGAAACATATACATACGAAATGGTTCGGGAAAAAGAAAACAAGGTATCCAAAAGAAAGTCATAAATATACAAACGAGATTGTTGCTTAAGAGCATAGCACATAGCTCAAATTTATCTCATTGTATATAAATGAACTTCAAATATATCAAATGCATCACACATATCACTAAGGGAACAAGAGATAGTGGAGATGCTTTGAGTTAGGCAACAAGTATCACAAGGAAATAATATCAATTGAAGAAAAGGTTTTTGAAAATTCAACACACATATCACAAAGATATATTAAGTGAAGGAAAAGGCCAAAACCACAACAATTGCATATAAGAGATTTCATGCCAAGAGGCAACCTACACAAGGTTGAAAACTAGAAAGGTATGCATGGGATAGATACTTGTTACCGAGATGACATTGGTGATGAGGATGATGAGAGTTGATTTGACATCAAAGCTTGACTCCGACAATCACAAAGTGAGAACACCTTCCTTATGAACGAGGCAAGCATCCAATGCATCTCCATTGTACCTAAAACAAAATTAGAGTACAAAATGGTTCCCAAACTCATTGGGTTCCATAGTAGTTAGATCAACTACAATATATAGGAAGCACTCCACATAAATATGTGCATATAGATATGAAATTGAATTTCATGCACATCTTAGCCGATTTAGGATTCGGTGGAGTATCCCCTATATATTGGAACTAGAAAGACGAGCATGCCATAAAATATATATATTAGTAAATATGCATGCATAGACTTACAAGAACCTAATGAGATACAATTTGGACAAAAACACCAAGTGAACCAAGAAGAGAGCACACCAAGGTGTGACACAAAAAGGTTGTCCAAATTATATCAAAATCCAAATCAACACATGATTGAGGAAAAATCAAATCAACAAATGATTGATTCCAAAACACATCAACACATGAATTGTGATATCAAAAGGAATCGAATCAACACAACAAATGATCGATAAGACACCAATTGAAAATAAGATACCAATTAAAACAAAACAAATATCAACTAGGACAAAAGATACCAAGAAGAGGGTGATACTTGACCAAAATCAAGTAAAGTAAAATAAGGCAAAAGGTATCAAGACTCCCACAATAAATATTAATTAGAACAAATATCTATGGGGAGATATTAAATTATAATTAATACCAATTAAAGGTACCAACACAAGATAAAGAATCAAATGCCAAATAAAAGAATCAAAATTGATAGATAGGTTAGTGTTCTAAATAAAAAGGAATGCTCCCCCAAGATTCATGCATTATCTTTGATATTTGCATTTGAATACAAAATGCATGCACAAGGGATCATTACTCTCCATATTTTATTTACAACACTAAACACTACCAATTGAAAAATAGGATCCATTCAAAAGGCAAGGAAGGCAAAAGATAAAGCAAATCAACGCAAGAGCCAATGTGAAGATGGTCTACAAAACCCACCACAATTACTAGAATCACTTGTCATGGACAAGGAGTATATGGAGACATTTCTCGGTGGTATATAGGAATGATGTTCAAGACCAACTTCACAACAAATAAGCATATGGCAAAAGATAAGAATTAAAGACGCCAAATTTTGAAAAAGGTTTGTTGGTAGTTTCAACTATTCGAACCAACCGGCAAAGCCATGGTTAAAATAAGATGAAACAAATGGTTTCTCCAAAAATATATAGGAATGTATATTAGAGAAAAACCACACCAAGCAAACACACCCAAACAAGAGCCAAAAGATAACCAAAAGGAAGCTGGACTTGTTCGAGCAAACATGCCACATAGGAAAGATAATTTATAATATCAACTCTAAGTGGCAAATCTCAAATGTTCACATTTTTATGAGATTGTAATATGCACATAGCTTATTACTCCCCCATAATGTGATAATTCATTTTTGAAACAAGAGGCAAATAAAACCAACTAGAGAAATTAATAGACATTATAGAATTTGAATTTCTCATGAATATGACATACCACATAGTAGCTATATAATATTGAAATATCAATACTAGGTGGTGTGCCTCATGTACACACATTTTTAGGTTTGTGAGGTTCACAAAGCACATCACTCCCCCAAAATGGGATAGTCCATTAATATCTCAAAGAGCCAAATGAAATCCACACAAGATTCAATAAATCTCAACACAAAGTTACACATACATGATACACAACTAACTTACATAACCTTGAATAACAAGACAAGTAGGGAAGTAGCATAACACATACAAGCACATGCTAGGAACAAAACTAACACATGCAAGGGAGCAAGCAACTTTCAATGTATATATGAATTAAATACAAGTTACCGCTAGGAGGAGCATTGGATATGAGATAGATATGTGGTAATCCAATTGACTTGGCTTGAGAAATAAAACCATGAAGATCCCTTAATTCTTCAAAAATAGCCAAGTCACCAATGTCCTCCACAATCACCTATTGATCAAGTTGAAGCTTGTTGGTCCCCAACCAAGTTGGGTCCTAAGAGGTTAGTCACACTAGGCTTGGGAACCCAAATGGTGCTTTTCATGCCACCACTTTGAGCTCCCACATATTTGGCAAACACATTTCCAACTCTATCCTTCCTAAGAGAATATGCATCATCAATTATGATAGGGTTGGATGGGGTACCGTTAGTGCATGAAGAAGCAAAATGACCTTTGCCACGGCAAAGGTAGCAACACCGACTCTTCTTCTTCTTCTTAATAGGCTCCTCAACTTGAGGAGCATTGGCTTGAGTCTTCTTGGGAGGTGGCCTTTGTTCAACTCATGGTTGAGCACGAGATTGAACAAGATGCCGCTTCACTAGTTGCTTCTCACTAAGAGGTTTCTTCTTCTTCATTGGGCAATCCCGAACGTGGTGCCCTTCTAGCTTGCACTTGAAGCAAGTGATCTTGGCCGGATTCTTGATTTGAACTTGGCCCTTCTTGTTGTTGTCAACCTTGGACTTGTTCTTGTTGTTAGAGTTGAATCCAAGTCAACTCTTGTCATTTGAGATTGTTGCACACTCAACATGTTGTCAAGTGCACTCTTCTCCCCATGACGCTTTTCCCAGCCCTTCTTCAAAGAAGCGACTTGGGCCTTGAGGTCTTTTATTTCCTCTACATGGTTAGTGGCAACAAAAACACTAGAGGAAGTAGAAGCTTCATTGTTAGAGCAACAAGGCAAAGCAAGTAATTCATCACATGATGTACCAATATTTTTAGTGGATGAACTACTAGGACTAGCACATGGCATTTTAGCATTTTTAGTTATGGTTGTGCTATTATCCACATGAGGCTCACAAGATGTTACCTTTGTAGTGATGGCCTCATGAGCTAACTTTAGACTAGCATAGGATGCTAGAAGATCATCATTAGAGCTAGATAGCTTTTATGACTTTCTTCCAACTCCCCATACTTGCTAGTTAGCAACTCAAGTTGAGCCCTTAGCTCAACATTCTCCTTCAAAGTAGATGCTTCACAAGAAATGGAATTAGCAGCACAAGCATCATTAAATTTAGGAATAGAAGAAGAAATCTTATCAAGCTCATTATTTAATCTAGCATTTTCCATTTTAAACACTTTATTTTTTGCATGAGCATGATCACGTTCTTTAACAATTCTAGCAATTATTTCATTATGAGACTCCTCGATAGAATCTAGTTTCTGCTCAAGAGAAGCATGAGTCTCTTGCTCTTCCTCAAGAGCATCTTATAACGATGCTTTTTCCATAGCATCATCTCTTTCGATCTTACCCTTTTCTTCAAGGCTTGCTTCCAAGGCCTCAATAGTTTCCCCACGCTCAATAAGAGTGCTCATGATTTCAAAGAGGTTAGCTTGGGCACTTTTATTGCTAGGAAGGGCTTTAAGAATCATTAGACCTTTATTTTCAAGCAAAGCATTAACCTTTTCCACATCATCTTCTTCATCATTAGCATCATCATTATTATTATCATTGCTAGAAGAAGATTTAGCCATAAGGCAATGAGAGGTGGATGAAGATAAGCAATAAGATTTTGAACTACTCAAGTTCACATATTGTTCCACAATTAGTTGGTTTTCCTCTACATTAATATTCATGCAAGAGTTAGAGGGAACACAAGCATTTTTATCATTGGAACAAGATAAAGCAAGCATATCATAAAGAGATTTACCCAAGCAATTTTTAGATGATATGCAAGTACTATCAACACTAGCATGTAAATCATTTATAGTGCTATGTGTGTTGAGGTCCAAAGATGAATCATTGCAACAAGATAGAGATAAAAGATCATCAACAATGAGCTCACTATCCAAGTTGCAAAACCCATCACTACTCACCATCACATTAGTTTGTGGCTTACCACATTTTGGTGAAGTAGATGAAGACGAGAGCTCGTCACGGCCAGAGGTGGAGGGAGAACAATCATCCTCAATAGAGTTGGACACTCCATATTTTTCTTGAAGCTTGGTCCAAAGCTCATGAGCATCTCGGAGAGGCATGATTGACTCGAAAACTACAACACTTATAAATTTACAAAACTCATTTGATGCTAGAGCATCTAGATATAAGTTTTTCTCATCCTCTAAAGTCGTACTTTCGTAGTCCTTTGGAGGAGAAAACCCTATATCTAAGATACGCTCAATATTGGGGTCCAAGACTCGTAAGTGACTAAGCATATGAGTTTTCCAAACATTAAAATTTGTGCCAATGAATATAAACATCGAATTGTGCACTAAATCGCTAGACGACATCTTTACTCTCTAGGCGGTAAAGCCAAACAAGAGAGACGAGGCTCTGATACCAATTGAAAGAACAAGCTATGCCCTAGATGTCACCAAGAGGGGGGTGAATAGTCGATTAATACTTTTTCTAATTAGGGGCTTGATAATTGTGGAATAAAACTATGTGTTTAAATTAGCAAGCCAACAACCTAAAAACTAGGTTCACCTATGTGCACCAACAACTTATGCTAAACAATTTAAGCGACAAGGTGATAGCTAGATATGAACTTCAAGCACGATGGCTATCACAATGTAAATTGCATAAGTAAAAGCTCGGGTATAGAAATAACCAAGGCACGCGGAGACGAGGATGTATTCCCGAGTTCCTCCTTGTTAAGGGAGTATGTCTCGTTGGAGGGGTGTGAGCTCACCACAAAGTCCTACTCAAGATGCCACAAAGGCCTCACCCTATTCTTCGATGAACCTCACACAAGGGATTGGTTCACCTTCCACTATCGGAATCCTTCAAGGCGGATTCCGGAGCCCTTTACAACTCTTCTTGGGGCACACACCCACAACTCAATTGGGGGCTCCCAAACTCGTGCCGAAGCTTCACAACTCGAAGTCTTCGCGGCACCTCCAAACCATCTAGGGTACACAATGCACCCAAGAGGCAACAAGCTCTTGGGAACACAATGCACCCAAGAGTAACAAGCTTCTCAACCTTCAACTTCATGTATCACCGTGGAGAGAGCAACCCGATGCAACTAATGCAAAAGGCAAGAGCACACAAAGTGGTCAAGTCCTTCACTCTCAAATTCCAACCAAGCAACAAATGCTTTGGGGGAATAAGGGAGGAAGAACAAAGGGGATGAACACAAAGTAACCCCAAATCTAGATCCACAAGGTTCCCCTCACTTAGAGGAGATTTTGATTGGTGGAATGGTAGATCTAGATCTCCTCTCTTGAATCCCTAAGTTTGGGCAAGAATCATTGGAGGGATGGAGAGGAATCAAGCTCACAAGTTTGCAACAATGGAGGAGAGAGGAAATAAGCTGAGCAAAAGTGAGCCGTCAGCTCTTGGGGAAGAAGGGGGCTTTTTATAGCCCCTCCCAAAAAACTAGCCGTTGGGCCTTTTCAGGCCGGAGACTCCGGTGTAAGTGGGCCGGACATTCCGGCCAGGCTCCGGGCACTTCGGGTCATCGGGGCAGGCCGGAGATTTGGGCCAGGCCGGAGACTGCGGACAACCTCCGGTGTCCCTCAGGACCCCTATCCAGTACCGCCCCTCATAGAGGCAAAGAGCTGAGAAAAACCTGGGGCCGAAGATTCCGGGTCCCTTGGGCCGGAGACTCCTGACCATCTCTGGGGTATCTCCGGACCCCAGTCCAGTACCGCACCGCAGCAACATCAATTCGGCAGCAAAAAACAGGAGACCGGAGATTCCGGTCTAGAGGGCCGGATACTCCGGCCAGGCCGGAGATTCCGGACACACTGCGGGCCAGATCCAAATAGCAAATCCAAAGCCCCATAACTTTTGCATATGAACTCCGTTTTCGATAATCTTGGACTCGTTGGAATCGTCACAATGAGCACAACAAGAATATGCATAGAAACATCATGGTCCAACAAAATATTATAAAACCAAATGGGGAAAGTTTAAAACTCTTTTTTCGCAAACCGAAACATCGTTTCTTTTGCAATTGAAGTCCGAATGAAACAAAACCAATTTTGTTGGAAAGAGGACGACAAAAGCAACCTTTGGAAATGGCAAGCTAGCAAAGGAGATTTTGCAAAGGGTTGGAAAGGTGAAACTTTCCAAAAGGATGAACCGGCAAAATCTCCAATACCGAAGATGCAAAAACAAGACGCATATGCAAACCATTTTTGGTGATCTTAGCCTTGTCATAACACGCACGACAAGCACCAAGACCACACCACAATAAGAGTCAAATAAGAACCAATGAAGATGACTTCAAGGATGCAAAGGGTTGAGCTCTCCACGAACGATACGATCAAGATACTTGGTCGAGAGCCCCTCTTGATAGTACGGCTATCTATCCTATAACCCGGTCTCTCAACTAAACATCATGAGACCGGTAAAATAGAAACCCTATCAAGATCATACCTTTGCCTTGCGCATTAATCCACTTGAGGTCGATGAAGACGATCTTCAACTCCTCAAGACGAACCATCTTCTTCATTACGCTTCGCTTGGTGAAGATTCATATGTGGCTCCCCCATACACAAAGATGGGAGAAGCACCACTTCGGCATATCTTCACTTGGCCTTTATCTTGATGACGAACACCTTGGCCTTGATCAACAAATGATCTTCTTCCCTTAACCTTGACTCCAACACATGGAGAACAAGCAAGACCTTGACACCAACAAATGGAGACAAGCAAGCTAATGGACACCTACAAATATAGCTCAATGCAAATATTAGTCCATAGAGATTGTCATTATTTACCAAAACCATGCATGGGAGCAACCATGCACTTTCAAATGGTCGCGCTCGCCCGCATCACTTGGACGCCGGAGTGGCGGCTCCGGGCCAGCCAGCCAGCGGCGTGGGGGCTGCTGGTTTGGTCCCAATAATGGCGGTTCGACCCCAACGAGCACTACCATCGTCACCATGTGCGACCTGTACTGAGTGGCGCTGAATCAGGAGGAGGGATACGGGCATGGCCACGGCGTGCCTCCTGTAGCGGTGTCCTAGCATCAATCTGGCGACTCCACGGTCCACGTTGGCCAGGCAGACGCACCGCAATGCTCCCATGTGGAGTCTATGCGTGTTTGGATCGACAGGAGCCGAACCGAAGTAAGTGCGTTCTGCCATCGTTGATGGAGTCGTGAAGATCCATGTTGCTCTGGCTAGAGGCGACCCCCGTATCACCTTGGGTCCACCTTGGCACTTTGAAGTGATCTCTATGGTGATGATGGGGAGTTCGTGGCGGTCGTGATTGACGAAGACCGGTCAGGATCTGGAAGTTTCATCTTTGTCTAGAACAGAACAGGGAACTCTAGTGTGTACTCGCTACGGTTTGGGAGTTTTTGTGTGTCGGACAATGGGCGGTTTGCAACAGTGGTGATGTCGGTTGACTTCGTTCTTGATGGTCTCAGTCTCCGGGGTGAAAACCTTAGGTCTGCTCTTCGTTGTTGTACTTGACAATGGCGGCTCCTTAGTCGTTTCCTTGTTGAAGGCATTGTCAGGAGACTAGACCTTCTCCAGGGTGAAAACCTAGGTCTGACCATGCTGGTTAGTCCGGACGACGACGGTGTTTATACACTGCTGGAGGAGTCGTTTTTGGAGAGCTTTTTCGAAGGCTTGGTGTCGCCACAAGTTTTTGCTGTTGCGAGTCTTTGTTTCGGCAGGGTCTTTGTTTTTTTTCGTCTCCCTTTGTTTTTTCGGCTATGTGCATCCGTGATGTCTAGACTTATCTACACATTATGTTGCTGTAGAGGTTCGGTGTAATTGATATCATCTTGATATTAATATATTCCCCTTATAAAAAAAAGATATTGTAGATATTAATATTTATTGTAGAATCCGTACCAATCTACCTCCTTTCGTTATTGAAAAAACAATATATCGTGCATGTAGGTGATTGATCGGCCTGGACGTACTATCTCGAGGACTAGCTAGGCTAA
>QRDG01002364.1:0-74887 GCA_012064385.1 Puccinellia tenuiflora
GCCGGAGGGCTTCTTCCAAATGGATTGGTTGATCTTGGCCATCGGGACGGAGAGGCCGGCTGCTCTGTGTTGTGGTGGCTAAGTTGGGTGAAGCGAGCGGCGCATGGTGAGAAGAAAGAAGACGAAGAATGATTGGGCGGCGATTTGGGGATTTCTGCGATTTGGGAGAAGTACCGGCTATAGTTCCCATGAGCCGTGGCTTATAAGGCATCCCACACGTCGCATCGTGGCCCCACCAATCCGGCCTGTGCGGGGATTGATACGTCTCAAACGTATCTATAATTTTTGAGTGATCCATGCTAGTTTTGTGATATTGTCACATATTTTTACTGCCGATTATATCATTTTTATGCATTTTTTCGGACTAACCTATTGACAGGATGCCCAGTGCCAGTTCCCTGTTTTTGCTGTCTTTTTTTCTGGAAATATTCTCGGAATTGGACGAAAATTTACGGAGATTTTTTATGTGATGAAAGACACCTGGAGACCAAAGGGCAGACCTGGGGTCCACCCACAGGGCAGGGTCAGCCTCCTGCCGCGCCCCCCTTGGCCCGCAGGTGGGACCCTCCCCTGCTCCTGGGGCGTCCCTCGGCCCCCTCCGACGCCTATAAATTGCCTTTTACCCTAAATACATCGAGGCGACCATTATTTTCCAGAAACTCGACCCCGACACGCCGTCACCGAAAACCCTAGTTCGGGGTCCAATCTGAAGCTGATCCCAGCACTCTGTCGGAGGGGAGATCGTTCCCGGAGGGCTCTTCATCGCCATCCCTTCCTCCGGGATGATTTGTGAGTAGTCTCACCTTGGACAACGGGTCAATGGCAGTAACTAATTGGTAGTCTCTCTCTCTTGTGCTTCATGTCTTATGATCTTGTGAGCTGCCTAACATGATCAAGATCGATTATTGTAATGCTATGTGATACGTCTCAAACGTATCTATAATTTTTAAGTGATCCATGCTAGTTTTGTGATATTTTCTCATGTCTTTACTGTCATTTATATCATTTTATGCATTTTGTCAGACTAACCTATTGACAAGATGCCAAGTGCCAGTTTCCTATTTTTGCTGTTTTTGTATTTCGGAAAAGTCACAATAGTCAATATCGTCGGATTGCCCTCAAAATTTACGGATATTTTTTATGCCACGGAATACACACGTGGACCAAAGGGCGACCTGGGGGCCACCCAGGGGCCAGGGGCGGGTAGCAGCCGCGGCCCCCACTTGACCCGCGGGTGGGGCCCGCCCCTGCCCTCTGGGCATCGTCTCGGCCCCCTCCGACGCCTATAAAATCCCTTTTGACCTAAAACCGAGAGGGTGGCCATTATTTTCCAGAAACTCGACCCCGAACTTCGGGGTCCAATCTGAAGCTGATCCTGGCACTCTGATGGAGGGGAGATCGATCCCGGGGGGCTCTTCATCGCCATGCCTTCCTTCGGGATGATTTGTGAGTAGTCTCACCTTGGACTACGGGTCCATGGCAGTAGCTAGTTGGTAGTCTCTCTCTCTTGTGCTTCATGTCTTATGATCTTGTGAGCTGCCTAGCATGATCAAGATCGATTATTGTAATGCTATGTGATGTGTTTGCTGGGATCCGATGGAATATGAAGTTATGTTCAGATTGTGCATGATTCTTATATGAGTAATTTATGTTCTTGCATGCTCTCCGATGTGCGTAGTTACTTTGGCCAAGTGATTGTGTGTATCTCCAAGAGAGGGTATTTATGCTAGATAGTGGGTTCATGCCCCCTTTTGTTCCTGGGCACGAGTGACAGAAACGTCTAAGGGCGAGGGTGTGTTGTTGCCACTAAGGGTAAAACAGTGGTGTTAATGTCTATTTTGATATTAGTATTGCTTACTTCATGCACTTTACTTAATGCAATTGTCTGTTGCTTGCAACTTAATACCGTTGGGTGACAGGCTGGATAGCGATCCCACGGTGGACTTTTTAGACAAAGACGCAGTTGGACTCAACGGTCTTTGTTCCTTGTCGTGATGCCTCCATAAATATTATCATGTCCTTTTTGTCATAGATAAATTGGGTTTGTGTCATGATCTTGTCAATTGCCTAGCTGTAATTCATTCACCCATCACATGCATATTTTATTTACTTGAGAGACTCCACTAGTGAACCCATGGCCCCCGGTCCATCTTTTTACATTGTTTTCAACCTCATTTACTAGATTTTAATTATCATTATTCCTCTAGTCACTTTTCATATTTTATCTATTTCGTCATACAATTAACCGCTTTGTTTTCTACGAGACCGGAAAGGTTGACAACATTTCCGCCGTTGGGGGCAAAGTATTTTGGTTGAGTGTGTGCAGGTCCACGTCTGTTGAAGGTTAAGTGCCAGAGATCTTAAACATTCACCTCGTTGTTGATTTCAAAGTCCCACTGGTTCGATAAACCTCAGTTCGTTAAACGAGGGAAAACTGCTACTAGCTACAATTCCGCCTTCGCTTGGGGCACCACCTAACTTATTAATATCCACCATCAAGCAGTTTTCTGCCGCCGTCGCCGGGGACTTTGGAGCTACGGCAAGGGGAGTCTCATACTCGCAATATCTTTACTTTGTTTTTGTCTTGCTTGCTTTATATCTCGTTTAGTTTATTTTCCTATTTCAAAATTTTAAAACCCAAAAAAATTAGTGTAGTCTTTATTCCTGTCTTATTATTTTATCTTATTATTATGTCTTCTTCTGAAAACACCAAGTTATGTGACTTTACTAGCACTAATAACAATGATTTCATATGCTCTCCAATTGCTCCACCTGCTACTAAAGCGGAATTTTATGAAATTAAGCCTGCCTTGCTAAATCTTGTTATGAAAGAGCAATTTTCTGGTGCTAGTACTGATGATGCCGCCTCTCATTTAAATAACTTTGTTGGGTTATGTGATATGCAAAAGTATAAAGAGGTAGAAAGTGACATCATAAAACTGAAGCTTTTCCCTTTCTCTTTGAGAGGGAGAGCAAAAGAATGGTTATTGTCTTTGCCTAAAAATAGCATTGATTCTTGGATTAAATGCAAAGATGCTTTTATTGGAAAATATTATCCACCTGCTAAAATCATACAACTAAGGAGTAACATTATGAAGTTTAGACAATTTGATAATGAACATGTTGCTCAAGCTTGGGAGAGAATGAAATCTATGGTTAAGAATTGTCCCACGCATGGATTAACTATGTGGATGGTTATCCAAACTTTTTATGCAGGTTTGAATTTTTCCTCAAGGAACCTTTTGGACTCGGCCGCGGGAGGCACCTTCATGTCCACAACATTAGGTGCAGAAACTAAACTCTTGGATGAGATGATGACAAATTATTCACAATGGCACACCGAACGAGCTCCAAGTGGTAAGAAGGTAAATTCCGTTTAGGAAATCTCCTCTTTGAGTGATAAGGTTGATATGATTATGTCTATGCTTGCTACCAATTAGTCCAATATTGATCCTAATAATGTTCCACTTGCTTCATTAATTTCCCAAGAAAAGGATCAAGTTGATGTTAATTTTCTTAATAGAAACAACTTCAACAATAATGCTGATCGAAATAATTTTGGTGGTAACAACTATAAGCCTTATCCTCCCAATAATGGCAACTCTTATGGTAATTCCTATGGTAATTCTTATAATCCTAATAAGAATGTGTCCTCTGATCTTGAGAATGTTTTAAAGGAATTTATCACTTCGCAAAAAGCTTTTAACAAAACTGTTGAAGAGAAGTTGGAAAAACTGGATAGTCTAGTCTCTAAAGTAGACGTTCTTGCTCATGATGTTGAAATTTTGAAAATTAGAACCACTCCAAATCAAGACAAACATACTGAATATTTAAATGCTACTCCCTCCGTCCCAAAATAAGTGTCTTAAGTTTGTCAAAATATGGATGTATCTAATCATAAAAACATGTCTAGATACATCCACATTTTGACAAACTTGAGACACTTATTTTTGGACGGAGGGAGTATCTCTCTTCAAATTAATGAAAATGAAAGGATGATGGCTCTCTTGAAAGCTAGGTGGGCTAGAGAGGCTGAAGAAGCTAGAATTGCTGAAATGAATAGGAAAACTGTTAAAGTTTATACGATCCAAACCACTAAAGAGGATCCTCCTAGTTTATTTAAAGATGATGAAATTGATTTTGATAATTGCAATCTTACTGAAGTCATTAAGTTCCTACAAAAACTTGCTAAGACACTGGATGCTAGTAAAATAAATCTTGCCTTACCAAACACATTACCAATGCTCTTATCAAGGCTAGGGAAGAAAAACTAAAGCTTGAAACCTCTATCCCTAGGAAGTTAGAAGATGGTTGCGAACCCACTATTAAGATGAAAATAAATGACTTTGATTGCAATGCTTTATGTGATCTTGGTGCAAGTGTGTCCGTTATGCCTAAAAGTTTCTATGATATGCTTGATTTAAATCCTTTGGAAGAGTGCTATTTAAATGTTCATCTTGCTGATTCTTCTAAAAAGAAACCTTTAGGTAGAGTTGATGATGTCCTTATTGTTGTTAATGATAATTATGTTCCCGTTGATTTTATTGTTATGGATATTGAGTGCAATGCTTCTTGTCCTATTATTTTGGGAAGACCGTTTTTGAGAACTGTTGGTGCTATTATTGATATGAAAGAGGGAAATATAAAGTTTCAATTCCCCCTTAAAAAAGGGATGGAACACTTCCCTAGAAAGAGAAAGAAGCTTCCTTTTGAATCAATCATAAGGTCAAGATATGCTCTTGATGTTGCAAAGGCCTCCGAAAAACTTGATATTCAATTCCAAGCTAAAAGGCGTTAAAGAAAAGCGCTTGTTGGGAGGCAACCCATCTTTTACTTTCAGTTTACTTTTTGTTTTCATTGAGTCATGAAGTTATTACCTCTGTAGCAACTTCATTTTATCTTTTTCTTTTGGTTTTTTGTGCCAAGTTTAGCCTCTAATGCATTGAAAGTGCGAGGTATTGTGTTGCTGTCCAAAAACAGATTTTGTGCGCCCGTTGCACGAAAATCCTAAAATCGCCAGAATTTTAACTTTTTCTGATAATGTTTGACAGCAAGCCTGATGCTTTTATCCATCTTTGGTTAGTTTTAAGTTTTTTTATTTGAGCTGCAGAAGTGCCACGAAAAATTCGATCTTTACAGACTGTTCAGATTTTGACAGATTCTGCTTTTATTTTGCATTTGTCTCTTTACCATCGTCATATGTGATACTCTAGGGGTGGAGTGCCACATTGAGGCTTAGTAAACAGTAGCTAATGTTAAATGAAGTTGGTTTGCAATTTTTCATGAGTTGAACACATGTGCATTTTAATTTATGAGCACTAACCCTCTAATCAAATTATGAGAAGTTTTGTGTGAAGGGAATTTTTAAGTTCCAAAGGAGAGGAATATGAAGAAATCGAGGATGGATCAGAGCTCAAGCTTGGGGATTCCCCCATGGCACCCCCATGGCATCCCCTCATCTTCATCGACTATCATAAGGTCGTCTTCGTTGAACTTCGTTTTTATCACTTTACATATTATGTGCTATGCTTGGAGCGTCTTTTTACTTTCAGTTTTGTTTGTTTGCTGGTCATATCTTTGTTAGATCCTAATTTGTGTGGGAGAGAGACACGCTCCGCTTTTTCGTTTGAATACTCCTTTGCTTAGCTTATATCTTTTTGAGTATTCTTAGCTACTGTCTGTTTTATAGTAAGCTCTCGCTTTTGGCTTTTATCTTGTTTAGAGCTGCTAGTTGTTAAGTTAAACTCTCTTGTTCTTCACTTATATTTGTTGGAGAGTTGTTGTTGAAAAATTTCTTGAATTGTCAATGCGACAAAATGCTATTTGTGTGATGATAGAATAAAATGAAAAGCCTGCATAGTTTTGTAGATCATGGTGTGGATACTTGATGCTTATCAATTGTTTTGAGATGTTAAGTTGAATGCTTAAACTTGCTGGTTATATGAGCAGAATTGATTAGTAAAGAAATATGGTTGAAAGCTTGAAATTGTGTGGTTTTTCACAGTTGTTAATTCATAGTGCTAATCTTTCCATCAAAAGAATTGTTTGGTCAACAAAGGCGACGGTGTAGAGTTTTTATGGTTATGACCGGTAGATGTCTTATGTTGTTCTGTTACCGGTTATGGTTAGATGTTTGCTTCAAATACCTTATTTTTGCTAAGCCCAAAAATTCGTACTGAGTGTATGGTTCACTCGTGCATCCAATCCCCAAAGCCAAACTTTCTTGCCAGCTGAGTCCACCATATCTACCTATGTATGGTATTTCCTACCATTCCAAGTAAATTTGTCATGTGCTACCTTTAAAAATTCAAAATACTTCTTCTTTGTGCCTCTGTTTTTAAGCTCATGAGGAAGCAGTAGAGAGCTAGATATAACTTGTGACAAGCGAGGTCATTTACCCCCTTTCACCCGGTGTTGATGGATTACGTCTTCACTTGAATCAACCCGAGAGCAGCTTAAGCAAAATATAAATATAACTCACCAATTCTCCTCCGCGCAATGCAAATCTGAGAAATCAGCCCAAACATTGGACAGTGATGAAACCAAGGAGAAAGAGGAGCGTACTCGCTCTTCTAAGAACCAGCTGCTCTCACAAGTCTAAAAAACCTTGCTTGTCACGAGGGACTAGATAGCTTCTCTGTTGTGAAGTCGTCGACGAAAGCATGCATACCTGAAAATCATTTTACTTCTATTTTAAAAACCAAAAAGCTCTAGCACATGACTAATCCCTGCTTCCCTCTGCGAAGGGCCTTTCTTTATTTTTAATGTTGAGTCAGTTTTTCCTTTTTCCTTCTATCTCCACAAAAGCAAACATCTAGCATTGACCCTGGGTATCGTTGAGCATATTACATTATCAAGATTAAACATGAATCTTTATATTGACTTTATCTATAAGATAAGCCGTTGGAAGTTGAAGCTCTTTGCTAATGCTCATCTTCCTTTGTGTTGATTCTAAAACACTTTTGTCATGGAATTATTATCCTTGTGAATTAGTCAAATATGTTGATCACATTGTTTTCATGTCTTTGACATACTATTTATGAAAGGTTTTGCTTGGATGATTCAACTTGTTTATTCATTGCTTTCTTGCTATCAATTATAGACAATTGTTTTGTATCTCTTCATTCACATCCTTTGATTTGCATTACTATCTTGATCAAGAATGTGTTGGCCGCATGTCTCACCAAAAATTATTTGTTATCACTTACCTACTCGAGGACGAGTAGGAGTTAAGCTTGGGGATGCTGATACGTCTCAAACGTATCTATAATTTTTGAGTGATCCATGCTAGTTTTGTGATATTATCACATGTTTTTACTGTCAATTATATCATTTTTATGCATTTTGTCGGACTAACTTATTGACAAGATGCCCAGTGCCAGTTCCCTGTTTTTGCTGTCTTTTTGTTTCAGAAATTTACTTCTGAAAATTTCCTCGGAATTGGACGAAAATTTACGGAGATTTTTTATGCGACGAAAGACACCTGGAGAGCAAAGGGCAGCCCTGGGGTCCACCCACGGGGCAGGGACGGCCTCCTGCCGCGGCCCCCCTTGGCCCGCGGGTGGGACCCGCCCCTGCTCCTGGGGCATCGCCTCGGCCCCCTCCGACACCTATAAATTGCCTTTTACCCTAAAAACGTCGAGGCGGCCTTTATTTTCCAGAAACTCGACCCCGATGCGTCATCACCGAAAACCCTAGTTCGGGGTCCAATCTGAAGCTGATCCCGGCACTCTGTCGGAGGGGAGAACGATCCCGGAGGGCTCTTCATCGCCATGCCTTCCTCCGGGATGATTTGTGAGTAGTCTCACCTTGGACTACGGGTCCATGGCAGTAGCTAGTTGGTAGCCTCTCTCTCTCTTGTGCTTCATGTCTTATGATCTTGTGAGCTGCCTAACATGATCAAGATTGATTATTGTAATGCTATGTGATGTGTTTGCTGGGATCCGATGGATTATGAAGTTATGTTCAGATTGTGCATGATTCTTATATGAGTAATTTATGTTTTTGCATGCTCTCCGATGTGCGTAGTTACTTTGGCCAAGTGATTGTGTGTATCTCCAAGAGAGGGTATTTATGCTAGATAGTGGGTTCATGCCCCCTTTTGTTCCTGGGCACGAGTGACAGAAACGTCTAAGGGCGAGGGTGTGTTGTTTCTACTAAGGGTAAAACAGCGGTGTTAATGTCTCTTTTGATATTAGTATTGCTTACTTCATGCACTTTACATAATGCAATTATCTGTTGCTTGCAACTTAATACCGTTGGGTGACAGGCTGGATAGCGATCCCACGGTGGACTTTTTAGACAAAGACGCAGTTGGACTCAACGGTATTTGTTCCTTGTCGTGATGCCTCCATAAATATTATCATGTCCTTTTTGTCATAGCTAAATTGGGTTTGTGTCATGATCTTGTCAATTGCCTAGTTGTAATTCGTTCACCCATCACATGCATATTTTATTTACTTGAGAGACTCCACTAGTGAACCCATGGCCCCCGGTCCATCTTTTTACATTGTTTACAACCTCATTTACTTGCTTTTAATCATCATTACTCCTCTGGTCACTTTTCATATTTCATCTATTTCATCATACAATTAACCGCTTTGTTTTCTGCGAGACCGGAAAGATTGACAACCTTTCCGCCGTTGGGGGCAAAGTATTTTGGTTGAGTGTGTGCAGGTCCACGTCTGTTGAAGGTCAAGTGCCAGAGATCTTCAACATTCACCTCGTTGTTGATTTCAAAGTCCTACTGGTTCGATAAACCTCGGTTCATTAAACGAGAGAAAACTCCTACTAGCTGCAATTCCGCCTTCGCTTGGGGCACCACCCAACTTATTTTAATACAGCAGCAGGGATCGAGGAGATGTTCCACGCAAGACGCTTCCTCCCGTTAGATTCAAGATGGGCGTTGGCAGTCCGCACGGATCGCAACGTTCACCAAGGCGAAGAAGACCCGGCGGCTCGCGCTGCTTCCCTACGAGCACGACCCTAACAGATGGGACGGGACAATCAAGACAAGACGCCAGGGACCCACTTTGACTTTTTTGGTCATAGCCCCGGCAGCAGAAGGACGTGCCTGCCGGGACTATGCCCGGGGGCTACTGTCGCAACAGTGGAACACGGGGTTCCCCTGATGCGGTCAAAGTGGGTCCACCACAGGTGGGCCCACCAAGAAGGCGAACAAGGCAAGGGTTCAAGACCGGCAGATGGGCCCCCATCTGCCCCACGGCAACCAGGCAAGGATGACATCGACAACCACGACTAAGGGCTGGGGGACCTTCAGGGGTCACCCTCAACCAAACATACGACGCAGTCCCGGGGACCGGGACGCCCGGCAAGAGGCCAGGCTCACCTCCGAGATCCGGCCTCCGTACAAGCGAAGAGGATAAGCTTGCCAGCTCCGGTTGGAAGCTCCTAGAAGACTTGGGCGCCAAGAAGATGGAGGCACCGCGGGGGGACACAGTCAGTAAAGGTGTCAGCCTTTGTCCGCCCGCCCTGCAAAAGGTGGGCGACCGCACCTAACCCCCCTTAGAAGAATACTTGGACGAGAAGAGGCCACATCGCCCCATAAGCAGAACCCAGAGGGGTTTTTCCGGCTAAAACCCCTCCGCTCCCAAAGGTGCCCTTGTGGGATCCCCTTAGCCCATAAAAGGAGGACCGAGGCACCTGAGGGGGGGTGGAATTCCAGAGAGTTGGAGGCTAGGCTAGATAGAGCACCAGACAAGAGTAGTAGAAGCGAGAGGTGATCTCCTCCGGGACAGGATCTGCTCGTCTTCAACCTCTAGCCAACACCTCCCGGGTTCTCACCCGCAACCACCTCTGTAAGCTATACCATGAGAAACCACTCAATCCAGACATGCAGGAGTAGGGATTTTAGCCTCCGGGCGGCCTGAACCTGGGTAAACTCCCTGTGTCTCTATGTTGCTTGCTAGTACGTAGATCGGAGGTCTCGACGAGGTTCTCCCGGAAGTAGGCGTTTCCCAGCCTCCTTCGCGCCCCGTGCCGAACCTAGAAAGGGGGTATCCTTTACTCCAGGTGTCCGTGATCCAAGACACGACATCTACACTTTGATGTGTAGGAAAATTGACAAAAACACAAAAGGAGCCCGAAGGTGGAACCCTGAATCTATCTCCACAAGATGCTTTTCAAAGATGTCCCCGAACCAACCCGAAGACGACGTCAAATCAAAAAAGCTTGGTCGCAAAAGTTTTTGGAAATTTTCCGCTGATCGATGTGGACCTGTACATTTTCCAAAATGGGCCCCACAGCACCCAGACAAGGCCCGGGCGCGGCCCAAAAGCCGACCGCGGCCAGGGGTCACCTGGCCGCCTCCTCCACCGGCTCGCGTTGCCCCTTCGCCTATGAAGACCCCCTGACCTAAAAATCACGGGAGCGACTACACTTTTTCCAGAAAAGACTCCGAGCGCCGCCGCCATCGCCGACAAGTTTTGAGGATCAGATTGTTCCTGTTTCGACACCCTGCCGGGATGGGGATTGACCCCCGAAGCCATCTCCTTCAACTACGCCGCCTCAATGATGCTCCGTGAGTAGTTACCCCATGAACTATGGGTTCTAGCTGTAGCTAGTTAGTACTCTCCGTCTCCCATGTTGATCAATACAATAGTCTCATGAGCTGCCTTACATGACTGAGTTTAATCTGAGGTAATTGGTGTTGTGTTTGTTAGGATGCGATGAATTGTGGAATTATGATAAAGTTTGTTCATTACTTATATCTATGTTTTATTTAAGATCTCGCGTGCTCTCCGATCCTTGTGGTCGCCTTGATCACGTAATTACTTGTGTATCTCCAAGAGGGAGTATTTATGCTTGATAGTAGGTTCATGCCTATTTTTGTCTAAGCTCGGGTTGACAGAAACGATTAAGACTAAAGATGTGATGTTGCTACTAGGGGTAAAACAGCGGTGTTTACTTCCTTGTGTTGTTTCATTGCTTACAATATGCACCATGCTTATTGCAATGATCTGTTGCTTGCAACTTAATACTTCCAGGTGACAGGCTGGATAGTGATCCCGGGGTGGATTATTAGTCATAGACGTAGTTGGATAACGGTCTATGTATTTTGACGCAATGCCCAATTAAATAGTTCAGTACCTTGTCATGATAGCATTGTTATGTGCCCACAATTTTGTTAATTGCCCGACTGTAATTTGTTTACCCAACACGTGTTCTTTTTATTGGAGAGTTACCACTAGCGAAGCTGGGAACCCCGGTCCATATTCATCCATCAACTATTTTCCGCGACATTGCCTTCATTGTTACTATTGCTGCTGCTACTTTGCTGTTACTATTTCTCTCATATTACTGTTGCTTTCACATCACTTCTGTTACTAGTGCTTTTCCAGGTGTGGCTGAATTGACAACTCAGCTACTAAGACTTATAAGTATTCTTTGGCTCCCCTTGTTTCGAATCAATAAATTTGGGTTTTGCTTCCCTCGAAGATACTCTGCGATCCCCTACACTTGTGGGTCATCAAGTTGGCATACGAAAAGCTCCCCGTTAACCCTCTTAGTAAAAAGAGTGGGATCAATTTGCCCAACTTCAAACCCACGGTCTAATAATAACTCTCTAAGGTGCTCAAGAGTGGGATCAATTTGCCCAACTTCAAACCCACGGTCTAATAATAACTCTCTAAGGTGCTCATAGCACGCACGTGGTGCTTGTTTAAGTCCATAGAGCGCCTTATCAAGCTTGTAGACATGGTTAGGGAAGTTGAGGTCCTCGAACCCCGGGGGTTGCTTAATGAAAACCAACTCCTTTAAAGGACCATTAAGAAAGGCGCTTTTCACATCCATTTGTTCTAATTTAAAGTTATGACGGGATGCATAAGCAAGAAGGATACAGATGGACTCAAGGAGAGCCACGGGAGCATAGGTCTCTCCAAAATCAATGCCTTCAACTTGAGATAACCCTTGAGCTACCAATCTTGCCTTGTTTCTCACAACTATGCCATGTTCATCTTGCTTGTTCTTGAAAATCCACTTAGTGCCAATAACATTGCGGCACTCCTTTGGCTTCTCAACTAACTTCCATACATTATTGCGCTTAAAATTGTTGAGGTCTTGATGCATGGCTTCCAACCAATCCGGATCTTCAAGAGCTTCAAAGACTTTCTTCGGTTCCACCATGGAGATGTGAGCTTTATGATCACTAAATTGGCCAATTGCCTCCAGGTGGACACCTTGCTTCTCAAGTCACCAATAACCTTATCAAGAGTATGTTGACGACGTTCCACAGTTCTTGAAAATCTAGCTTGACGACGGGTTTCGATATCCTCATTGCATCTTGGAGGTATCACTTGATCATCTTGATCATTTGAGTCCCCGTCTTGGCCGGAATGTTGACCTTGATCCTCAAAATGCACAGTTTCATCACTGGAAGAAGAGGATGGACCAAGAACTTGTGCCTTCAGCTTCATGTAGACCGGAGTATCCGGCCGGCCGGAGTCTCCGGTCAAGATGGCCGGAATCTCGGGTCTGACGATTTGTTCCTGATCAGCTTGAGGAGGGTCTTGAGCTTGTATTAGGTCAGGTGCATGATTGGCTCCAATAGCAGTTGCCTGTAAATACGATGAAGATGAGGGCTCCACTTGAGTAGAGCATTGTCCATCTTGATCCACCACAAGGGGTTCCTCAATGTGGCGGAAAATCCCACACCCATTCTTCTTATGGCTTCTTGAGGAATTTCATCATCTACATCAGAAACATGAAATTGTGCCACTTGGGAGACGTCATTTTCCTCGAACATCACACTACAAGATTCTATGATAGCCCGTGAGGCTTTGTCAAAGATTCTATAAGTGTGGGATTCGGCACCGTAACCAACAAAGATACCCTCTAGAGATTTAGATTCGAATTTAGTTAAGTGACAACCTTTGATCAAGTAAAAACACTTACAACCAAATACACGGAAGTAGGAGATGATAGGCTTGTTGCCGGTGAGGATCTCATAAGGAGTCTTGTTCAACCCTTTGCGGAAGTAAAGCCGGTTGGATGAATGACATGCCGTGGATATAGCCTCGGCCCAAAAGGTCAACATAGACTTAAACTCCGCCAACATGGACCTTTCCATATCCATAAGAGTCCGGTTCTTCCTCTCGGCTACACCATTTTGTTGAGGGGTATAGGTTGCGGAATATTGATGACAAATACCCTCTTCACTAAGAAATCCATTGAGAGTGTAGTTCTTGAACTCGGAGCCATTGTCACTTCTAATTGCCAATATGGGGACATTGTGTTGACGTTGCATTTCATTGGAGAAGTCGATGAAGGTTTGTTGGGTCGTACTCTTCAACTTGATGAAATAAACCCAAGTGAATCTTGAATAGTCATCAACAATCACCAAGCAATATTTCTTCCCACCAAGACTATCTTCGGGAACGGCACCAAAAAGATCCACATGGAGGATCTCCAAGATCCTCTTGGATGAAATAATAGTCTTGCTAGGATGGGGAGAATCATGCATCTTTCCTTCAACACATGCCCTACAAACACGATATTTGGCAAAAGAGACATTTTCTTTTAGTCCGAGAATGTGGCCACCCTTGTGAAGACTTTGCAAAGTTCTCATGTTGACATGGGCTAGGCGTCGATGCCACAACCAACCCACATCGGCCTTTCCGAATAGGCACATCGAATTTGAAGTGGTTTTCCTTGAAAAGTCCACCACAAACAAATCATTTTCGTCGTACCCAAAAAGTGAAATTTAGAGTCTTGCTCCACAAGAGTACCACAATATCAATATCAATATCAATAAAGACGACAAAACCCATCTTAGTAAGTGCACGAACTGAAAGTAAATTATAATCAAGGGTTTTAACAAGCATGACATTCACTAGGGTGATATCCTGAGCGACTACCACCTTGCCAAAACCCGATACCTTGGATTTTGATCGATCTCCATAAGTGACGGTTGCATGATTTAGATTTGGTCGCTTCTCCGTCATTATCTCCTTGCTTCCGGTCATATGACTTGTGCATCCACTATCAAGCACCCATTTTAACCCGCCGGAAGCATAGTCCTACAAGAAATCATTGCTTTGATTTAGATACCCATTTTGCAATGGGTCCTCTTTTGTTAGCAACGAGGGTCTTAGGAACCCAAATAGAACGCGCAATAGAAACATTTCTAGGACCAACAAATTTAGCATATACATCCCCATAATAATCAACATATAAAATATAGTGGGGGTTATTTTTTCCCGCAAAGTCATCACTAGTGGTTTTGCCCCTTGTGGCACCACCACTTGCAATGTTGACTTTCTTTGCTTGTGGGATCTTATTTGCTTGAGGAGCCCTTGCATCTTTCATGAAGTTCTCATTCTTCTTTTCCTCTTCAACAAAGCCAACACCAGTAACAAAAGGTCTCTTACCTAGGGAGATGGATTTAGCAATATTGATCTTCAACCTAGCATTTTTCTCAATAATATTTGCATGATCACATGGAATAGGAGTGGAGGAACTAGGCACATCAATTTTAGGCGGTTGAGCTTGAAGTTGTTCATACTGAAGGGTCGCAGCATAGAAAACAAAAAAATTTCCTAAGCAAACATGGCGGAATAAAACCCAAAACAAGACCAGATCTACTAGATGGTGGTAGCAAGAAGGAGATCGAATCTCACCCTCGAAGAAAACCGAGCGTGTTTTGTCGAGGCAGGGTTTGGCTAGTCGATCCCCGCAACTAGAGAAACAGACACCTGCCAGCCACTTATGCAATACAAGTTGCATGTCAATCGTGGAACCGGTCTCTCGTGTGTGGACGAGTAAAGTTGGTCCGGGCCGCTTTAATCCAACCATCCAACAAGATACGAAGTACACGCGATAAGGTAGCAACAAAAAAATATCAATGCCCACAACATTTGTGTTCTAATCGCACCAACATCTACGAATAGATCTAGGCTCTGATACCACTGGAGGATTGCAGCATAGAAAACAAAAAAAATTCCTACGCAAACATGGCGCAATAAAACCCAAAACAAGATCAGATCTACTAGATGGTGGTACAAAGAAGGAGATCGAATCTCACCCTCGAAGAAAACCGAGCGTGTTTTGTCGGGGCAGGGGTTGGCTAGTCGATCCCCGCAACTAGACTTGTCTAGTCGCGACGAGATGTATTATCCGATGCATCGCACGAGCAACGCCTCCGAGGTGTCCACACGTACGGCTCGATGAAGACTCCACGTTCTTGATCCCCCAAGAGTTGACGGAGAGGCTCGCGAGATCAGCAGCATGACGACGGTGGTGTGGTGGATATGGTGGAGATCCGACAGGGCTTCGCCAAGCGTCTGCGGAGAGGAGGGAGAGTAGGAGGCGGCGGCTAGGGGGCAGGGGGCGGCGCAGGAGGAGGAGTAGCAGGGGGCGGTGGCCGACGCCCTGCCCCTCCTTTTATAGGAGGCCAGAGGTGCGCCCCAAGGCAGCCCTAGGGCCGGCGGCTGGGGTGCCTTGGCCCCCAAGCCAGCCCCTAGGGTTTGCCCCCTCCTCAAGCCCTAGCCCGCATGGGCCTTGTAGGGTTGGTGCGGCTGGCCCATTAGGCCACCGCACCACTCCTTTATTCCATGTGGGCCCCAAACACCTGTGGGCCCCACTTCTAGACTCCTCTAGAACCTTCTAGAATATTCCGGTACCCTGTCGGAAAATTCCCGGGCATTTCCGATACCTCCGGAAACCACTTTCCTTATATGAATCTTATTCTCCGAACTCTTCCGGAACTCCTCGTGGCGTCTGGGATCCCATCCGAGACTCTGAATCAATATTCTTTCACACCATCATTTATCTTGAGCCCTAACTACATCGAACGTTAAGTGTGTGACCCTGCGGGTTCGAGAATATGTCATATTAATTGCGGGACCGGGTTGCCCATATTAATTCCTACATATCCTTGGTTAGGAAACTTCTAACCAACACTTGATCAAACGAACTAGTTATTAGAGGCTTACTAGGGACACTTTTCTATTTATATTCCACACATGTATATGTTTCCAATTAATACAATTCTAGCATGGATAATAAACATTTATCATGAACAGGAAATATGATAAATAATAAACTTTATTATTGCCTCTTGGGCATATCTCCAACAGTCTCCCTCTTGCACTAGAGTCAATAATCTAGTTTACATTTGTAGCAATCTAACACCCATGGCCTCCTGGTGCTGATCATGTTTTGCTCGTGGAAGAGGTTTAGTCAACGGGTCGGCCACATTTAGATCCGTGTGCACCTTGCAAATCATCCATCTCGGACATTCTCATGTAAATTGTGGAAACGACGCTTGATATGTTTTGTGTTCTTGTGTGAAGTCGGCTCCTTGGCAAGAGCAATTGCACCTGTATTATCACAGTACAGGGCCAATGGTCTTGACGCACTTGGAACCACACCCAGTTCGGAGAGGAACTCCTTCATCTAGACTGCTTCACTTGCTGCCGACGAGGCTGCCACATATTCCACTTTAGTTGAAGATTTCGCCACCACGCTCTGGTTGGAACTCCTCCAGCTAGCAGCGCCACCATTTAGAATAAACACGTATCCGGACTGAGACTTAGAATCATCCGGATCTGTATCCCAACTAGCATCGACGTAACCCTTTACGACAAGCTCTTGGTCACCTCCATATATGAGAAACATCTCCTTAGTTCTATTCAGCTACTTAAGGATATTCTTGACAGTTGTCCAGTGTTCCACTCCTGGATCACTTTGGTACCTGGTAGTCAAACTTACAGCATGGCACACATCTGGTCTAGTACATAGCATGGCATACATGATAGAGCCTATGGCCGAGGCATAGGGAACCATGTTCATTATCTCTCTATCTTCTGCCGTGACTGGACTTTGAGTCTTACTCAAAACCTTTCCTTGCAATATTGGTAAGAACCACTTCTTCGAATTTTCCATTCTGAACCTCTTCAGAACCTTGTCAAGGTATGTACTCTGTGAAAGCCCTATTAGGCGTATTGATCTATCTCTATAGATTTTAATGCCTAAAATGTACGCTGCTTCATCAAGGTCTTTCATTGAAAAACTCTTATTCAAATAATCCTTTACACTTTCAAGTAGTTCTATATCATTTCCAATCAATAATATGTCATCCACATATATTATCGGAAATGCTACAGAACTCCCACTCACTTTCTTGTAAATACAGGCCTCTCCATAAGTTTGGACAAATCCAAACCCTTTGATCACTTCATCAAACCGGAGATTCCAATTCCGCGATCCTTGCTTCAGTCCATAAATGGATCTCTGAAGTTTGCATACTTTGTTAGCATCTTTAGGTCAACAAAACCTTTGGGCTGCACCATGTACAACTCTTCCTTAATATGACCATTAAGGAACGTGGTCTTGACATCCATTTGCCAAATTTTGATAATCGTAAAATGCGGCAATTGCTAACATAATTCGAATAGATTTCAGCATCGCCACAGGTGAGAATGTCTCATCGTAGTCAACTCCTTGAATTTGTCGGAAACCCTTTGCGACAAGTCGTGCTTTGTACACGGTGACATTTCCGTCAGCGTCTGTCTTTCTTTTGAATATCCATTTGTTCTCAACGGCCTTGCGGTCGTTTGGTAAGTCCACCAAAGTCCATACTTGGTTTTCATACATGGATTCCATTTCGAATTTCATGGCTCCTAGCCATTTATCGGAGTCAGGGCTCATCATCGCTTCCTCATAACTCGCAGGTTCATCATTTTCTAACAACATGACACTCATGACGGGGTTGTACCAATCAGGAGCGGTATGTTCCCTCGTTGACCTGCAAGGTTCAGTAGCAGCCTTGACCGGAGCATTATGATCTCCATCATTTGCTTCTTCTTCAGGTGGCGATGGCTGCACTGGAACATCTTCCAGCTCTGCGCTACTCGGCATCTCAAGAATAGGTTCGATAACCTCGTCATGCACTTCTTTCGAGAGAAACTCCTTCTCTAGAAAGGAACCATTCTTGGCAACAAAAATCTTGCCCTCAGTTCTGTGGTAGAAGGGATACCCAATAGTTTCCTTAGGGTATCCTATGAAGACGCATTTTTCCGATTTGGGTTCGAGTTTATCAGGTTGAAGTCTTTTCACATAAGCCTCGCAACCCCAAACTTTAAGAAATGATAACTTCGGCTTCTTGCCAAACCATAATTCATATGAAGTCGTCTCAACGGATTTTGATGGTGCCCTATTTAAAGTGAACGCGGCTATCTCTTATGCATAGCTCCAAAAGGATAGTGGCAGATCGGTAAGAGAAATCATAGATTGCACCATATCCAATAAAGTACGATTACGACGTTCAGACACACCATTACGCTGTGGTGTTCCAGGTGGCGTGAGTTGTGAAACAATTCCACACGTCTTTAAATGCATACCAAATTCGTAACTCAAATATTCACCTCCACGATCAGATCGGAGAAATTTTATTTTCTTGTTACGATGATTCTCTACTTCACTCTGAAATTCTTTGAACTTTTTAAACGTTTCAGACTTGTGTTTCATTAAATAAATATATCCATATCTACGTAAATCATCAGTGAAGGTCAAGAAATAACCATATCCATCGCGTGCGGCAACACTCATTGGACCGCACACATCAGTATGTATGATTTCTAACAAGTCTGTTGCTCTCTCCATCGTTCCGGAGAAGGGTGTTCGGGTCATCTTGCCCATGATGCATGGTACGCAAGTTTCAAATGATTCAAAATCAAGTGAATCCAAAAGTCCATCAGAATGGAGTTTCTTCATGCGTTTTACACCAATGTGACCCAAACGGTAGTGCCACAAATATGTGGAATTATCATCATTCAGTTTACATCTTTTGGCATCAACGTTATGAACATGTGTATCACTACTATCGAGATTTAACAGAAATATACCATTCACTTCAGGTGCATGACCATAAAAGATATTATCCATATAAATCGAAACACCAAAGTTTTCTGACTTAAATGAATAACCGTCTCGGAATAAACAAGATCCAGATACAATGTTCATGCTTAACGCAGGCACCAAATAACAATTATTAAGGTTTAAAACTAATTCCGAAGGTAGACGTAGAGGGAGCATGCCGACAGCGATGACTTCAACTTTTGATACATTTCTGACGTGCATCGTCACCTCGTCCCTCGCCAAGCGTTGTCTATTCCGCAGCTCCTGTTTCGAGTTACATATATTAGCAACTGAACCAGTATCAAATACCCAGATACTACTACGAGCACTTGTTAAATACACATCAATAACGTGTATATCACATATACCTTGTTTGATGTTGCCAGCCTTCTTGTCCGCCAGATACTTGGGGCAGTTGCGCTTCCAGTGTCCAGTTCCCTTGCAGTAGAAGCACTCAGTATCAGACTTAGGGCCCTTCTTTGACTTATTCACAGGCGCAGCAGCTGGCTTGCCACCCTTCTTGAAGTTGTCTCTCTTGCCCTTTTTCTTGAAACTGGTGGTCTTGTTGACCATCAACACTTGATGCTCCTTCTTGATTTCCACCTCCATTGTCTTTAACATTGCGAAGAGCTCAGGAAGAGTTTTCTCCTTCCCTTGCATATTATAGTTCATCACAAAGCCTTTGTACCTTGGTGGAAGTGACTGGAGAACGCGGTCAATCCCCAACTCATTGGGAATCACGACACCCAGCTGCGCTAGATGATCACCGTACCTAGAATTTTGAGCACGGGTTCACTGACGGAGCTGTTCTCCTCCATCATACAGCTAAAGAACTTGGAGGAGGCCTCATACCTCTCCACCTTGGCTTGAGTTTGAAACATTGCCTTCAGATCAACAATCATCTGATGAACGCCATGGTGCTCAAAACACTTTTGAAGCTTTGGTCCTAAGCCGTACAACAGACCGCACTTAACTATCTCGTGGTCCTTAGAATGGGATGCCCAGACGTTCCTAACATCTTCAGCCACTCCCTCTGCTGGAGCCGCACCTAGCGGTGCATCTAGGACATATAGTTTCTTGGCAGCTGTGAGGATAATCTTCTGATTCATAAAACAATCTGAGAAATTGCTTCCATCGTCTTTCAGCTTGTCTTTCTCTAGGAACGCGTTAAAATTCATGGTGGTGTTGGGATGGGCCATTGATCTACAACATTATTTACAAAAGGTGTTAAGACTAGGTTCATGATAGTTTGTTCGAGTTAATCTAAATTACAAAAATGAACTCCCACTAAACTCAACATCTCTCAGTTTGCTTAGTGATACACGATCCAAATCCACTACACCACAACCGATCATCATGTGAGATGGTGTAGCTTCAGAGGTGAACATCGCCATGTTGATCATATCGTCCATATGACTCGTGTTTAGCCTTTCGGCTCTTGTGTTCCGAGGCCATGTCTGTACATGCTAGGCTCGTCAAGGAAACCGTAGTATTTCCGCATGTGTAAAACTGGCTTACACCCGTTGTATGTGAATGTAGGGTCTATCACACCCGATCATCACGTGGTGCTTCAAAACGAGGAACTTTTGCAGCGGTGCATACTAGGGGAGAACACTTCTTGATATTAACGAGAGAGATCACCTTATCATGCTACCGTCGCGATCGAATCTAAGCAAAACATAAGGTGCATAAAAGGATTAACATCACATGTAATTCAAAAATTGTGACATGGTATAGCCTTTTCTTCTTGTGCCTTTGATCTCCATCTCCAAAGCACCGGCATGATCTCCATCACCACCAGCATGTGGTGCCACCACCATGATTGCCTCCACCAACTATTGCAACTACGACTAGGGATACTCTTAGAAATAAAGTAAAGCCATTACATGGCGTTAAAGTGACACGCAGGTCATACAATAATTAAGAGACAACCATAAGGCTCCTGCTGGTTGCCGTACTCATCGACATGCAAGTCGTGAAAATTACAAAACATGATCATTGCATAATTATCACATATCACCTCTTGGCCATACAACATCACAAACCCTGCAAAAACAAGTTAGACGTCCTCTACTTTGTTTATGCAATTTTTACGTGTCTTCTATGGGTCATGAGATAGAACCGTTCTAATGTACGCAAAGCCACAACGGTGATATGAGAGTTGCTTATTTACTCATCCTTTTTAAAGGCCTCCCATTGCAAATCGCATCTCACCATAGCTAGAGAAACAGACACCCGCCAGCCACTTATGCAATACAAGTTGCATGTCAATCGTGGAACCGGTCTCTCATGCGTGGACGAGTAAAGTTGGTCCGGGCCGCTTCAATCCAACCATCCAACAAGATACGAAGTACACGCGAGAAGGTAGCAACAAAAAATATCAACGCCCACAACACTTGTGTTCTAATCGCACCAACATCTATGAATAGATCTAGGCTCTGATACCACTGAAGGGTCGCAGCATAGAAAACAAAAAAAATTCCTACGCAAACATGGCGGAATAAAACCCAAAACAAGATCAGATCTACTATGGTGGTACAAATAAGGAGATCGAATATCACCCTTGAAGAAAACCGAGCGTGTTTTGTCGAGGCAGGGGTTGGCTAGTCGATCGCTGCAACTAGACTTGTCTAGTCGCGATGAGATGTATTATCCGATACGTCGCACGAGCAACGCCTCCGAGGTGTTGATGCATGTAAAATGCATACATGAACTTTGCACTATAATACTTGTATTCCCTTCATATTTGCATCATATAAGGGGTATATTACTGTTATTTAATGATTTTTGGTAATTAATAATGATTTCCCCTATTTATGGAATTAATCCTGCGCAGGCCGAAAAACCCTATTTCTTTCCTTATTTATTTCAGGGCCTTAACGACGTCATAATGAGCTGAAAATTTACGGGGATCATTTTTTTTTTGGAAGGAAGAAGACCTCGGAGCGAAGGATGCAAGCAAACGGAGGCCAGAGGGCCAAAAAAGGGTGGCCCACGCGGCCCCTGTACCTGGCCATGTGGGACCACTCATCTGGGCCCTCGAAGCTCCGTTGCCGTCGATCTTCGTCCCCGTGGCTTCGTCTTAACCTAAAACCGACTATAAAAATAGCCCCCCAAGGAGTTTTGAGAGGAGGCGGCGGAGAAACACAAAACCACAAAACAGAAGACAGAAGGCTACCGCCGGAGAAGAACGGAGGGGGGAAACACCGCCAGAATCACCTCTGAAGGTCTTCTCCATCAACACCACCACCTAGACCAGCACCATCTCCATCACCATCTTCGTGATCCACTTCATCCCCCTCATAGTTTGAGATTGTTCGAACCCTAGCTATCGTCTAAGTACTATTCTACATGTTTGTGAATTGCTACTTGTCATTGTTTTGTGGGGAGATCATAGTTTCAGATTGTGTTGTATCACTTGTACCACTGAATCATATCATGTCTTGGCGTTGTGAGTAGTTCTCTCATGTTCCTGGGGGTATAGGACGAATTGGCAATGATTTTTATATGACATGTGTTGGTATTTTGTCTAGTTTTTATCTTTTATGTGATTCTATGATGGTGTTGTGCAAACGTCGACTGCACATCACTTCACCTATATGGGCTCATAGGAGAACACCGTAGTGTAATGGAGTGAGGAAGACTTGGGAGGACATGTAAACCTGAGACCGAATCATGAAGTTGCATTATGAGGGTATTAGTATCGGGGACCTTAAAGATTAATGCTATGGTGGGACTTTATGTCTTAATAACTCTTGTGCAGTCATTTACTTGGCCACACGATCCATCATAAGAGGTTTAGCTTATTTATTTAGCTATTCCTAATTATGGCTCCGTCCAAAGAAGATTAAAACTTGACAAAATGTTACCTTATTGTTCTAGAAATATTTATGCCATGAAGTCTAGGTAGCCCTTGGGAACTCTCTCCACCTATAAGAAACACACACTTGAGCTTGTCCTCTTGCTGCATAGAGGATTGGGCTTTCTCTCTTTGAGATCTTTCACTTGTCATATTGCATTTTCAGCATTTTACTTTATTTCAAACTCTACACCAAAAACCCAAAAACACTTGCATCATTTAATCATTTTAGTTTGTCTAGTGCATAGATAATAAGGGAAGTGACACTCTTATTTGAGAGGATAAATACTTATACCTTCTACTCCTCGTGGGATCGATACTATACTTACACATCGAAGACTTCAACGATCCCCTATACTTGTGGGTATCAAGACGTTTTCTGGCGCCGTTGCCGTGGAGTGTAGCGCTTAAGTTTTTATTCTTGTTTGCACTAGATATTTATTTTCAGTTTTGCATATACTCTAGTTTACTTTCAGTTTTGCATTTAGTTTAGTTTTACTTTCAGTTTTGCATTAATCAAAAACCCAAAAAAATTAAAAAATGGAAAATTGTCATAAAAACGTCATGATAGCTGCTGAATTTAGAAAATCAAATGAAGGGGAAAGATTAGAAACCATCATGAGGTATCTAAATGAAATTGCTAGTAAGCTGCTTAATTGTCATAAGGAAGAAACTTGTTGCTCTGAACACTCTAGACACTTTGAATTCCAATGCCCTTCCAATAAAGATGAACCTGTTATTGCAACTTATCATACAGGGAATTATGCTCACTTAGGGATGAAAGAAGTAGAGCAATTTGTTAGTTTTATGGCAGCCTATGAATTAAACACCATCATTGATGAACATGAAACCTGCCCTATAGCTTCTCAATATAAAGATTTGATTGTCATTATCCTTAATATCTGCAGAAATGAATTTGATGAAAATATTTATGTTATTGACACAACGAAGAGAGCTACCCAAGGAAGATCTAATGTTTTGCAGGAAGAGGATGATGAAAACATAAGCTTGGAAGAGGAAGTATGTGAAGAAGATGACAAAAGCCTAAGCTTGGGGATGCCCATGCAGCCCCAAGAGGAGGACAATGAAGAGCAAGAAGATGTTGAAAATGATGAACAACTAGAGAATGAAGAGAGGAAACATCCACCTTCACCACCTATGGATGAGGGTAACACTCAAAATTTGGTTGATGATAAACTTTGCTTTTATGATTCTGATGATGAGGAAGAATATGAACCTATGCCTAATGAGAACATTATTGATAATGATTTTAAAATGATGAAGAATATGGTTTAGACATGCTATATGATAATGCTTTAGATGATGGTCCTATGCTTATTGATAATCCTCCATGTTTAGTTGTTACTACCTTATGTGAGGATAAAAATGATATACTTGCTGCTTGTGATAATACTCTCACTCATGAGAGTCCTACTTTATTTCTGAACTCTCCTATTCACACCATAGGGGAGGAAATTTGCTTTGATGATACTATGCCTCCTATATATGATGATTATTATGATGAATGTGATATTTTCAGTCCACCTACTATTGAGGAAAAGTTTATTATGATCATGATATGCCTCCTATTTATGATGATTACAATGATGGCTATGGTAATTTTACTCCCACTATTACTAATGAGAAGGATTTTACTTATGTGGAGAGTAATAATAATAATACTTTTATGCATGTGAATCATGACAAGAATGCTTTATATGATACTTATGTTGTTCAGTTTGTTCATGATGGTACTGAGATTTATTATGAGAGAGGGAAACATGTCTCTAAATATCTCAATAATATTAAGTTTCCTCTCTTTATGTTGAAACTTTTGAAGTCCCACTTGTTTTGCCTTCTTATGCTAATTACTATATGCTTCATTGATTTATTTTCTTACAAGATCCCAATGCATAGGAAGTGGGTTAGACTTAAATGTGTTTCATATTTTTCTCTTGATGCTCTCTTTTGCATTTCAATTCTTATTCCTATGTGAGCATCATTAGATAACCTCTTTTGAGAGGTGGGATTGAACAATAGTGATTTGCTGTCCAGAAAATAGATTCCTAAGCTTTACTGCGAAATTTTTAAAAATCACAGAAGAGGAATTTTGACCTGATATTTTACGACAGCAATATTAAGTTATTAATACACATTTAATTAGTTCAAAGTTTTCTGATTTGAGCAACGTAAGTGCCTCTGAAAATTCACTCTTTACGGGCTGTCCAGTTTTTGACAGATTTTGTCTTTATTTTGCATTACTCTCATTACTTGTGTTTTGTGTGGTTCTATTGATCAAAGAGCAATGAAAAATCATAGTAATATTAGCTAATGTGTATAATCAACTCATTATATGTCTTTGCTGTATCTATGGAGATTTAATTTATGGAGACACTAACCCCTCTAATCAAGTTTTATGATGAGTTATGTGTGAAGAGAATTTTTCAAGTGGAAGAGTTGAGGGTGATAAACAAAGATCAAGAGGGACAAACACTCAAGCTTGGGGATGTTACCCCTAGGCTCACCCTACATATATCAAGTAAGTACAAGGATTCAAGCTTGGGGATGCCCAAGCCACCTCACTCCAACCATCTTGATAACAAGTAAGTAAGCCTAGCTACATGGCTATAAAGAAAGCGCTTTACGTGAGGCAAACCGGTTGTTTTTATTTGGATTTTATTTTTATCCTCTTGCTGTAACAAGAGAATGTTTTCTTAGCTTAGTTTCTGGAATTTTTAAAAAAGTGCCATGTTTTACCCATTTTGGTTTGACAAAGTTGCTATTTCTATTCGGAGATTTTATTCCAACACGAAGTCTGTGCACGTTTTGATTTTTAGTTTTTATTATGTAACTCCGAATGAGCTGAGATTTTAACTGTAACTGCAGCTTTTCATCCTATGTATGCCTGAATTGTTTCAGAACTTTTCGACGATTTTAATTAGGACAGAAAAATACGTTTTCCTGCTACTGTTTTTCTGGACAGATTCTGTCCCATATTGTTTTATGCTTGTTTTGAACTTTTAAGTTGAATCTTTTTGATCCAATGGAGTTTATGAGTAGGCATACAACATTATACACTTTCTGGACATTCATATGTATTTTAGTCCATGGATTTTATGCAGCAAAGAAACATATTTGTCTATCACTACTAATATCACCCCATAGAAAAAAAATGGGAGAAACAGTGTTTTGAAGTTTTTTCACAGGGATTGGAGGAGATGCACCATGAGTTATCCAAGGATGGTGAAAACCATAAGATTGGGGATGTGGAGAAAATCCCCACTGAACCAACATACTCTCGGTTTGAACACGTCTAACTTCTGTTTTTCATTTGAAACACTTTATCGCATAAACTTGGAGCGTCTTTTTGTTTGTTTTTGCTTTGATTATTTATTTTGTGAGACTACCACACTATCGTTTATATATGAGAAAGCTACTGGAAATATGGGTTGAAATATCTTGCATGCTTTTATTGTATTGGGAAAAGGGATGTCTAAGTTGATTTTTAATGACACATATAGTTGCATGATTCATGAGCTTCTTTATGAGTAATAATTTGCAAATGCTTTATCATGAGCTATCTTTTATTCATGTTTTGATCCTGTATGTTGTTTTACCTTGTTTGACACTCATGCATGAATCTAGATGGTCATCTTTCTCCCTTTTGCTAGCCCAAAAAATTCCAATAAGTGAAAACTTGTTTCCAACACCTTCAACCAAAGTTTTTCCAGTGAGTCCACCATATCTACCTATTAGCTTCATGCTATTCCAAGTATGTTTATCATGTTATTTGTGTTATCTATACCTCTAAATGAAAATGATTATGTTATTTATTCTAATGGGAAAAGTTGGTTAGAAAGTTCTCTCGAACTTGATGCACACTTAACTTTTATTTGCATTTAATAAACATGAACCATTGTGGTTAATATTATGATGATAGTGGCTTGATAAATGTATAAGTTTGGGAGTTAGCCCATATGTGTTGTCACATGAAAAGCTTTCAACATGTTCCATCATTTATTTAGTTGATATCATGTACTTTTGTTTATGGATGCCTATCATGGTGAAATAATGTGGAAATAGAGTAAGTTTAAATGAGTTTGTATAAATGGTTAGAGAGAAACCTAGGCCTCTAATCTAAGCCATGCATCATTCATGGTGGAAATTTACTTACATGCTATTTTGAACTTTCTGTGATGCACCCTACAATAAAAAGTTATATCAAGTGGTAAATAAAAAGGGTGTTGAGGTTGTTCATTATGTTTGTTTGTCTTGTTGTTTTGATGTGGGCTTGATCCATATCATGGGACAAGAGGTACCCCAGTTGAGGCTCTTGATAATACCATTATTACTTACAATGATAGATAACTTAAACTTGCTTTGTTTCCCAAGATGAGTAATCATGGTGTAGGTACTTGTATTCAAGGGGCATGAGACATCTAACCTTTACTTTATCAAGGCCACTACTCATATTTGCTTTCACATTTAACTTTAATCATTCAAGATGCTATGATAGGGGAACGAGAGCTTGACACCAAGTATTACAATTGTAATCAATAACTTAAGTAGAATAGTTTGGAGGATAGATGAAACTTATGCATGTTTTACCTCTACTCATTTATATATCTTTTCCAAAGTGTCCACCTTTTATATTCAGATTTTCATCTTCACTCTATGACCAATGTAGGATGTTCTTACTTATCATATTGCATACATGTGGTCCATATTACTATCTTTTATGTTACACTTTGTGAACTATCATTGAACATCCTTGCATTGAATACTTGATATCACTTTATAAACTGTTTGCATATTGCTACTTCTTTGAATAATGAATCATTTGACTTTATGTAGCAGTAGCAATCATCTTTTATATCCATGTTGTTATTATATTGCAAAGTTCATGTTAGTTTTATCACTTCCATACTCGAGGACGAGCATGAGTTAAGCTTGGGGATGTTGATGCATGTAAAATGCATACATGAACTTTGCACTATAATACTTGTATTCCATTCATATTTACATGATATAAGGGGTATATTACTGTTATTTAATGATTTTTGGTAATTAATAATAATTTCCCCTATTTATGGAATTAATCCTGCAAAGGCAGAAAAACCCTATTTCTTTCCTTATTTATTTCAGGGCCTTAACGACGTCATAATGAGCTGAAAATTTACGGGGATCATTTTTTTGGAAGGAAGAAGACCTCGGAGCGAAGGATGCAAGCAAACGGAGGCCGGAGGGCCAAAAGAGGGTGGCCCACCCGGCCCCTGTACCTGGCCGCGTGGGACCACTCATCTGGGCCCTCGAGGCTCCGTTGCCATCGATCTTCGTCCCCGTGGCTTCGTCTTGACCTAAAACCGACTATAAAAATAGCCCCTCGAGGAGTTTCGAGAGGAGGCGGCGGAGAAACACAAAACCACAAAACAGAAGACAGAAGGCTGCCGTCGGAGATGATCGGAGGGGAGAAACGCCGCCGGAATCACCTCCGGAGGTCTTCTCCATCCCCCCTCCGGAGTCTCCATCAACACCACCGCCAAGACCAGCACCATCTCCATCACCATCTTCGTGATCCACTTCATCCCCCTCATAGTTTGAGATTGTTCGAACCCTAGCTATCGTCTAAGTACTATTCTACATGTTTGTGAATTGCTACTTGTCATTGTTTTGTGGCGAGATCATAGTTTCAGATTGTGTTGTATCACTTGTACCACTGAATCATATTATGTCTTGGCGTTGTGAGTAGTTCTCTCATGTTCCTGGGGGTATAGGATGAATTGGCAATGATTTATATATGACATGCGTTGGTATTTTGTCTAGTTTTTATCTTTTATGTGATTCTATGATGGTGTTGTGCGAACGTCGACTGCACATCACTTCACCTATATGGGCTCATAGGAGAACACCATAGTGTAATGGAGTGAGGAAGACTTGGGAGGACATGTAAACCTGAGACCGAATCATGAAGTGGCATTATGAGGGTATTAGTATCGGGGACCTTAAAGATTAATGCTATGGTGGGACTTTATGTCTTAATAACTCTTGTGCGGTCATTTACTTGGCCACATGATCCATCATAAGAGGTTTAGTTTATTTATTTAGCTATTCCTAATTATGGCTCCGTCCAAAGAAGATTAAAACTTGACAAAATGTTTACCTTATTGTTCTAGAAATATTTATGCCATGAAGTCTAGGTAGCCCTTGGGAACTCTCTCCACCTATAAGAAACACACACTTGAGCTTGTCCTCTTGCTGCATAGAGGATTGGGCTTTCTCTCTTTGAGATCTTTCACTTGTCATATTGCATTTTCAGCATTTTCCTTTATTGCAAACTCTACACCAAAAACCCAAAAACACTTGCATCATTTAATCATTTTAGGTTTGGCTAGTGCATAGATAATAAGGGAAGTGACACTCTTATTTGAGAGTATAAATACTTATACCTTCTACTCCTCGTGGGATCGATACTATACTTACACATCGAAGACTTCAACGACCCCTATACTTGTGGGTATCAGGTGTCCACACGTATGGCTCGATGAAGACTCCACGTTCTTGATCCCCCAAGAGTTGATGGAGAGGCTCGCGAGATCAGCAGCACGACGACGGTGGTGTGGTGGATATGGTGGAGATCCGACAGGGCTTCGCCAAGCGTCTGCGGAGAGGAGGGAGAGGAGGAGGCGGCGGCTAGGGGGCAGGGAGGCGGCGTAGGAGGAGGAGTAGCAGGCGTCAGCGGCCGACGCCCTGGCCCTCCTTTTATTGGAGACCAGAGGTGCGCCCCAAGGCAGCCCTAGGGCCGGCGGCTGGGGTGCCTTGGCCCCCAAGCCAGCCCCTAGGATTTGCCCCCTCCTCAAGCCCTACCCTGCATGGGCCTTGTAGGGTTGGTGCGGCTGGCCCATTAGGCCACCGCACCACTCCTTTATTCCATGTGGGCCCCAAACACCTGTGGGCCCCACTTCTAGACTCCTCTAGAACCTTCTAGAATATTCCGGTACCCTGTCGGAAAATTCCTGGACTTTTCCGATACCTTCGGAAACCACTTTCCTTATATGAATCTTATTCTCCGGACTCTTTCGGAACTCCTCGTGACGTCTGGGATCCCATCCGAGAATCTGAATCAATATTCTTTCACACCATCATTTATCTCGAGCCCTAACTACATCGAACGTTAAGTGTGTGACCCTGCAGGTTCGAGAATATGTCATATTAATAGCGGGACCGGGATGCCCATATTAATTCCTACATATTCAACGAAGTACTTTACCGGTTGAACCACTATGTCCGGGATTCAATTAATCCATATACGATTCCTTTTGTCTCACGATATCTTACTTGTCCGAGACTTAATCACTCATATCTCCATATCCGATTAATCTCGTTCCCGACAAGTTCTCTTTACTCGTTCCCATAGGATAGGATCTGTTATGACTAGCTACTTAGTCATATGCTTGCAAGTGTTTGGATGCTATGCTACCGAGAGGGCCCCAGAGATCCAATGGTTGGACGAACAAATTCCAGTCTTGATTCATGCAACCCAGCAACCTACCATCAGAGATACCTGAAAAACACCTTTATAATCACCCAGTTACAAAGTGACGTTTGATGTCCACAAAGTATTCCACAGGCAATATGATAAATAATAAACTTTATTATTGCCTCTTGGGCATATCTCCAACACATACGACTTGGTGAGGGTAGAGTGTTCATTCTCCAATGCCTTGTGAGGCTTGGAAAGTTTCTCTAGCTCCTCGGTTAGTCTAGAATGACCAACACCAAGCTCGACCTTTTCCTTTTTACATGCTTTGTATTTTGCAATTGCAAGGTCCCTTTCTTTAATGAGTTTAGCAATGATTAAATCATTTGATTCCTCAATATTCTCAAGTTTCTCCTCAAGAGAAACCCTAAGCTCCTCCTCCTCCTCAAGAGTAGCATTCAAGGAGGCAATTTCCATAGCATCCTCTCTTTCAATTTTACCTTTGACCTCAAGCATCTCTTGAGCTTCACCATATTGGCTCATGAGAGCCTCAAAATGCTTCTTGGTTTCACCTTGCAAGTTAGTTATAAAATGACCCAAGGCAACAATTTCCTCTTTTACTCTAAGACTAGTGGCATCATCCATATCATTCATAGTCTTAGGATAGGGAGAGAGAGAGGATGATGCCTCAGTGGCCTTAGCCATGAGACATCTTGCGGAGGAGTTGGAGACATTTTCATTGGGGGATTCAAAGAGGAAAGTAGACAATGAAGATGCAATGGAAATGGCGGCCACTTCATTTGTGGTTTCTTCTTCCCTGGATGAGTACTCCTCTTGAGCAACCAACACAATTCTTGGAGGCTTCTTGTTGGAGGTGTTCTTCTTAAAGAATGGTTTCTTGTGAGCAAGCTTCGACTTATCCTTGGGAACAAGCTTCCTCCCATGCCAAACGGGCACTCGGCAACAAAGTGATATTGATTTTGGCAATTATAGCATGAGCGAACCCTTTGGCCACCCTCCTTCCTACCACTTGATTGGTTTATGAGCTCCTTTGCTTTGGACGGGCTCTTCAAAAAGGCTCTTGAAGTAAGGGCCACATAATCCTTGAGAGTATCTTCAAGATCTTGTGGATGCCAATGTGACACGTCTTCTTGAACCTCAACTTCTTCGTCTCGCTCCACAACCTTGGCCTTCAAAGCAAGAGAAGTACCTTTGTACATTCCAATAGCACGGGCACGAGCATCTTCGGCATTCTTGGCGGCCACCTTGAATGCTGCCATTTCTTGCATAACCTCATTGGATGACATGAGGTGGTAGTTGTGTCTTCCTTGGAGACTCTTAAAGTCAGTGGGCTCAAAGGGCATGAGAGCACTCACATACTTTCTCTTGATCCAAGCGTCATTCACATAGGTGGCACCAAGCTTTGTAAATTGGGAGGCAAGGGTCTTGACTCTTCGGAACATGTCTTCATGGTCTTCACCTTCCAACATGAAAAATCCCTCGACGTGGTTTCTCAAAGCATCATATCTATTCCTCTTCATGATCTCATTTCCAACGAACTCGTTGGTTAGAGCATCCCAAGCTTCTTTGGCGGTAGTGAGATGTTTGATGTGGGACATGTTGTCTTCCCCTACGGTAGTTTGGATCATGTGAAGAACCAATGCATTGAGTTGGCTATCCACAACTTCTCTTCTTGTCAAGTTGCTTGGGTCCACGGCCTTGAACCCAACCTCAATAATTCTCCATAGCTCGATCGAGGCACTATTCACATGAGACTTCGTAGAAAATAGCCAATTAGTAAAATGAGATGAAATAAGCTTAGGTGGATCACCCCTATTGTTTATATGAGGATGAGGGATAGGTGGGTCGGGGGAGTAAAAATGGGGAACCGCATTGTACACCTCCTTCCCATCAACAATTTTCGGGGGGGGGGGGGGGGTATTTAAGAATTCCTTCACCTACCACATTTTGCGCGGCGGAAGTAGTATCCTCTAGAGGAGGGGATACAAGAGGTTTATTAGCTAAGAGTTGCGTCATCATATCACACATCTCTTTCATTTGAGCTTCCACGGATGCTTCCAATTTCTTGAAATCATCAATGGAAACTCCGCTAATAGTCTCACTCGGCTCTCCTCCCTCGAGCACCATACTCTCTTAGGCGGTGAAGCCTAAAAAGTGAGCCAAGGCTCTGATACCAATTGAAAGGATCATATGGGCACTAGAGGGGGGGTGGTGAATAGGTGCTACACCAAATTTTAATTCTTTTTCAAATTAGGCTTGACAAAAAAGGTAAATTCTCTTGACATGCAATTACAGTGAATTTACCTATATGACAAGCACGCAACTAACACTAGGAAATTAACAAGATACAAGTAAAAGATACTAAGGGATAGAGATAACCGAAAGTAGAAGCACGTGGAGGCAAGGATGTATTCCCGAGTTCCTCCTTGTTAAAGGAGTACGTCTCGTTGGAGGGGTGTGAGCTCTCCACAACAGGTCTACTCAACGCCACAAAGGCCTCACCCTATTCTCCGATGAACCTCGCCACAAAGGCTCGGTTCACCTTCCACTATCGGAATCCTACAAGGCGGAATATGGAGCTGTTATAATGTTCTTGGGGCACACACCCATAACTTAATCGGGGGCTCCCAAATCAACACACAACTGAAAACAATAGCAATCAAAGTGAGTACAACAAATGACCTAGGTTTTCCCAATGGAAACCCTAGGCACAAATCCCCTCAAGCAAATTAGGGGAAAATGGAAAACCGGTCAGTGAAGATGTAGATCTTGGCCTTCTCCTTCAGTCCTCCAAAGATCAACAAGTTTGAGTGGAGGGATTGGGAGATCTGTGTGATTTGAGCTCTAAGAAATTAGAGTTCTTGAAATTCTGGTCGAGCTGCCCTTTCCAAGGTAGGAGAAGGGTATTTATACCCCTCTCCACATTCTAGCCGTTGGACACTGCTTAGACCGAAGACTCCGGTGTGAGTGGGCCAGAGACTCCGGTGTAGGCCGGAGACTCCGCCCCAACTCCGGTCTTCCTCCGGACAGGGGTCCAGTACCACGGCACCTTCTGGTCTTCATGGGTGGACCGGAGATTCCGGTCTGGGGGACCGGAGAATCCGGCCTAGCCGGAGACTCCGCAGTCCCCACGGAAACTTGACATCGACGCAGTCCAGACCGGAGACCTTGGCACAAGCCAGGGAAATCCTGGGACCGGAGACTTAGGTCCTGACAGACTGGAGACTCCTGCCTGGGATGAACCTGCAACATGTAAACTTCGCCATTTCTTCCTTTTTTGGTGGCTGATGCTTATACGGATAAGTTAGCTTATATACCTGCATCACTAGACTCCACATTAAATCATCATTAGTGTTGTTAACTAACGCACAAAACTATTGAGGTTAGGAAATGTTCTTTCACCACTCACATTGAAAATAATCGGATTTCGTCTGGTGCGGCCCAATATTTAGTCTGGAGTGCCCAGCCCACACCCCCTGTGTAGGCAGCCGCTTGGACGCCGCGAACAAAGCCGCACGTGCCACCACGTCGAATACCGACAGGTGGGGCCAGCCCTGGCATCCACACAGAGGCTGGTCATCGTAATTTAACGCAGACGTAGAGCGCCAGTGTGCAATATTCATAGCGGTGCCGGTTTCCCACGGATGGGCGTTAATGCGCGAGCACGCGCTGGCGCAACCATAAATCTCGTCGCTGCCACCATTGACGCTCACTCTCCCATATTGCTCTCTCTCCCTCTCTCTCTCTCTCCCTCGCCTCAACTCAACTCTATGTCCCGTGCCGTGTCGCGCCTCCACCCGGTCGTCCCAATGTCCAGCAATAGGCGCAAAGCTGGCGTCGCTCACCACCAAGCCGAAGGTGAAGGAGGAGGTGCACACACCATCGAGGCGCAAAGGTGGCAACCTCGTCATCCGTGACGGTGCGGGCCAGCAGCAGTGCTATAACCGTCCCTTCCTCTCCCGACATAGAAGGTGATGGACGAGACGACGGACTCGAGTCTCTCAGCACGAGGCCAGAGGCGCTGTTCGAACCCGAGGGTTTCTCCGGTTGGGGCGTCGTGTTGTAGGAGTCGATGAACGACGTCCATGTAGGGTTCGTTGCATAGAAAACAAAAAATTTCCTACGAAACAGGCGGAAGAAACCCAACGGATCTAGATCTATTAGACGAAGGTAGCAAAGATGAGATCCAATCTCTTACCCTTGAAGAACAATCAAACGCGTTTTGTCAGTGCAGGGGTTGGCTAGTCAATCCCCGCAACTAGACTCATCTAGTCGCGATGAGATGTATTATCCTTCGAGATCCAATCCGATGAAGCACCGCATGAGCAGCACCTCCGCGGTATCCACACGTATAGCTTGATGAAGACTTCCTCTCCTTGATATCGCAAGTGAAGAGGAAGTGGCTCGAGAGAGCCCAGCAGCACGACGGCGTGGTGGTGGAGATGGTGGAGGTTTTCCCGCGGACAGGGCTTCGCCAAGCCAAGTACAGGTGAGAGAGAGGAGGGAGGCAAGGGGTGGTGCAGCTCGGGTATTAGGGCAGCTCTCCCCTATGCCTCCACCCCTCCTTATATAGGTGAGGGGCTGGGGGGTGCGCCCCATCCCTTCTAGGGCCGGCAGCCAAGGGTGGCTTGCCCCCCAAGGCTCCTCCCTATTAGGTTTAGGGTTTCCCTCCCTATAGGGCCAGCCGCATGGGCCCTTGAGGGCTTGGTATGGCCAGCCCATGTGGGCTGCTGCACCAAGCCTCGTCCCATGTTGGCCCCACACACAGGTGGTCCCCACTTCCAGACCCTTCTAGAAACTTTCGGTACCTGCCGGAAATTTCCAGAACTTTTCTGACACCACCGGAAACTACTTTCCATATATGAATCTTATTCTCCGGACTCTTTCGAAACTCCTCGTGATGTCTAGGATCTCATCCAAGACTACGAATCACCATTCGTTCATACCATCAAATATCTCATCACAAACCCCAGCTACATCGGAGCGTTAAGTGTGTGACCCTACGGGTTCGAAAACATGCAGGCATGATCCGATCAATAATCAATAGCGGGACCGGGATGTCCATATTCACTCCTACACATTCAAAGAAGTTCTTTATCGATTGAACCACGATGCCGGAGATTCAATTAATCTCGTATACGATTCCCTTTGTCTCATGATATATAACTTGCCCGAGATTTGATCGTCGATATCACCATATCTAGTTTAATCTCGTTACCTAGCAAGTTCTCTTTACTCGTTCCATAATATAGGATCCCCGTGACTACCACTTAGTCACATGTTTGCAAACTTTCGGATGCTATATTACCGAGAGGGCCCAGAGATATCTTCTCCGTCACATGGGACAAATCCCACTCTTGATTCATGTCACCCAATAACCTACCATCGGAGATACCTGAAAGCCATCTTTATAATCACCCAGTCACGAAGCGACGTTTGATGTCCCCAAAGCATTCCTCCGGTAAACGGGAGTGACATGATCTCATGGTCTAAGGAAACTATACTTGGCATATATAAAGCGTTGGCAATAAAACTGAGTGACACGATCAATTGCAAGCTTTACTATTGGGTCTGTCCATCACGTGATTCTCCTAATGAGTGACTCCGTTATCAAGTGACTATAACAAGTCCTTGGTTAAGAAACCTTAACCAGCTCTTGACTAACGAACTAGTCTAGTAGAGGCTTACTAGGGACACTTTGTTGTTTATATTCCACACATGTATAATGTTTCCGGTTAATACAATTATAGCATGGATAATAAACATTTATCATAAAAATGAAATATGATAATAAACAACTTTATCATTGCCTCTAGGGCATATTTCCAATAGTCCCCACGTTAGACGATGAGAAGGCCTGCAAGGACCACTTGCAGATCACCAGTGCATCGTACGACGACCTTTCCGCCGAAGAGGGTGAGGTGGCGCCCAGTGGCGTCAAGGACGAGGAGGATGACGATGACAACACGGTGGTCAAAGCTGAGGAGCTGGACTTCACCATCTTTGACTACTACCACCGCGATTAGATTAAGTTTAGGTTTAGTTTATAAAATTTCATCAAAATATGCAAAATTTCCTAAAATTTGAATGAATTTCATTGAATTTGATTTTATATAAATTCATGAAATTTTCTATTGATGCCACGAGTGGGGAATGGCGCCCGCAATACGCGCAGGTTGCCCGGACGGCCCAATAACGCTAGTCCGGGCGAGTATCCCGACGGCCTATTGGGCACGCGTTTAGCGTGTGTTTGGTTGAGAGCATTAAGAAGGATGGGATGGATGGTCCAGATTTGGGGGGATTGGATGGTCCCGATTTTGTTCTGGCATTCCGTTTGGATTCTGGGATGCAAAGTGGATGGAATGATGTCTGATTAATTTACAATGCTTAATACCAATAGGTTAACCGGCCCAATTGTAATTAGCTAAATAGAAATGGGGACAACTCTATGGTCTTGGACAATGCTTAATACCAACATAGTACATATCGAAGCTTAGGCCGGGCATTCAGGATTTCCTGAATTTTTGGGATGGGAAATTCGTGAAAAAATTAGTTCGGGTTCAGGAAATGAATCCCAAAAATCAATCAAAAAATATGTTTCCCGAGAAATCATGAATATACTAAAGATGGAGGATAAGGTCGCTAGGTCGTGAGGGCGGGTGACTGGCGACTGCCGCTGGGGCAGTGAGGGCGGGCGACCGACAACGACCGCTGGGGCAATAAGGGCGAGGATGCGGCTGGGGCGGTGAGCCGGTGAGGGTGAGCGACCGGCGACGGCCGCTAGGGCGGTGAGGGCCAACGTCCGACGACGTGCAGCTAGGGACGGGGCGGCGGGCGAGCGGCTGGGGGCGGGATAGCAGGCGAGCAGCTGGGGCGTTTGAGGCTAGCTAGGGTTACGGGGAAAGGAGAGAAAAGTTCTGGCCATCGGCTCGGGGCGTTTAAGGCTAGGTAGGGTTGCATATTGCCGTGTTCGGCTAGGAGGAGAAAATGTCCGACATTTGACATGGACCTGGCCACGTGGGCTTTTTATTCTTCGGAATATTCTAACTATTTCTTTGATGCTTAAGACGATCAAATCCGCCGTCCGATTAGATATAATAGAGGTTTATGTACAGAATTCCAGACTAGGGAAAATTCTCTTTACATGCAAAAAACAAAAAAAAAAACAAATATCCCGGGTCCCGCGTGCGGGCGAAAGCCCGCAGCACCATAAATATTCGGTGTCAGAACTACAATGCCGAATTTCCCGAATTAATTTCAGTTTTTCATAATAGCATTTAAAAGAAGTGATCAGGAATTTCGGATTCACGGAATCCGAGATCGAGTTCGTGTTTTTTGGGTTTCAGGTTCAGAGCCTGAATCGAAGTGGCACGGTGGCTGAAACAGTGACAGCTCTATGGTCCTGGTGTCAGGATCCACACCTGAGCATGACTAAGTCAGACACCTATCACTTTCATGTTTACTGTTTATCTTGCTCAAATGTAATGGACCTGTCGCTCGCCAGTAGGATATAAGCTGAGCGGGTTGGTAGGAGTTGGTAAGAAGGAACAAAGCATATTCACTTAGTCTAGATAGCTAGGGTTTTGCTCCTCTTCGATGTATCCCTGGATTTGTCAAATCATTCCTCTGAAAGTAATACAATCCTGAGCAATTCCCCAATTATTTGTGTCCAAATTCGTGTGTGAGTTGAAGTGCCTCACAAGGGTATCAGAGCAGTATGGTCCTCGGCAGAGAATTTCACAGCAGGCGATGGGGGAATAGATCTCGAGAGTTTTCCCCTCTCTCCCTCCCTCCTTGTGGTGAAGGCGGCGGTGTTCTTGTAGTTGGTGGCGTCAGGCGGCGGTGATTCTCGTTGTTGGTGGCGTTGTGGTGGCGGCGATAATTCGGGTGCAGATTCGGTTCCAGGTGGGGTTGCTCGAGCTCACTACTCCTACGGTAAAATCCCTCATCTAGCCGAATTCGTGCATCATCGGGGGCGCTTAGTTCACACGCGCTACCTCAGGTTGGTTCGCTGTAAAATCCCTGTGCTAAGCTGTGTTCTACGGGAGTTGAGTCGGGTCTAGAGCCTACAGGACGAGATCTCGCCAATCTTGCACTGCTCTAGAACCATGGCCGAGGGTACTCGCCTCAAGGGCCAATTGGCGATTGATTTCCTCCAAGAGGAGATGACTGAGATTCGTGGGGAGTTGTCTGAACTACATCAGTTGAAACAGGACGTCCGCTAAATTCAAGCAGAATTAGTGGCCATTCCGAAGATGGATCAGAAGCTGAGTGAAATGGAGCACAGTTTGCACAGCGTCCGCCAACAAATCCTCTTGCAGACAGCACCAGTAACACCACCTCCACCAGATGCTTCTGCGTCCTCTAGGCATGAGCAGAAAGCAAATTGCTCTCAAGGTAACCTTGCAGGAGCACCTAATGTTAATTTTCCTATCACTGACCTACAATCTGCTTTCCAACACGCCAACACGACTGTAGTGTCAAGTTCAGCGCCTACTCCTGCTCTGCAAAATCCTACTACAGTAGCTTACACTGATAGCACCATTGTATCTGTTGCTACGGAAGGTATACTTGATAATGCCCCTTTTCGTCTCCCGCCTCCCAGCATCCACACCGTAGCACCTCCAAACTTGTTACCCAAACCACCATACTCCATGCAATCTCAGGTTCCACAACAACAGATGTTCACTGGGAATTTTGGGCATTACAATCCTTTATTTGCACCTCAGTATATCCCACCCCAAATGTATAACCCAGTAACAGGACAATTCATCAATGGAGATGGTCCACCCTCTGTGTATCAATCAGGTGGTCAGTTGCACACAGATCAGAGAAATACTTATGCCACACAGCTTGGAGGACCATCATACTATGCAGAAGCAGTGCTAAAATGACCCAGATTGGAAATCCCCTTGTTTTCAGGTGAAGATCCAATTGATTGGATGGTAGCATGTGAGAAATTCTTTGACATGACTGGGACTCCCTATGAATAGTGGGTTAACTTGGCAACAGGTCACTTTCAAGGGAGAGCGTCTACTTGGCCCAAAAACATTTGTGTCCCCTGGCAGCTGGTTACATGGCAGCAGTTTTGCAACTTGATTGCTGGCAAATTCACTGAAGCTAACGCACATGAAGCAGTGGAAATGCTCCAAAATATCAGACAAACAGATAAAGTTGCAAGTTATATTGGCAAATTCGAGGAATGTGTGTCTTTAGTGAAGAGGGACCATCCATATCTATAGGAAAGCTTCTTACTTAGCTGTTTCATTGTTGGACTTAAACCTGAGGTCAAGCACGATGTGTCAGGACAAAGACCTGTTAGCCTATTAGAAAGCTACTGGTATGCCAAGATATATGAGAAGGCAGCTAATGCATGAAAAGTTGTGCTCCCTCCTCCAAATTACAGGCCAAAAATGCTACCATTTCAGAACTGGCACAAACCACCTGTGCAGCAAGCAGCTGTCCCAGCTACTATACCAGGACCTGCTATGCCTGTTGGAAGGGAACAGAAAACCTGTTGGTATTGCAAAGAACCGTGGAACCGTCAACATAAATGCAGGAATGTCAGAACCTTGCATATCCTACAAGAAGTGGATGAAGACAGTGAGACACTGGAGGTCATACTTCCTGAACAACATCTGGAGCAACAGTTTCATACTGCACCAAATACCCCCACCCCTGATGCTCCACCCACTACCCAACTGATGGCCATATCTGCTCAGGCCGCCACAGGCATCCCTAGCAAATCAACATTCTCTCTGCTAGTCTTAATAGGAGGAAAACGAGCTGTAGCATTAGTGGACAATGGCTCAACAGACACCTTCATTAGCAACCAGTTCATTGAACAACACAACTTTATCACATCAAAAGCAGCTCCCATTAAAGTTGCTGTGACTGGAGGAAATCACCTGGTTTTAGAAGCTTGTCTAGACACAACTCAATACAAAATTCAAGGACACACGTTTCAGTCATCTTTCAAAGTGCTCCCACTGAAAACCTTTGACATTATTCTTGGCACAGACTGGATTTATGAGAACAGTCCTATTGGCTTAGATTTGAAGAAGAGGGAATTGGTAGTAACAAAGAATAGGCAGCTAATTACACTGGTGGATCACACAAAACACCCTCACATCATCTCACCAAGCAAAATGAGTAAATTGTGCCAGAAAGGAGTTTTGTGATATCTCTTACAAATTGCTCCAATCATCCCTACAGCTGAGGAACATGACACAGCTCTACCTGAACAATTCCACACCATCCCGGAGTTCTTTAAGGACGTGTTCCAAGCACCTGCGGGTTTACCTTCTGAGAGAGACTGTGATCATTCCATTTTACTACAGGAAGGCGCCACACCCCCAAACTTGAGACCATACCGAGTCCCTCATTACCCAAAAGGATGCCATGGAAGCAATTATCCAAGAATTGCTCCATAACCAGGAAATAAGACCCAGCTTAAGCCCTTTCTCTTCACCAGCAGTCATGGTTAGGAAGAAAGACGGTGGATGGCGACTCTGCGTGGATTATCACTTGCTCAATGCCATCACAATCAAAAACAAATTTCCCATGCCAGTTATTGAGGACCTCTTGGACGAGTTGCATGGATCCACGATCTTCTCTAAATTGGATTTGAAATCCGGGTATCACCAAATTCGCATGGCGACCGCGGACATCCCAAAGACAGCCTTCAAGACTCACTTGGGACACTATGAATACACAGTCATGCCATTTGGTTTGACAAATGCACCGGAAACATTCCAAAACCTCATGAACCAGATATTTGCACCATATATTTGCAAATTCATCCTGGTCTTCTTCGATGACATTTTGATTTACAGTAAATCACAGGAAGAGTATGGCCAACACCTGAAACTAGCAATGGAAGTGCTCAGACAGCACAACTTATATCTCAGGTTGAACAAATGTACATTTGCCACTCCCCCGGTAACCTATCTAGGGTATGTGATTTCAGCACAAGGGGTTACTACTAACCCAGAGAAGATACAAGATATCCTAAACTGGCCAGTACCTACTTCTTCAACCAAGCTGAGAGGTGTAATTGGTGTGACTGGTTACTACAGACGTTTCATCAAGAACTATGGCATTATCTGTCGACCTTTATTCGATGCACTCAAGAAAGACACATTTGTCCGGGGGCCAGAGCAGATGGAAGCACTTCAAACTTTGAAAATTGCCATGACAACAAGCCCAGTATTGGCTCTCCCTAATTTCCAAGTCCCATTCACTATCGAATCGGATGCGTGTGGGACAGGCATTGGTGTTGTACTCATGCAAAAAGGACAGCCACTAGCCTACTTTAGCAAGGGACTCGGACTACGAGCTGCTCCTCAATCAGTATATGAAAAAGAAGCAATTGCTATCATAGAAGCAATTAAGAAATGGCGTCACTATTTGCTGGGCAACAAGCTAATTATAAAAATAGATCATGAAAGCCTTAAACACATGGTCACTTAGCGTTTGACCGAAGGAATTTAGAAAAAAATATTACTGAAATTGCTGGAATTCGACTACGTGATCGAGTACAAAAGGGGGAAAGAAAATGTTGCTGCCGACGCACTATCTAGGAGGGACACTCCTGATGACAACACCTGCAACATCATCACCACTATGACACCAACCTGGCTAACTGAAGTGACTCTCAATTATGCAAATGATCCTGATAGCACCAAATTACTGCAGAAACTGGCTTTGGATACACACACCACTCCCAACTTCACAATCATTGATGGGATTATCAAGTACCAGGGAAGAATATATGTGGGAGCTACAACTACCTTGAGGACCACTTTACTTCATGATTTTCACACCTCTGCCATAGGAGGGCATTCGGGGAACAGAGCAACTTATCATCGCATCAAGAGGTTGTTTTATTGGCCAGGACTCAAAAAGCAAGTGGAGAACTACATTGCAACCTACCCAACCTGTCAACTGACAAAACCTGAGCATCTTAGGTCACCTGGACTGCTACAACCTATTCCTTTCCCAGATATGGCATGGGCTCATGTCAGCCTCGATTTCATTGAAGCTCTACCTAAGTCACAAGGCAACGAAGTAATTCTGGTAGTGGTTGATCGACTCACCAAGTATACCCATTTTCTTCCCATGTCCCACCCATATAATGTGGACACCGTGGTCCAGCTATTCTTGGACAATATTTTCAAGCTTCATGGCATGCCAGTGGCAATAATCTCTGACAGTGATAGAATCTTCACAAGCAAAGTATACCAGGCTCATTCAAGGCTCTGAAAGTGGAAGTCCGTTTGAGCACAGCACACCACCCCTAGACAGATGGTCAAACAGAATGGGTTAACCAATGCCTCGAAGCTTATCTAAGCAGTATGACATCCCAACACCCCAAATCATCGATGAAATGGCTCTCCCTCGCTGAATACTTGTATAATACATCATACCACACATCACTCAAGGTAAACCCATTTCAAGCCCTATACGGCTACCCTCCCCCAATCATTGGAGAACTGGCAATACCTGAACACATTGCTCCTGAAGTCCTCAGTACTCTGACTGACACAAAGATGATGGCAACACTCAAAGAAAACCTTCTTCAGGCTGAGAACCGCATGAAACATTTTGTTGATATGCATCGATCTGAGCGTTCCTTCGAGGTGGGTGATATGGCATACCTCAAAGTCCAACCATACAGACAAAATGCACTAGGGCTTCGTGGATCCATGAAACTCCGCTCCAAATATTATGGACCTTACAAAATACTGGCAAAGGTGGGCGATCTGGCATACAAATTGCAACTACCTGATGCAGCAGAGATCCACCCGGTCTTCCACGTTAGTCAGCTCAAGTGCCATTTGGGTAACAATGCAATCCCTCTGCCTCACGTTCCACTGGTGATTGCTACTGGAATGATCAAGACATCACCACTGAAAGTGCTTGCACGTAGAGTGATCCAGCGAAACAAGCAACCATCAGCACAATGGTTGATTCACTGGGACAACTTACCCGCTGAAGATGCATCCTAGGAAGATTTCCCGTTCATCACAAAGACCTTTCCGTCATTCTCGCCTTGAGGGCAAGGTGAATGTCAAGAAGGGGGCACTGTCACGACCACACCTGACCATGACTAATTCAGACACCTGTCACTTCATGTTTACTGTTTATCTTGCTCAAATGTAATGGACCTGTCGCTCGCCAGCAGGATATAAGCTGAGCGGGTTGGTAGGAGTTGGTAAGAGGGAACAAAGCATATTCGCTTAGGGCGCGCTTGGATCGTCGTATTTCAACCGGAAACGGCCGGAAAAATTACGTCCGTAAAGTTTCCACTACTTCCGTCGTTTTATTTCCGGGGGGAAAAATAAACTACAAACCAATCGGGGCCTTAGTCTAGATAGCTAGGATTTTGCTCCTCTTCGATGTATCCCTGGATTTGTCAAATCATTCCTCTGAAAGTAATACAATCCTGAGCAATTCCCCAATTATTTGTGTCCAAATTCGTGTGTGAGTTGCAGTGCCTCACACCTAGACAACGAGGTTCCGCGGCTCGTCACGTGTCTTCCCCGCTGAGCTGTTTGTCTGGCACGTGTGCAGAGCCTCGACGGCAGAATGTGCTGGAGCTTCCAGGGTTTCAGAAGAAACACAAAACCGAACTACTTTGGAGAAGCTACATAAAAACAACATGTGCATTTCATCTTCTTGCATACCACACTTGGAGCACTCAGATTGTATATGCTTGGAATACTTACCTGCTCTATGACCAGTAGCTAAGGCTCCACGAAGTAGTCTCCAAGCAAACAAGTTTGCACCCTGGGTAGCATAAATTTTTCTACCCAAAACTGATTGAGAAGAGCAATTACCTGTTGTGTCACTGGCTTGGGTCTCTGATTAATAGGGAGCTCAAGATTTCTGTAACAATGCTTGTAGGCACTTTTGGTTGAGAATTCACCTGCAGGCGTTAGCTTCCATACAAGTACATCATGGCCTGCAGAATCAACAATTGGGGTTTGCAAGATGGCAGCAGCAGTTTCAGGGGTAAACAGGGTATTAACTAGCTGACTATTCCAGACCTTTTGATTGTTTGACCACAGATCCTTTACCACAGCTGGATAGGAGTAGGGTGGCTCTTGAATATTTAGATTATCATAGATTTCTTGCCATTTAGAGAACCAAGGAGAGCTCCATATGGAGGAGCTGCCATCCACAAGTTGATAAAACGATGTTGAGATCAGGAGATGTCTTACCTTGAGCATAGCTGTCCAGAAGGCTGATTTGGAAAGATTGGCTTTTGCTCTCCAGATTGAGGTATCTGCATGATACTTTTACTTGAGGATAAGAGCCAAGTTACTATTAGGTTACTTAGCAAGCCTCCAAGCAGCAGAGAGAATTAAGCTCTGATTGACGGCTTGTAGATTTCTAATTCCCAGTCCGCCTAATTTCTTTTCTATGCATATGTCTGCCCAGGCACGCAAACATAGAGTTCTTGTATTAGAGTCATCCTTAACACCTGTCCACCAAAAGTTCCTGATGATAGCTGTGAGCCTAGCAAGAAATTTGTTTGAGAACAAAATGTTGGACATGTAATAGATAGGAATTGAAGAGAACACATATTTGATCAAGGTCAGTCTAGCTGCATGTGATAGCCTATTAGCTTTGTAAGTAGAGAGCTTAGACTTAAATTTTTCATACACGAAATTGTAAGCGCTAGCTCTATCTTTGGCTGGAAGAATAAGAGGATGACCCAAGTGGGTGAAGGAGTTATCCATATTTGGTACTGGGAATAAGTTCATGATATCATGTTTTTCCTGCAAAGAAACATTAGTACTGTGAACATAATGGCTGATTTGTTCCAGTTCGGAAGCTGCCCTGATAGGTGGCAAAATTGTTGTAAAATCTGAAAGATAGTCTGTGCTTCCTGCATACTAGCTTTACGACATATCAAAAGGTCATCCGCAAACATTAACGAGTGGATTGGAGGGCAATTTGGACCCAACGATATACCTGAGAGCTGATTGGTTTGAAGTGCTTCCTATAAGACCAGCGAGAGCTCATTAACTACAATGACAAAAAGAGATGGGGACAAAGGGCAACCTTGTCTTATACCCCTAGAGCTTTTGAAACGGCCAAAAGGTTGCCCATTTATGATCACCGAAAATGTGGGAGATGAAATACAAGCATGTATAAGCTTAATGAAATGACTAGGCAACCCCTTACGAACAAGAGCAGAAGCAATGAAAGGCCACTCAATTCTGTTAAAAGCTTTAGCCAAATCAATTTTGAGCATGAAGTCCTTACTATCATAGGATTTCAAAGAGAAAGAGTGGGCAATTTCTTGGGCTACTATAATGTTATTACTTATACGTCTGCCTTCTATGAAAGCATGTTGAGAAGGATGGATGTACTCTAGCAAGTAAGGCTTTAACCTATTAGCCAAAGACTTGGCAATAATCTTGTAAATAACATTGCAAAGGCTTATAGGTCTGAAATCTGACGGCAAAAGACAAATGAATTTTTTGGGAATAAGAGCAATATGTGTTTCATTAAGGCGACGAGGCAGAACACCAGTAACGTAAAAATTCCTTACCAAATTGGTGACATCATCACCAATCCAGCTCCAGGCTGTTTTGTAGAAGCCCACATTGAAGCCATCTGGGCCTGGAGATGCATTTCTCTTCATTTCTTTTAGAATCTGCCATAGTTCCTGTTTATTTGGTACTGATGTTGTAAAGTCTTGTACATCCTCAAGAGAATGATCCTGATTGATGCTACGGGCTACCGGAACACATAGGGATTTGGGAGAAACACGCTAGTCCTTATTCTGTTTGGAACATGGCAAAGTTCAGTGCCTGCATCATGATATTTCTATTGCCAGAAATACACAGTCAGTTATTCAATGTCGAAAATTGAATTTTGGAGATCGCAAGTGATTCGACGGGTTCCCTCATTTTTGAAAAATAAATCGAGGGAGAAAGCCTACTAAATGGTAGGTAGGGTATTGTTTTTGCTCTTACTCTCGTTCTAAATTAGTTGATATGGGTATGTTCAAATATGGAATGTATCTAGATGTGTTTTACTTTTATTTTTACGTCTAGTACTCTACATGCATCCGTATTTGGACAAACCTATATCAACTAATTTGAAACGGAGTGAGTAGCTTCTAACCCACTAACCATGCATGCAGGTACTCCACACCCGTACATGCCAAGGACGATAGCTAAAGTCATTTGCCCAGCACAACATAATGCATAAAACCTTCATTTAAACTTCGACTTTGGACTATATCTACGCCTTACTTATTTTCAAAGTGATACCGTAGCACTGTACTATACATGTTGTTTTATATCTCTCCTCTTAATGGGAAGGTTGCCCTTCTTCCATATCTGATATCTCCTTTTGTTGTTAGATGAACTCATCCTCTTCCATCATGGTTTGAGCAAGGCGCAAACTGGACTTGCTACTAGCTCTAATATTGAAGATATTCTCCACCTTTCTTTTTTCTGTTGTTGTTCTTCCATAGTACTCGCCATAGCATAGGGAATGCAAAGGGCACCAAGGCAAAGGGAAAAAGTATATATGGCACCTTTTTTTAGGCGTAGCTACACGCGCCGGCTTGGGAAGCATAGGGAATGCAAAGGGCAGCAGGGCAACAAAAACTCGCGTCCTAGTTATATTACTGGTAATCTTGCAGAAACGCCGTATTACCAGGACCTTTGTGTTGGCCCGCAAAACTCATCGGTCCAGTACTGGAACTAGTGCTCCGGCCTCCAGTCCCCTGTATCATCTATATAGAAATGTAACTGGAGCAGGATATACATGTATACGACCAGTTTTATTCGCATGTGCATATTAAATTATTAATGGACTAAAACACAGGTTTAGTACACCAACTTGCCGTGAATGTGCGATTTAGTCACCAACACTACAGGAACGGCCTAATGTGCCGACGGCCAGTTGCTACGCCGACGGCAAAAGGTCGGGGCCGTCGGCGTAGCCTCCTGGCAGTCCAGCCGGACGAGCTGGCCGTCGGTGTAGAGCGGTTGTGTCGACGGCTGTGCCGTCGGCACAGCTTCACAAGCCGTCGGCGTAGCCTCCTGGCCGGCCAACCGGACGAGCTGGCCGTCGGCGTAACTTTGCCGTCGGCGTAGAGCGGTTGTGCCGACGGCTTTGCCGTCGGCATAGCTATATTTTTTTCTGTTTTTCATTGAATATGAAAAAATTCGTATCTTTAAATCCGTAAAGCGAAATTTAATAAATAAAATGTCTAAATTGATTAGAAAAATGAGGGGAATCCAAATATGACATCCATATCATCAGAGGAAACTATCACATATTTGTAGTTCAAATTTCTATTACTTTCCGAAAAGCAACATAAAGTCATTTAAGTAGGCGAAATTAGGTAGAAATCGAGAAAATTCCTAATACTTGGGGATTAGCCATTATATATGTACTACTATTTGTGAAAATTAAATGGGTGTCATTTTGCAACATATTTTTGGTACTTGCTTACTTAAAAAGTCATTTTTGGCACTTAAAAATGGAAAATCATATTTATGAAAATATTTTGGAAATTATTTTTTGGCACTTAAACAATGCACTTATAAGGTGGTCTATTAGTTTCTATCTATTTTTTTTAATAAAAACCTCCATAACTCATGTTTATAATTTTTTCCAGGTGGTAGGTCATATTTGGATGCAAAAGATGATAAAAACCTCCATAACCTTCATTTCTATGAGTATTTTCCCAATGAAACTATCAAGGTTTTTGTGATGCAAAAGATGATATTGATGTCATATTTGGATTCCTCTCATTTTTCTAATCGATTTAGGTATTTTATTTGTCAAATTTCGATTTATGGATTTAAAGATATGAATTATTCCATATTAAATGTAAAAAGTAAAAAATGAAGTAAAATTCATTTTATTGTTATTTATTCGAAATATACTATTACATAATTATTCTTATTTTACTCAAACAAATTCTTAAAATTTAAACAATGAAAAGTGTAACATCATAACCGAAGGGTTAATATGATTGATAGGGTACTAATATTAGTAAGTTCTAATTTCTCATTTGGAAGCTAGTTTGAAAGGAACTCAAAAGTTAAGCGTGTTCGCGCTGGAGCAATCTGAGGATGGGTGACCGAACGGGAAGTTTGACTAAGTTAAGTAATTTGACCTGAGATTAAGTGTGTGGGTAATTGGAAAATTCGAAATTGGAAAAAAACTGAAAAAAAATTATTTTTTTTTAAAAAAATAATGTTGGAAAACAAAATGCCGACGGTATCTACGCCGACGGCAAAGCCGTCGGCATAGGCTACGCCGACGGCCTTTCTCTACGCCGACGGCAAAAGGACCTATGCCTACGGGGCGGTACGCCGACGGCCGCCCTCGGCACAAGCTATGCCGACGGTAAATTAGCCTGTGCCGGCGGCAAAAGGCCGTCGGCGTAGCCATCTTTTCCTGTAGTGCAAGTTGCGAAACGCGAAAAACAGATCACCTAGTTGCCAGACATGAGCATTTTGGTCACACCATGACGGCGGACGTGAGTCTGTGAGTCTGCATACGTGGCATTTCTTGCAAATTGCCCCTTCAATTTTTATTTATTTCAATTGTTACGCCCTTTTCAACTATTTTTTGTTTGCCTTTTTAGTGGAGATTTGTAAAAAAACAAAACTCTAGGTGGACATTTGTAAAAAAACAGGTTGCCACGTATGCAAACTAACTGTCGCCGTCACAGAGTGACCAAAACGCTTGCGCGTGGCAACTTGGTAACCCGCTTTTCGTGTTTCGCTACTTGGTGATCAAGGCGCACATTCGCGTCAAGTTAGTGTACTAAACCTGTATTTTACTCTTATTAATGTATGTCTGTTTCTGTGGTTTGCTCTCACTAGCTGGTATCATTATCACAAATCTCTTGACAATGATGATATGTGTGATGAAGTGAAGCGTGAGCGAGAGCCATGGCTCCTGTGGCGGGTGAGAAATCTGAGTGCTGGTCCAACATCGTCGAGGAGGAGACCTCAGCGGAGGGCGGTTATTCTCAACACTCTTACTTCAACATCGTGCGCAACGACAGTCCTATCCGACATTGTGCTCGTCATCGTTTTCCTTGCTATGTACAGTTCTAAGCCTAACAAGAGATATAGAAGAAGTGTTAAGGATATTTTCAGATAACTGAAAGGGATCAAAGTTTTGGTCTATTTTACCGAATAAATCAAGACTTGTCAGTTGTAGGCTATGCAGATTCTATGTATATATCATAGTAGTACCTTTCCAAACCACAGAGAGTGATATGTTTTGATTTTTGTGGTGGAACTGCAGTTTCATGGAAATCGTCTAAGCAAAGGCTCGTATCAATTTCAACGCACCACCCAAAAATCATAATTCTATAAAGTATCACGAGAGTGTGTTTGGCTTTGACAATTGGGCCAGCCCGCGAGAGCAAAACACGTGCGCGCGCCGGCTACTCAGCATTTTTAATGAGCATCGAGATTCGATACGGTGTCAGCGAGGACCGCGAGGTTGTCGTCGCCCACTATTCGCCGTGCGGGCACATCGAGAGCAGTAGAGATACACGTAGTAGTCCTTCATGCAGGCACAACAAGAGCGTCAAACAATGCGGCAATTTGACGGAAAATAACCATAAAATGAAAGTAATTCACAAAATAAACGTCCGGCGAAACTATTTCACAAAATAACCTTTTCGAGTAGCGCCCAACACTCAGGCGCTATGGTATGCTATGTAGCGCCTCAAGCCAAGGCGCTACTCGTCCTGCCAACGTGGGCTAAGGCTTTACACTAGGATTTAGAAATTTTCGGCCAAAATTTGATAAAAAATTTAATGTTTTCAGAAAAAATTGAAAAAATTCCAGTAATTCAAGTCCATATATATAAGCAATCGGGGAAAGTTTGAACCAATTTGGGTGGGTGAATTGAGAGAAACATTGATTTGAATGTTCAGTTTCAATTTTTAGCCGAAAATTTAAATTTCCAGAAAAAAATTGAAACAATTCATGTAATTCAAGTCCATATATATAAGCAATCTGGAAAAGTTTCACTCAACTTGGATGGGTGGATTGAGAGGAACATTAATTTTAATGTCCAGTTTCAAAGTTTAGCCGAAAATTTAAAGTTTTCATAAAAATTGGAAAATTTCTGTAATTCAAATCCATAAATATAAACAATCTTAAAAAGTCTCAATCAATTTAGATGGGTGGATTGAGAGATTTTTTCGACATCCCGAGTTCCTTTAATAGTGAGACCAAATATTTGGCATAATACATCAATCCATGGGCATAGACATTTGTAGAGGTTTACACCTTAAGTGCTACTAGGTAAATTTGGCGCGACGGCACGCCGCGCCCTTGCTGAGAATATGTTGTAATAATTTATCTATTTTTTAGATGTGGTATATATATTTTAAACAAAGGTTGTAGTTCTAATTTGTATATTTTGTTTAGCTAAAATTTAATTTGAATTTAATCTATAGTTAGAGGGAATGAATTTATATTTTCTAGAAATATTTATATAGTCTATTTTTTTTCTTTTCAAAATATGAGTATATAATTAGATAGATTTAAGTTATATTGTTTGCAAATATGTTCTGCTCGCGCGTGTTTTTTAATTTGAATTTAATAATGACGGCGTTCTAAAGTTGTCTAAGTTCGAAATCGTTGAAATTGAAAACTGATATCGTTCTAAGAATAGTTGGATTTTGGAGATTGTTTAAATGCTGCAATTGGCGCGCGCGTGTTTTTAAATTGGAACTTGAAATTGGTGACGTTGTAGAATTGTTTTAGTTTGGAAATCATTGGAATTAAAAAAGTTTGCGTTTTAAAAATGGGCGGACTGTACGGGTTGCTCAAACTTGGAAATTATTATAATTGAAATAAAGTTTACACGTTTTTGGAAATATATAGGTTTTAAATTTTTCTTGAAATGGAAACGTGTTAAGGTATGAATTCGTGTTACGTTCCGGTTGATGAATTTAAAGTATTTTTTTCCAAAAATTTGTTGAAATATGAGTTCGACAGAATGATCAGATTTAGATGTTTTTAAAGAGACAAAATGATCAGATTTAGATGTTTTTAAAGAATGAAATGCATGTTTATTCGTTTGAATTCTACAGTTGTATGAATGTTTTAACTTTAAATTCATGTATTTTGGCAAGTGTATTTTTTCCCAAATTTTTACTAATTTAAAATGTGTAAGCACGCTTATTTGCAAATGCCGCGCCTGTTTGGTGGAATTTAAATTTGTAAATCTTGGTTGTGAAGGTCTTATTTTCTGTAAATTTTGGTATATTATTTTAGTTCTTTAGAATTACAGATTAAAAGATATGAATTTTATGAATTTCAGTTTTCTGTAAGAAAATCGGCGGTTGGAAGAAAATCGGCGGTGAACAGTGGATGCCGATATGGGGACGACATGGGTTCATCTGGGCCGTCCGTCTCGACGATCTGACGGCTGGTGGAAAGTGGGCGACGTGGACAGCGGGAAAGGAAGCGAAGATGTCGCGCCTTTATATATAGTACCTATTTTTTTTAGATCAACAGCAAACGTCTTAGCCAAGCCCCATAAAAAATTAAAGTTTCCACATGGACTTAATAAAAAAAATCCTAAAGACTTTAAATGTTCGGCCAAAATTTTAAGATTGCTTATATATATGGATTTGAATTACAGATTTTTTTTTAATTTTTATGAAAACTTTAAATTTTCGGCTAAACTTTAAAACTGGACATTAAAATTAATATTTCTCTCAATATACCCATCCAAGTTGATTGAAACTTTTCTAGATTGCTTATATATATGGACTTGAATTACATGAATTTTTTCAATTTTTTCTGGAAATTTAAATTTTCGGCTAAAAATTGAAACTGAACATTCAAATCAATGTTTCTCTCAATTCACCCACCCAAATTGGTTCAAACTTTCCCCAATTGCTTATATATATGGACTTGAATTACTGGATTTTTTTTCAATTTTTTCTGAAAACATTAAATTTTTTATCAAATTTTGGCCGAAAATTTCTAATTCCTAGTGTAAAGCCTTAGCCCAAGACGCTACACTATGTAGCATAGCGCCTTACGCTAAGGCGCTACACAACCAAATGTGGGGCCCATAGCCGCCACGTTGGCAGGACGAGTAGCGCCTTGGCTTGAGGCGCTACATAGCATACCATAACGCCTAAGTGTTGGGCGCTACTCGAAAAGGTTATTTTATAAAATAGTTTCGCCGGACGTTTATTTTGTGAATTACTTTCATTTTGTGGTTATTTTTCATCAAATTGCCAAACAATGCAGCCATGAACTGAACGAAGCGGGCGGTGCTATCACAGTTTGGTCGAGTTGGACTGGAGCTCTTTTTTTTCTTACATCAGACAATACCAGAGTCAAAATAGTCTATTCGTGTCACACTTAACACCGTTAGTAACGGTACAAAAATGGACGGGAAGTGTCACATAGGGAACAAAATTTACCTCTGATATCAAAAAGAAAAGAAAATTTTGTTTAGTGCCAGATAGGGAAGTACATTTTAGGAAAGGGCCAAATAAGAAATTCTCTCTTTAACTTAAATTCGCCTGCGTGCATGCATCTAGAACGTTGGGTGACAGTTCATCCTTCTAGGAACAGCTAGCGAGTTCATTTGGAAAAACAAAGGTTTGGTGTTGTCCAGCCGTTGGTGTGTCCATAGGCAGACCTAGGAAATTTCTAAAGTCCGGGCAAACTCTTAGTTTAGACACTAATTTTCCCTTTGATGAACAGTAAATTAGGCTTGCCGGCCGGGCCGAAGCCCGGGCACGCGCCCGGACCGAGGGACGGTTGGGTCCGCCTATGGGTGTGTCCGTGTATGTGCTAAGTCCCGCTAAATATTCCACGTACGAAAGTGAGGCCCTAGAATCTGGTTCTTCGTTGCACTGTCGACTAACAAATCAAGAAGCCTTAGAGTCTTGATGCTACGTGCTACCATAACAGTATGGATGACCTGCTAGGAAGAACGCATGGGGATTTGGGAGAAAAACACGCTAGTCCTTATTGTGTGGTGTGAGTGTGAACATGGCAAAGTTCAGTGCCTGGACCATGATATTTCTATTGCCAGAAATACAGTCAGTGATTCAATGCTGAAATTGAATTCTTGAGATCGCAACGATTTGACAGGTTCCCTCGTTATTGACATATAAATCGAGGAAGAAAGCCTACCGACATAAATCGCAAATATTTGTAGGTAGAGTAGAGCATTGATTTTGCTCTTGCTTCTACCACGCATGTAGCTACTTTTTTTTCGAAAAGGAGAGCACAGCTCCGGCTCTGCATCAGAGCAATGCACACAACCATTTATTGCAACATGTAACGTACAAAGGATTAAGTTTTACATATCAAATCAAAAGGCAACGCAGTGCCTAAAAGGAAAAACAGTAGTTGGGTGATAATGATAGCGGTATAGTAGTCAAGACGTAATACGTCTAGCATGCTACCAGCCACTCCGGTTGAAGATAGACCGAACGACCGTCATCAGCCAAGAACAGCCTGTATCCATAAGCGCATGTTGGTCGAGCGGAAGCAAAAGGAACCACATGTGAATCCAATAAGTAGCTCTGTGAACAACCTGTAAAAAATGAACATTTCCCGTCCTGTTAAAAACCACATCATTTCTGTAATTCCAGATTGCCCAAATAAAAGCACAAACGCCAATGTGAATGCAAGCTTTAGTTGTTTTATCTATCCCCGTTAGCCAGCTAGAGAACATATTATCTATACTGGACGGTGGCGGGATGTTATATGTAAAATAAATAAGACGCCAAATATTACGGCTAAAAGTACACTCTATGAAAAGATGATTGACGGTCTCATCAGACTGACAAAAAGCACATTGCTTGGAACCATTCCATCTTCTTCTAACTAGATTGTCCTTTGTTAGAATCATTTTTCTATGCACAAACCACATAAATTTTTTAATCTTTAGCGGGACCTTTAATTTCCACAAATATTTACAAGGGAAAGGTGTATGATTATTCAAGTAGTGTGCATACATAGACTTAACCGAGAACAAGCCAGACAGTGTCAATTTCCATCTAAACGTATCCTCTTCAGTTGACAAAGAGATTGGGATTAATTTTTCAACCAAATTAAGCCAATCCGTCCATTTGTTGCCTGTTAAAGACCGTCTAAATTCTAAATTGATTGGGGGCGCGTTAGATAACACATCCGCAACTAAAGCATTTTTGTTGCGTACAATATTAAACAAAGCAGGGAATTGGACCGACAAAGGCCTATCTCCTAACCAAGTATCTTCCCAAAAGCGAGTTGATTGGCCATTGCCAATATGAAAATATCCTAACGAGAGGAAATCCCGTTTAACTGAGAGTATACCTTTCCAAAAAGGTGAATCTGTGGGCTTAGCTGAAACTTGTGACAAAGTTTTACCCCGAAGATATTTATTTTGAATGAGTTCCTGCCATACACCTTTCTCACTCAAATTTTTGAAAAGCCATTTGCTCAAAAGACATTTGTTTTTAATTGAAAGAACCTCAACGCCTAACCCCCCTTGGTCTTTAGGACGACAGACAATATTCCATTTGGTCAACCTATATTTCCTCTTATGTTGATCACTTTGCCAAAAAAATCTATTCCTAAAGTAGTCAAGTCTTTTTCGTACCCCAACAGGTATTATGAAAAAAGACAAGAGGAACATTGGTAAACTAGTGAGGACCGAATTTATGAGAACCAAACGATCCCCATAAGAAAGAAATTTTCCGGCCCAACAGGCAAGCTTCCTCTCAAACCGATCCTCAACAGACTTCCACTCCTTATTCAAAAGGGTGCGATAGTGAATGGGAATACCTAGATATTTAAAAGGTAATGAACCGACCCCACATCCAAAGATGTGGCAGTAATCGTCTTGAACATCCGCTGCTTTCCCAAAGAAAAATATCTCACTTTTGTGGAAATTAATCTTAAGTCCCGATAATTGTTCGAATAGAGCCAAAATGAGTTTCATATTCACAGCCTTTTCTAGATCATGTTCTAGAAAAAGAATGGTGTCATCTGCATATTGTAAAACCGAAACCCCCCCATCAACGAGATGAGGTATAAGACCCCCAACTTTCCCATCTTCTTTTGCTCTTCCAATAAGAACTGCTAACATATATGCCACAATGTTAAACAAAACTGGAGACAAAGGATCTCCTTGACGCGGGCCTTTTAGAGTTTGGAAGTAATGTCCTATGTCGTCATTAACACGAATGCCGACACTACCCCCTTGCACGAAACGGGCAACCCACTCACACCATTTCGGGTCAAAACCCTTCATGCGTAAAGCTTGTTGCAAAAAGGACCATTTAACTTTGTCATAGGCCTTTTCAAAATCAATTTTGAAAAGAACTCCATCTAACCTTTTCTTATGAATTTCATGTATCGTCTCATGGAGAATAACCACTCCTTCAAGAATGTTCCTTCCCGGAATAAAAGCTGTTTGAGTAGGACGTATCACCTTGTGAGCAATCGAAGACACCTGATTTGTACCTACTTTTGTAAAGATCTTAAAGCTCACATTCAGCAAACATATTGGTCTATATTGTTCATGTAGCTACTGCACACCCGTCCATGCCAAGGACCAGGTCAGGTCATTTGCACGGCACAACATAATGCACAAACCTTTATTTATACTTCGTCTTTTGAATAGATGTACGTCTTATATTTTGAAACGGAGACAGTAGCACCGGACTATACATGTTGTTTTATATCTCTCCACTTTATGGGAAGGTTGCCCTTTTCCCATCTCTTTTTGTTGTTATAAACTCAGCTTCTACTATCATTGTGTTTGAGCAAAGGGCGTGCTGCACAATGACTTAGCTATAATATTGAAGATATTCCGCCACCTCAATTTTTTTGTTGTTGTTCTTCCATAATACTTGGAGCAATGAGAAGTATATGGCATCCTTTTTATGCGTATCTGCACGAGCCATAGGCCTGGGAAGCATAGGGAATGCAAAGGGTACCATGAAAAGAGACAACTGCTGTGTAAGAAGGCTGCAATGTGTCTTAGTTACTGGTAATCTTGTAGAGACGCCGTACACCAGATCATTTGTGTTGGCCCGCAAAACTGCTTGATCAAATATTAGTGCATCGGCCTGTACTCCCATCAATATCATGGAAATGTGGTCAGGAAGTTTTGTGCTTAATTGTATTACCCAGTTGATTTTGCTCTGAGTCTGCCTCTGCTGTGGTGGCGGGGTGACGTTTTTTAGATATAAGGATTAATGCCCAGCTTTGAATTAACAAAGCTAACATCCAACATAGATCGTACAATGCTGCGGCATACAGCTTAGCCAAAAAAGGAAACACACAAAGCGACATGAGGTAACGAAAAGTAAAGGCACAGCGTCGCAATAGGCAGGGCCGCCGGTAGCATGTCCCTGGGAGCTACTCGGCATGCAAACGGCGTGGAGCTCCTTAAGCTTGCCGACCAGCCAGCTTGCGCCCTCCTTGTCCTGCGCCTTGAGAAAACGAAGCCAACCCTGCATAAAGATCAAAGTTTTGAAAATGATGTCAGCAGGTTGCTTGATCATCTTGCGCTCAATAGCAAGTTTATTTCTAATATTCCAAAGAGCCCATGACTGAGCCACAAACAAAAGCCAAAGGAGCCTCCGGGTGCGGCCACTATACGACGTAAGGATAGCAAAGAATTGAGAGAAGTTTGCCGGGCACCAGTTCCTCCCTAGGACTTGGCGCATCACCGACCACATAAAGGCGGCCCCCAAACAGGAAAAGAAGATATGTGTCGCGTCTTCGTTTGCTCCACACAAGGCACACTTGCCATCAGAAGGCCCCTGCCTTGTGGCTAACTGTGCACCCGAGGGGAGACGATCAAGGATCAGCTGCCATGAGAAGATCTTGATTTTTAAAGGGACTCTAGCAATCCAAATTTCATGGAAATAGACCACAGAGGCGCCCTGAGTCAACTTCCTATACATTGATTTCACCGAGTAGTCTCCGGAGGCCTCGAGAGCCCAAGAGATTTTGTCCGGTTCCATGGAAAGCGCTGTCTCATCGATAATACTTTGCAGCTCCCGCCATTGGTTCAGCCTAAGTGGATCCAAGGATCTTCTGAACCGACAGCCCTCCGCCACCGCTTGCGCAACCGAGATGGATTCATCTTGACATACACTAAAGAGTTGAGGGAATTGGGTATTGAGAGGGCCCTCCCCGTGCCACCAGTCCGTCCAAAATCTGGTGCGGCGGCCATTTTCCACCACGTGTTTCGCTCGAGGCTTTTCTAGAACTGCGACCCCCCACGGGCCGAGCTCGCAAAAATATCTCCCTCTGGAGCATACTTTGCCCTAATCAGATTGGCCCAAATAGAATCATATGTCTGGTTCCAGACCCATTTGAGCAACAAGGCCACGTTCATCTTTCTAGAATTAATAAGGCCAAGTCCTCCGCAGTCCTTTGGTCGCACATCGCAGGCCAGTTCACCATGTGGTACTTTCGTTTAGGACCCGCTCCTTCCCAAAAGAATTTAGCTCTAAGTGAATCAAACTGGTCGTGCACTCCATCCTGAAGCAAGAAAAGCCCCATGGCGTACATGGGGAGGCTCGAGAGGCATGATTTAGATAAAATCAGTCTGCCACCTGGGGAGAGAAACCTACCAATCCAGGGTTCAGTACGGCCAGCGAGCTTCTGCACTAGGAAGAACCATTGTTCAATCGTGAGGTTCTCGTCGGAGATAGGGAGGCCTAGGTACATGAAAGGGAAAGATTCCAGCTTGCAGTTGAGCTGCCTAGCAACCTCAACTTGAGTTTCTCTCAGCTGCCCCAATACAAAAAGTTCACTCTTGTGATAATTTATTTTAAGGCCCGACATGTTTTCAAAGCACATCAGCAGGAATTTCAGGTGCGCAATTTCCTCTTTGTTATATTGGATCAAGATAATGGTATCGTCTGCATACTGTAGGTGCGTGATTCCCTCTGGAATGAGATGAGGCACCACCCCATGGATATGACCAGCGGAATTAATTACCTGCGTCAAGAATAGCCGAGAGCCCTTCTGCGATGAAGTTGAAGAGGAGCGGCGAGATTGGGTCTCCTTGACGAACACCCCTATGGTTACGAAAGAACGGGCCCATCTCGCCGTTGATAGTGATGGCCGTCTGCCCGCCTGCAACCAACTGGTAAATTATGTGCGCGTACCCTGCGTCGAACCCTTTCTGACAGAGAACTTCCACGAGAAAGTCCCAGGTCACCCGATCATAGGCTTTCTCGAAGTCTAGCTTTAACAGGACTCCCCCTAGCTTTTTGCTCTTTAGCTCGTGCACAATTTCATGGAGCGCCAAGGCCCCGTCTAGGATAAATCTGCCCTGAATGAAAGCAGTTTGATTGGGGCTTATTATTCTATGCGCAATTGGGTCGAGTCTTGAGGCGAACGCCTTGGAAACAATTTTGAACACTACGTTGATCAAAGCGATAGGTCTGAATTGGGCGATGTTATCTGCCCCTTGAACTTTTGGAATCAGCGTCAAGACCCCAAAGGTTAGCCGCGAAATGTCTATCCTCCCAAGGATAAAATCATTGAGAATGTGCAAGATGCCATGCTTAACCAGGGGCCAGCACTTCTTGAAGAAGACCACCGGGAACCCGTCACGACCCGGTGCCGAGTCGGATTTCATCTCAATGACAATCTGTTCCGGCTCCGATTCAGTGAACGTAATGGCCAGGCTATGGTTTTCCAGCTCAGTGACCCTCCTACTTCCTACCCGCGCATTCGCGGCCAACCCACAACTTCTAACCGTCGAGGTTCCCATGAGGTTGCGGTAAAAGTCATAGATATGTTCCTGGAGCCCCAGCTTTCCGGAAATGATAGACCCATCATTTGCAGAGAGGGAGGAGATATTGCACCGCCTTCTCTTCCCATTAGCAATTGCGCGGACAAAGGCAGTGATGGCGTCCCCTTGGAGCGCCCATCTGATTCTCCCCCTTTGCCGCCAGTATTCTTCCTCAAGTTTATAGAGGTGCAAGAGTTGCCCCTCAAGGTGGTACCGTACGACCACTCGTCGTCCTCCAGGCCCGTGGAATCCTCTTTCAGATCCAAGTTTTGGATAAGGACCAGCAAATTATGTTTTCTCTGTCTGACATCTTTCCCTAGGTTTCGACTCCAGCCCTGTAGGGCCTGTCTGGAGCCGCTTGACATAAAATTCCACCAGTCGATGATATCCCTCCCACCAACCTTACTAGCGAGGTTGTGCCAGAAGTTAAGCAAGACCTGTCTAAAATCCGGAAGCTCAAACCATCCCGCTTCAAAAAATAATTTGTTGCTTCGGACTGGGGCGCCCTCGCCGGAGTCCAAAATGAGCGGAGTGTGGTCAGAACCGAGACTGGTTTCTGCCACAAGACTGCACAGCGGGAATCGGGTTTCCAGGTCAGCCGAGATAAAAACCCTATCAAGGATGCACCGGACCGGGTTTAGCCTTTTGTTGGTCCCGGTGTACCTCGCCCCCGAGCGAGGGATCTCATTCATACCCCAAGACGCGATGTGGGCGTTGAAAATGTTGATTCTCGGCCAATTGATCCGGTCGTTGTTTTTGTCCTCACTGTTACGGATGAGCTTTAAATCCCCTCCCATAACCACCGGGAGCGAACCCATTGCGATTTTAGCCGAAAGTTCGTCAAGGAAGGCCGCAGATTTCGAGTGATCAGCCGGGCCATAGACACTGATGATTTCGAATAGGGATTTAGAGGGCCTATGCAGCACCGACAGGCTGAGAAAACCTTGACCCCTATCCATCGAGCCTACTTCAAACATGCTGTCTCTGACCCCTAGGAGCATGCCCCCGGAGTGCCCACACGCAGGGAGCCAGCTCCAGAAAAATTTCTCACCCACCTCTAGATTTCTCAGTTCTTGGTCAGTAAAATCATGTTTAATGGTTTCCTGAAGAGAGAGGACGTCGATCCTATTGCTCCGGAGGCTGTCTTGAAGCAAGGTTCGGCGCCCCGGTACCCCGAACCTGCGAATATTTAGAAACATGCAACGCATTAGGACACTGCTTCTAGAGCCCGTGCTTGGCGGGTGTATGGCTTTCTGGCCGTTACCACTCCTATGTTCTTTTTGCCGTGGGTGCGTTTGATTGGACCTGATTTAGGCTCATCACTGTTCTTCTGAATGGGAACAGACTCGGACCTGACCGAGCTGTTAGGGATCACCGCTTGAGCAGAGGAGGCCCCTGCCTCTTCCGTCACCGCAGTCTTTGACTGCTCAGCCTGAGCAGCCAGCTTCTCACGCGCTAGGGCTAGTTCGGCTTGGGCAATTTCATTCGCCCGAAAGAGAGATAAGATTTCCGCCGGTGGTCCAGCGGCTTCGTGAAATACAATACAACTCTCTTTTGCAATATGAAGTAAATGCTGATCTGACATGGAATGTAAAACAGTAAAGTCAGCGAGCGAGGGGGTACCTGATTTGTTCTTCTCCATCGTAAGCTGCACTGCCCGGTCCAAGACCGAGCCCTCCGTGCGTCCTTCTCCCCGGGCGCTCTTGCGTTGAGCCAAGACGGGAGCAGCTTTGCTCCTTGGGGCTCTGGTCACAGCAGCCGCAAGCCCGGGCACCACCTCCCCCTGAGGCTGAAGCACAACTCTGGCCGGAGTCGAGTCATCAGAGAAATCGGGCTGAGGGAAGGGGGGAGCCGGTGCACCCCTCCTAGAGAGACGATCTGCATTATACTTGCTCCTCCTCTCGCGTTCACGGGCGGTAATTCGGTCAGATTCTACCCAAGCCGGGCTCGGTATCATCGAGGAAAGCATCGCCGATGAATCAAGCATTGCAGATGGAGAGTTCGGAGGCTGGTCCGAGATTGAGATAGTATACCTATGATCCGTCACCTGTCTCTCTTTGCTAGCAGTTTCAATAGTCGTCCCCGCTATTTCCTTGGCCTTGGTCTGGGGATTGGTGCCCTTGGCTCTGCTGAAGAAGGAACCGTACTGGTCTATCGGAGGAGTAGGGACTTCCGCTTGCTGCTGCTCCTGGGGGTGATCCAGAGGGAGAGAGGAGATTGCCACAGACTTGTGGCTTCCCCCTCCTCTCCCCCCTTTGGTAGGGGGCTCTTCTTCTCATGGCTCCCCCGGCGCCACCTCTCAGAGTCAGTGTCTTCCCTTGAGGACTCCTGCCGTTTATCTGCCTCCTCAGAGACTTTGCCTTTGGGAGACGGTGGTGGTGGCGAGGGGGACTTGGCTGGCGGTTTCTCCACTTCCACCCGCACCTTGAAGCCCCTCCCATTGACACACATCAGCAGGGATGACATCACCTTGTTCGGGTCGCGCAGACCAAATTTCATCCTCACCGCCTCGTCTGGGTCCTCAAGAGTCTGCGAGTCCACCTCCAATGGGCGGCCCACCGCCCGTGTGCCCAGCATCAGCCTGTGAGAAGAGCGATAGGGTGGAGGCACATCATGCAACTTGACCCATGCCTCGGTGAGGTGCACATCAGCCAGGTCATCGTAGGCACCCTCCATCACCAGCACCCTAGCCTTGGAGATTGGGAGCCGGAGTCCTCCCCCGCGAATAGCCATACGGAGGCTCACCGCTGAGGGGAAGATCAGCCCAAAGTCGGAAGCGCTCAGCTGGCGAACCTGCCAGTCCCACTTGTCGTCCACGAGTTCTTTAAATTCTTCTTCTACCTAAGCCGTTGACAGAGACTCCCCTTCGATGTACAGAGTGGCCGCATTGGGGGTAGCCTTCGGCATCTCCTCCTCCGGGACGTCTAGATAGACAAACCCGATGTCGTCGAACCCAAAACCTGCCCAGTACGGGGCCGCCTTGTCCACCTTGTCCCCTATGGCCGTGCACATAGCCGAGAGGTGGCCCTTAGACTTGCACTTGACACAGAATGCTTCCTCCATGCAGTCGATTTGGAAATGCCCCTGCATTCCACACTTATAGCAGATGATCTTTGAGGCATCCAGTGGCGGCGGCAAAGGACCCGGATCCTTGGCAGAGGCGGCCCCCATGGCCGAGCTCTCCGGTGCCTGCTTGGGGGTGGAGGACCTAGCGCCATATCTCGGCCCACCGCCGTACTCCCTCCCTCGGGGGTACGGCGCCTGGGGGTTGAACTGCCTGGGGTTGGACCGGCGGTCATCGCCACGGCGCCAACTCTCTTCATGGACCCGCTATTGCTGCTGGCGGTGGTGCTCATCGTACTCCCGTTGCAGACGCGAGTTCAGCTCCCGGCGGTCCCCACCGCCGGAGAACTCATTGAAGGAACGCTTCCCTCCGCGGCCGTCGTCCCCCCGCCCGCGCTCCATCGGGACAAGGAAGGGAGGAAGCGAGGGATCAGCCAGGAGGCGCAGGATCTTGGCTCGGAGGCGATTGCGGCGCACGTCGCGTGGGGGGCTAGAAACCCTAACTCTGGATCTAGGGTTCCCGGAGGGAGCCAGCTCCAGGGATATATAGCACGAGCAGCAGGCGGACTGGGCCCAGAACATGGGCCGAGTGGGGCCGGCACACGTCGGGGCGAGGAGGCAAGTTGGGCCGAGCAACCCACTCCCGGCCCAGCAGCGGGACGCGAGGCCCACAAGCACAGACATCGGCCCATGCCCAGATGTCGATCCTCTCCGAAACCCTAGCTCAGGGGAGATCGCCGCCACCGGCGGCGAGAGCCGCACCTCCAACGCACCCACCAGGACCGACGGTGCCCCCACCGCCGGCGAGGAGCAGGAGACCGCCTCCCTGCGCCCAGGGGTGGGAAGTTGAGGACCGAGAGCTCGAGATCCCGAGCACCCGGGGACGGAGCACCCACCTCGCCGGACGCCCGCAGCCCAGCGGGAGAGAAGGGGGGCACCGCGTCGCCGGAGATGGGGGAAGCCGCCCTCGGCCAGTCCGGGATGCAGCAGAGGAAGTCGCCGAGCGAAACCCCAGGAGGACCCGACCGGGGGGAAAGCGACCCTTCGCTCTCTGCCGCGTCGTCCCAGGCGGGGTGACGTCAGGCGGGAAGAACAAGCACCAGCGCCATCATGATCTCCTGCCATCGAACACCATCCGGCCAGGGCTGCCAGGGGGTCCTGCGGGCGTCTGTTTCTACTGATGCATGAAAACCATGTCCCGTGTCGTCGCACATCAATTCAGAAACTTCCTCAAAGTTCGGTGCCCTGGCATCGCAACTTTTGAAGGAACCATGTGGAGGCAGTAATCTCACATGCAGTGGATCAAAGAAGGGGACAGAACAACTCGTTTTTTTCACAGCGAGTGATCACTCATAGCAATCACATGTCAGTGCAAGGCTATACAGCAACAAACAGCTCTTCCGAATAATCTTAAAGAATTCCTATAGCATCTCAGGTGAATGACAACATGCAAAACCCGATATAAGACAAACACATTACAAATCTTAATGAAATCCTACAGCGCAATAGGGAGAACAATCATCCATGGTTAACAATGTTTGATCAAAAGCATGTACGCCCATAACACAACGATACAGCCAGAGCAACAATTTCCTGACTACAGCAGTGATATGTAGACCACCTTCCCATTCTTCATGTCAAATACCACGATCTGCAAAATGTCACTTGTAATGCACCGATTACAGCACTAGCGAAAATCATGCACACCCATATCGCAAGACAATGTCCATCTCAGCACCTAGGGAAAATCCATGCGGTTGTCATATTCAAATCCTTGGACGATCTTGTCAGCAGTGGTATGAAGACAACATTCGGATCCCTCATATCATAACCGGCACAACAACTTGGCGCATCCTTCCAGAACCAGTCGCAAGTGCCATCGTCCAGGAAAAAGACATAGGGAAAAGCTACTTATCACCCGGGGGATCCACGCTCCGCATCCTCCGCCTCCAGGACGAGCCACGTGTCCCTTCGGGCCCACGCACCACCGACGCTCGCCTTCTCATCCACTCGTTTTTTCTCCTGATTTTTAATCCCGCTATGTTCTCATCTCCAACCAGCCTAAGGCCCTGTTTGTTTGCACTTCTACTTCTGCTTTTAGAGCTTTTAGGATCCAAAAGCAGGCAAGGCAAACAAACAGCAAGGATTAGGAAAGCGCTTGTTGGAAGCGCGGCGGAGAAATGAACTACGAGCGTCGAAGCTAGTCCAGACCTGCTTCCCGAGCTTTTCTCCGCTTCCGAATGGCAAAGGACCCGAATGTCCCATACACTTCAAAATATTTACTAAAAAACTGCCATCCCTTATAAGTGCGGCCTGCCCTCGCAAAGCTGACCCGGCCCGACACCCCTGTGCTCATTTTCCCCCACCTCCCGTCCCTTTTCCATGGCAGCCTAGGGTTAGGGTTTCCCCGCCCCGGCCGCCGTCGCCACCAGCGACCGCCGCTGCCATCTGAGCACTCCTCCCCCGCTCCATTCCCGCCCTGCTGAAGCTCGCCGCCATACCCGTCCTCCTCAAGCTCGCGCCATACCCGTCGGCCGCTGGCGATTGGAGTTTTTCGAGGAGCGGCCAGCGATTGGAGGTGTTCGAGGAGGCGCCGTACTACTCCGACCTCCAATTCGTGCCGTCCCCATATCTCTCGGGCGCATGGCGGGTGGAGCTCGTCCCCGTCAGCTAATGGAGCTCTTGCTCCAGATCCTTGCCGACCGCGTTCCCTGCTCCGTCGAAGGTCCTAGCTTACCGCATGCATAGGTCACGAGCAAATCATGCGTGTTTTCTTCCGTGATGCATGCTCGTGTTTGTACAGATTATCAATTCTCCGTGCGTGGGTGGACTTTGGACTCAATTAGCTCAAGCCTGTGTGCGGTTCTTTTGATATTTGGTAGATTATAACATGGAGAAGGTTTACAATTATTACAAAAACAAAAACATGGAGAAGGTTTACAATTATTACAAAAACAAAAACAAAAGTTGACTTATTGTAAGCCGAAAGCTAAAAGCCGAAAGCGAGAAGACTTGTAATATAATTTGATGTTATATGTTTGATATAATATGTAGAAGGATTGTAATATTGTTTACAATTATTACAAAAACTCAAAAAATTCTAACTTATTATAAGCCAAAAGCCAAAAGCCAAAAATTAAAATTATTTTGGTAAAAGTCTTTCTACAAGTATTTTGGCACAAAACGGGTAAATGGAGGCAAATCAGCTCTTAAACATGGTAATTATGAAATAAAACAGTCAGAAAGAGATAATTCGTTTCAAATCAGCATTTATACAACATCTTCAGCACTTAGGGGTATTCCAGACATTTTACTCCTAAAACCAACAGCAGCAGTCACAAAAAGCTGTTCTGCCAAACAACAAATCTCTGCTTCCAACAGCAGCAGCCACAGCTGATTTTTCACAGTCCAACAGCTACAGCTGCTTCTCAGAATCTGCAGCCCAAACAAACAGACCCTAATAACTCCACCATCTTCTTCCGTGGGAGAACCACCGCACCTGTGCTCACAGGGAGCTTGCGTCGTGCCGCCCATCGCCTGTCCGCGCCACTACCGACCAAAACCCCCCTCCTCCTCTCTCTCTCCTCGCGACTGCCGTTGCTTCAAGGCGTCGCCGCGCGCCGCCCGTCGGTGCTGCAAAGGTCCGCCGTCGTTGTGGGCTTTGCTGCATACGCGGGCTGCCGTTGCTACCAACGACGGCCACCGTTGCTACCAACGTCAGCATTCCGACACGGACACGCGACGGGGCCAGCCGGAGGCGTTGCAGCTCGTCCGACGATGGGGAGCGATGCTAGGAGCGTGCGACGACCGTCGCTGGCTCGTTGCTACCAGCGGTGCTGCCAGCCGCTGTCCTCTCTGCTTCTCCTCTCCGCCGGGCGCTCGTTCCCGTTGCTACAAGGAGCTGGCGGTGTTGCTACCATGACATGTCGGCGCTGCTGCCAGCGGCGTCCTGCGCTGCTCCGTGCGGCGACGGCGAAGGAACGGTGGTGCTGCTCCCTGCGGGCTGCTATGTTGCTGCCAGCGGAGTCCTGCGCTGCTCCCTGCAGCGACGACGAAGGAACGAACGGCGGCGCTGCTCCGTGCGGCGTGCTGATTTTCTCCGTGCGGCGGCAGGCGTTGCTACAAGGGGCGGCCGGCGTTGCTACCGTCGTGTCCATCGGCGGTGCGACGAAGGGAAGCTGCCGGTGCTATCAACGCTCGCCGGCAGTGCTACGGAGGGGCGCAGCTGTCGTTGCTACCAATGCTGTCCGGCAGTGCTACAAAGGGAAGCCGCAGTTGCTACAAGCGAGGTCCGCCGTCCGCCCCCGCCGAACGCTTTGCTGCAAACGCCGGCTGCCACTGCTACCAACGGGTGGCTGCCGCTGCTACAAGGTCGGTCGCCACTACGCCGGCTGCTGCTGCACAAGGTCGTCGCCTCCGCTTGATGCCAACGTGGTCCGCCGCTGCTACAGATACCGCCGGCTGCTGCTGCACAAGGTCGTCGCCTCCGCTTGATGCCAACGTGGTCCGCCGCTGCTACAGATACCGCCGGCCACTGCTACAAAGGTGGGTTATTAATGCTCAAGGGCGGTCTGGATGGCCAGCGGCCATGGCAGAAGTTGTTGGCGATGACGGCGTTGCTACTACAGGCGACGAGGGACTACGAAAACGAAGGTGGTGCTGCGAGGAGCGATGCGAGCGAGGCGATGACTCACGACCGTGCTTCTTTTGCATGCTGGGGAGGCTAGCAGCGGAGGCATATGCGATGCGAGTGCGAGCAGCGGAGGGAGAAACAGACGAGGGTGCGTCGGGGGGATTTTTTCCTCTGGAAGAGACGACGCAGTGGGAACGACCCGGTCAAAGCTAATCCTAGACGTACACGGCCAGTTGATCTAACGGTTCGGGAGGCGGGGGATGGAACGCCCCGATCCCCCGGGGGACGCTCAGCGTTGCCCACATAGCAAAGACATAATTCCCCTTTAGTTTGTACTGAGACACAGAAAGAGATCGAGAGCAACCTTTGCCCAAGAACAGAGATTGGTCAGCCCCCACCCTCATAACCTCCACCCACCTCCGCAGCTGGAAGTCTGCCGCACATACCTCGATGTGAGCTCCTACTGGCGCAATCGTCGTAGATCCAATGTCATTGTCAGATAGTCTACCAAAGAATGTTCTTCGAACACGCAGTAGTTCCCCATGGGATTCAACCAGGTATTCATCGATGTTAGAAACGCCACCCTTGATCAACCGTATGGTAGGGGAGGAACCCTCAAGCAGGCACTCGATCCGAGAAACCCTTAGCTTGGCTCTATCATGGTCCTCTCTGACCTCGATAGCCAAAAGGTCCTTCAACTTGTCAATGACATACAACTTACCTTTGAAGAAGATCATGTCATTGATTGACCTCTTGCGGCCCAGGTCACTTACAAACCATGAGGCGGAACCCGGCCGGCACCAGGCAAGAGTATGAAGGGACCCAATGTCAACAATTGCCGCAACAATGAGTTCCGAGGACACGGTTACCTTGCATAGTGATATCTCAGTACCCTTGTTCAACACTGCACTAGGCATCTCTTCCTCTACGATGACACGGCCATTAATGATTTGAGCAGGCTCATCCATGGGACAGAAAAAGGATAGGTTAGGAAGTGTCAAGGAGACCTTAGAGAAGGGGTCCATCAATAAGCAGGTGCCTTCGTGTGAAAAGACAAGCCAGTCGCCGCAGGAGATGTGATAGCTAGCACTGTTTGGGAGATTGAAGGACTCGTGTATTCCTTTCGTGTGGGGCAAGCCAAAGAAGGTGCCATCAGGGAATGCAAGCCATGGCAAAGGCTGGGTAAGGCTGTGCTGCTGTCTGGCGAAGCGCCAATGGCTGCATGTTGCACCAAAGCGGACACGGTCCGTGTGGGAAGGGAGGCGGCGAAGGACCAGACCAGCAAGCTCTGGTGGCAGGTCTGACCATGATTGTGGGTAGTATATCTCTGGCATATTGCTCGGTGGCATCTCCTACAAAGAAGAAAAGGAACCCATGTCAAGGACTGACATGCCGTTTATACTCTTGTATATGAGACAGATACTATACATAATACAGATTGCAGATTTTGGCTCCTCAGCTCCAATTAGACCTTTATTCAGAAACTGTCAGAAGTGCATTTACAATTTCCAAAATAATCATAAAATATAGAACATGTGAGTCTTAGGATAAACTATCAATCTACAACTTCTTGTAATAATCTCTTCTCCAATCAGGTCCTCCACAAAAATCACAAATACGGTGAACCATGATAATAAGCAGTTGCAGCTCTATTCACCATTACAGATTATCATCTTGTATTTTCTGTGGAGCTCTCGAATGCGATCTCTTCTACATGAAATTTTGGTGATTAATAGTGTGTTCCAAGTTCCAACACCTACACGTCAGATTTTCATTTAGGAAACTTGAGACATGCAAATGATTTATTTTGAAAATAAAGGGTCCAATTGATCTTGGGAGTTAAAAGCAATTTCCAACACCCTACAATGACTTCAATTAGAACTAGATTTAAATGCTTCAAACAGTTGGTATATGCCTAAAAGAAAACCATCACCCCTGCCTCACGCAAGAGTGGCTAGTCTACTGGAGAAACACCAGATCACATTATGTGCTTCCACTAACGAACAAAAAAATCCAACATAAACACTGGTTGTATTTGCATTGTAACTTAGTCAGTGAACAAACCCTCTGTTCTGAGGTTTACAAGAGTAAGAGATACCCTTTTTGGAATTACCCACAGGATGAAGCCAATACAGCAGCAAGTTTCACTACGCTGCTGGAATGATGCCAAACCAGCTGCGGCGACTCACACTACAATGGTTATGTATCAAACTGGAACAATACATAATAAACAAATCAAGGTCTTTTAGTCAATCCTCGGTGCATCATCACTAGGCGAGCATGGATGTCGGACTATGCCACCTCGAACAAATTAAGCATAGCATCCTAGGAACCAGCATAATCCTGGATATACTACAGCAATTGCGCGAGAAGACACAAGAACACGACGGCTACGCGAATCAACAACCCTAACAAAAGCAGGGTTGAAACCTGAAAAATAGGGGAGAGCACAAGTTTACCGTCAAACCAAATTGGCTTGACTCAAAGGCTTACCAGATAGGTGTCGGATCCTCGAAAGCGACCGGTCCTGCCCTCGCACGATCACCGCCGACGTCGCCTCCGTCTTCGTCTCCGGTGTCGTCGTGACGGTCCACGGGTGGGAGACGAAAGGAGCAGGCTGGCTTTACCTGACTGGCCTAGTGATGATGCATCGAGGACTGATACTCTCGGGCCTCCACCCCACTCCATACATTTTGGGCCTCCATTCCAGAGGACTGCACTCAAGACCTCATACTATCGGGCCGAGCATTACTTGGCTAACCGCCCATCTTTATCTGTCAGGCCTGATTAATACTCCTACTACTCTAAAAAAAAAGATTACGGAGTGGCCTGTGTTTTTTTTTTTTTTTTGAGGGAGAAAAGTCATATATTACTCTAGCACAGGGATTACAGCATCGCGTAAAGCGAGTTCAGCAATACCAGCCGGCACCGGTGCCAACCACAGATTACAGGTACCAGATAGCCTAGCTAGCTGAGCTAATTCATGAGCCACAGCATTGAACTTTCTCCTAGTGTAAGACACGGAACACCCAGGCAATCTCGACAGAGCAGCCGAGATGTCGTTGTAAACATACCAACAGCGTGATTGGTTTGGATGGCTGTCATTCGAAGCCTTAACGGCAGTAGCACAGTCAGACTCCAGGTCCGTCAGATGGAGCTTCAAATCAATGGCCAACTGCAGGCCAGCCAGAATGGCCTTGGCCTCGGCCTCTTCCGCATCCAGGCAAGTACTGGTAGTTTTGCTGATGGCGGCGGTGATGCAGCCATTGTGGTCACGCGCCACCGCCCCAATCGCCGCGTCTCCCGTCGACGTCATGAAGGCGGCGTCAAAGTTGATCTTGATAGCTCCAACAGGGGGCGCCGTCCAGTGAGTTTGATGCAGGTGATCCCTTCTGCTGGGGGCAGGAGAACATACATGGTTAGCCGGGGTAAACAGATCAATAGGAGATTTACCTTTATCGTTTACGTCGGTTGGATCCCAGTCTGAGAGCATGGCTTCATAGTTCAGAAGGAACGACGCTGAATTCATGATCGTTTCCTTGCCTTTCTCGTGGATAACATCACACCTGAGATGCCACGACCGCCAAAGGAGTAGAAGCACCTGTGCCCTTTGCTTTAAGTTGCAGTTTGCAAGGAGGACTAGCAGCCAGTCATTACCAGAGTGTTGGAAACAAGTTTCTGGTGGAAGAGACCAGTGCTCTCTCATCTTCTCTCTCAAAGCTCTGGGTTTAGTGCAAGAGACAGTGGCATGGTGGCTGTTTTCTTCACACATACCACAGATGGTGCAGGTGCTTTGGAGTTCCAACGTTCTTCTGAATTTATTTCTGTTGGTGGCTAGGTTATCACGAGCAGTTCTCCAACCGAAGATCCTAACTTTGTTGGGCACCGGAGTTGTCCAAATAAGCTTCCAGACGTTCCTCGAGTTATCCGTCGCCCCGCTGCCTCCGGCTTGCCACCTGACACCATGGTGAAGATTGTAAGCAAGTTTATACGCGCTTTTCACAGAGAATTTACCGTTGCGTTCGTAGTGCCATGCGGGTAAGTCCTCGCAAGGGCGACTGGGGAGCTGTATGTTAAGAATCCATGCGATGTCTTCTGGGTAGCAAACATCTCTCACTAAGTCCTCATAATTTAAAAACAAATTGTTCCGTACAAGAAGACCTTCATTTTTTCCACAATCAAACAATGTAAAATTTAACCAAGCTTATAAGAAGAATATTGAGGGTCGTGATATTATATACTCTCTTCGATCCATAAAAAGTGTCGCCACTTAGTATAAAGTGTATACTAACTTAGTACAAAATAAGCGACATTTTTTATAGATCGGAGCGAGTATATAATATTATGTCATGGTGTATCGAATGTAATTTATTTGGCATTGTAGATGATGGTTGTTTTTCTACAAAATGGGTCAAGGTTTACATTGTTTGACTCTATAAACATTATACACCTTTTACAGAGGGGATAGAGTATATATTACTCACAAAAATAGCATTACAATGTAGCTGCATCTTGCACCTGGTACCACTCGGCCAAATTAACAAGACATGTTTCCGAGAAATTCTGACCTCCGGTGAACTTTTTTTCTATTCGGTAACAACAAGCGTAATTCATGCACACTGGTTTTGTTAGGGTTTACCTCTGGTGAATTTTAATAACTTAATAAATACAGGCCATTGCTCCTTTATTAAGTTATTAAAATTAATAATTTCCTTATTCAGATATGAACTTTCGTCTCAACAGCAGAAGATGTATGTATAGTCAGAAATACATGCACACTCAGAAAAAAACCACCAAAATGGGATCTTTACCGTCTCTACAAGGTTCCTAGAATCCTACTGTAACCACTCACACAATTCCCACGCAAAATACGGTGGCATTATTATCAGTACTGGCATCAGCCAAATTAACAATATATGTTTCCGAGACATTTCATACTGGTCACGATAGATCAGCAGCATACAAGCACGGAAGCACATCCTACAGGAGGCCATACAAACTAAAAAGAACAGCCGTTGGTTTCATTTGTAAGTTAGCAACTTATATTACAACACTTGACATAAAACAAAGACATTACATATCCAAACGACAACATTTTTCCAAAGTAATATTACAACACTTGACACAAAACGAACACATTGTAAGGAGTACTTAGACATACAAAAAGAACAGAATTATCTAGGGAAAAGCCAAGTCGCTGGCGGCTTCTCGCCCTTGCACGATCCACTGGGAAGCGGATACTCTACCATTCGATTACGGATGTCATAGATTGCGTAAGAGCTCGGTGCATCCTCAAAGCTCCATCTTTCCATATCCTCCAGGAAGAAGATACAGTTCCCCTTTTGCCTGTACTGAGAAACACAAACAGACTGGGAATTCCTCCCCATAAACAGGACCCGATCATCCCCCACGCTGTTCACCTTCACCCATTGCGACGACTGGAAGTTTGCCTCAAGCACCTCAAACTCGATCTGTACAACCTTGAGTGCAACATTCAGGATATCCCCAAATCGCTGTTCAAAGATCCTTCTGCGTACAAGCAGTAGTGCACCACGAGACTCAACCAGGTAATTCCGCGTTCTACAGGCGGCACTGATAGGCCAAGCGGGAAAGTAGAGAGGAGCCTCTGCGACTACGCGTTCAATCCGAGACAGGCTTAGCTTGCCACTGTCAATGTCCTCTTCGACAATGATAGAACAAAGGTTACCCTCAGTATCAACAGTATACAGCTTACCTTCATAGAAGGTTACATCTGCAGGTAAACTGATTTTGCCCAGCATGCTTACAAACCATAATGTATCTCCCGAACGGCAGAATGCAAGCGTCTGAAGATCCCCAACTGTAACTATGGCAGCAACAAGGACTTGTGAGCAAACGACTACCTTCGATACTGATATCCCAACATTAGTGTTCAGCTGTGTGTTGGGTATCACATGGCCATTAATAAGGCTCATCGATGCGGTTGAAACAATACAGGTCAGGAAGCCAGAGGGTGGCCTTGGAGAAGGTGTTGACCAAGGAGCAGGTTTCTTCACTTGAGAAGACAAGCCACTCACAGCTGTGGAAGCCGGCACTGTTTGGGATCTGGAAGGATTCGCCGCGGGGTATGGTGAAGAAGGCACCATCAGAGAGCACAAGCCATGGCAAAGGTGGGGGGATGCCGGGGTGCCTTGCAGAAATGCACCAATGGCGGCATACAGCTGCACACCGGATGCGATCAGTGTGGGCAGGCAGGAAACCAAGGACATGGCCTACAAGCTCTGACGGGAGATCCGACCATGACCGCTAGTCATTTGTGTGAGCCATCTTGCCGGTACAAATCTGCTTTGCAAGAAAGATAATCAGACTAATAGTAACAGGGTGACAATCTTGGACAGTGCTTGTAGAAAAATCTATCTCTTAACAGCAGGATGTCCAAGGTAAACCCATAACTTGGTTGGTCTTGACTTTTTTTTTCTCATTCTCCCCCTTTATTTGAGTTTTCCGACAAATTATGATTTAGGGATTCTGCATATGTCTAAGAACTGATCCTAATCATCCTATGAGCGAAATCACTATAGAAAAAAGGGCAACCCTTTCAAACTACTGTAGATCCCAGCCCAAGCAGTAAAACAAGCACAATAGAAGGTCTATCCAATTAACCATGAAAGATGAAATCAATCTGCTACTGAAAGAACAGCTAGAAATGAGCACATGTTAGGTCGAATCCATGATACTATACAGCTGAATGTCCCAATCTGCGTATGCTTCTAAATAGATCCTCTGCTGCTACAGTAGTACAGTACAGACCACTCTAGCAACCCCCGGAAAATTAACCCCAAATCCACTAATGTGCGTCCGCAAAATCATGTCCCAACCAGTGAAATCTGAGTAATGATCAATAGCACGAACGAACTGAGCACGCGAGTCATACCATGGTTAGCGAATCAAGAACCCTAAGAGCATGTCTAACAGACCCCCTATTTTTCTGCCCCTTATAACGCGAGTAGAGGGCCCTGTATTCACTTTCCAGGCCGAAAACTCGTCCGAGCTAGCTGACCCCGTATCCCCACCCCGTAAAACAGAATATGCTTGGAGCCGGCGGCGCGGACGAACCGGCAGCAGCCGGGTCGACCTCAACAACGTCGTCGTCGACCTCTTCGTCACCCTCCTCGTCGTCGCCATAATCGCCATACTCCTCGCCATGAAGCTCCTCATCGAACGCACCAATGCCGGCGTCCAGGTCCACCATTCCAGCGTTGAGCATATCCATGTAGGTTGTAGTGGGCTCATCGTCGAGCACCTGGCGGGCGTCGGCGACGGGTGGCGTCGGCGCGGGCGGAACGGCAGCAGCAGCAGGTAGTGTGGCGGCCTTGGACGGTGGGGCGGCGAGGCCGACGCGGGTGGTTGGCTTCTTCGCCTTCGGCGGGGCACCCCTCGGCCCCAACGCCTTCGTCTTCACCCGGCCTCCTTTCGCGGCTGCCGCAGGGGTCGCAGCCGGCGCAGCACCGGCCGCCGCGCCTTTGAAGAAGACCTTCGGGATCCGCTTCCTCTTCGATGGGATGGTGGCGGAGATAATGGCCGCGACGTCGCCGTTGCTCGGCTGATCCTCCACGACGCCGACGGGGACATTCACCACCCCTGACGACGGTGGTGCATCGCCGGTGGTCGGAGGGGCTTGCGGAAGGTCCATTCCGGCAAGATCGGGCCGCGTGGTGGCCGGGGAGGGCGGGGCGGAGGAGATCGGGCGGCGGCGGCGGCGGTTGGGCTCGCTGAATCGCTTCGCGCGCAGTGGAGGGGAGGAAGAGGGGTTGGGCCTGTATTCCGCGCCTCACCCCGCACAAGTAGGGGGCGACTCGTCGCCCCGTAACGAAACTTGTAAAAATCCATCCGGGGTGCCCGATTTAGGGGGTCTGTTAAACGGTCGGGTAGAGCCCAACCCCGTATATCGGCAGTTATTTTACGGGGTTGGGCCTTTTGAGGGGTCTGTTAGACTTGCTCTAACTCAACATTCACCGGCCGGGAAAGTACGAAGGGACACACAAACTCTGCGGGAAAAAAATTCGAGGCGCTAAAACTGGCAGTTGTTGTTACCATGTCGGTGCTCGAACCCTGAACGGCACCTCCTAGCGCGCTCGCCGCCGCCGACGTGTGCCCGGCCGAGTGGTTCTCGCGTGCA
>QRDG01002364.1:78062-131024 GCA_012064385.1 Puccinellia tenuiflora
GCAATTGATCGTGTCACACAAGTTTCATTGCCAACACTTTTAGTATGCCAAGTATAGTTTCCTTAGACCATGAGATTATGTCACTCCCATTTACCGGAGGAATGCTTTGTGGACATCAAACGTCACTTCGTAACTGGGTGATTATAAAGGTGGCTTTCAGGTATCTCCGATGGTATTTGTTGGGTGACATGAATCAAGACTGGGATTTGTCCTTCCTTGTGACGGAAAAGATATCTCTGGGCCCTCTCGGTAATATAGCATCAGAAAGGTTGCAACCATGTGATTAAGTGTTAATCACGGAGATCATATATTATGGACGAGTAAAGAGAATTTGCCAGGTAACGAGATAGAACTAGATATGGAGATATCGACGATCGAATCTCGGCAAATTAAATATCGGTGAGACAAAGGGAATCGTATATGAGATTAAGAATCTCCGGCATCGTGGTTCAATCGATAAAGAACTTCGTTGAATATGTAGAATATGGGCATCCCGGTCCCGCTATTGATTATTGATATGATCATGTCTGCATGTTCTCGAACCCGTAGGGTCACACACTTAACGCTCCGATGTAGCTAGGGTTAGCGATGAGATAATTGATGGTATGAATGAATATTGATTCGGAGTCTCGGATAGGATCCCGGACGTCACGAGGAGTTCCGGAGTGGTCCGGAGAATAAGATTCATATAAGGAAAGTGTTTCCGGAGGTATCGGAAAAGTTCCGGGATTTTCTGGAAGGGTTCCGGAATATTCTAGAAGGTTCTAGAGGAGTCTAGAAGTGGGGCCCATAGGAGTATGGGGCCCACATGGCATGAAGGGGTGGTGGACTGGCCTCATAGGCCAGCCGCACCACCAGGGCATTAAAGGCCCATATGGGCCAAAGGGGCCCATAAGGGGGGGCCGGCCAAAACCCTAACCCTAGGGGCTGGCTTGGGGGCTAAGGCACCCCAGCCGCCGGCCCTAGGGAGGCCTTGGGGCGCACCCCCTGCCACCTATATAAGGAGGGCAAGGGGAGGGGTGCGGCACACCTTTGGGAGGCCTTGATGGAAACCCTAGCCGCACCCCCCTTGCTCCTCCACCTCCACCTCTTGCGCCACCTCTTCCGAAGGGCTGCCGCAATCTCCACCTCCTCTATTGCCGCGCCACCTCTCCCACCCGGAGGGCTGCCGCCATCTACTCCCTCTCCTCTTTGCTTGGCTTGGCGAAGCCATGCTCGTGGAGACTACACCATCAACGCCACCACAACCGACGTGGTGCCGAGATCCATCTAGTCATCTCCACCTTGCTTGCGGGATCAAGAAGGCGGAGATCTACATCGAGCCGTATGTGTGGATACCGTGGAGGTGCTGCCCGTCGTGGCACCTCATCGAATTGGACTTCGAGGAAATACATCTCCTCGCGACTAGATGAGTCTAGTTGCGGGGATCGACTAGCCAACCCCTGCACCGACAAAACACGTTTGTTGATCTTCAAGGGTAAGAGATTGGATCTCATCTTCGCTACCTCCGTCTAATAGATCTAGATCCTTGGGGTTTATTCCGCCTGTTGCGTAGGAAAATTTTTTGTTTTCTATGCTGCGACCCCTTCAAAAGGCACCAAGTTCTAAGCATACTGAAAGTCTCATCGTCAATCTGGCAACAGATTCGTCTCACAACGAAAAGGTGGCTTGGCGAGAACTTAATGCCGCGGTACCTGCAGTTCCTCAGTATTTGGATTGGTCCGACACTCCCATCACATGGGATTGCAGCGATCATCCGGACAGATTCCCTACAACGCGCACCTACGCTCTGGTCGTTAGCCCTATAGTCGACAAATACAAGTTGACAACGGTGCTCATGGACGGAGGAAGCAGCATCAACATACTCTACGCTGCAACATTGAAAAGTATGCGTCTCTCCGAGTCACAACTCAGCCACAGCAATGTGAAGTTTCATGGGATTGTGCCGGGACGACAAGCCTCTTCGATGGGAAAGATCACCGTGAAGGTCACCTTTGGCGGCACGAATAATTTCCGGATATAAGACGTCTCTTTTGAGGTGGTTCCTTTCAGAAGTGCATATCATGCAATCTTTGGGCGTCCGGCTTTCGCCAAATTAATGGCTCGGCCATGCTACATCTACAGCAAGCTTAAAATGCCGGGACCCAATGGGATCATCACAATCAAGGGAGACTTCAAAAGGAAAAGGAGTGTGAAGCCGCCAATGCCGTCCATGCTGAAGAAGAAATCTCTAGGAAAGAGTTGGAGGATCTCAAGAAGACAATGAGTCCTAATGAGATGCCGGCAACTGAAAAGCCGTCCTCTAAAGTCGGCTCAAGCTTCAAGCCAAAAGATGACACCAATAAAATCAAACTCTCAGAAAATGATCCGACAAAGGAGGCCGTCAATGGTGCCGGCCTCGGTGACAAATAGGAAGGCGAGCTCGTCAAGTTTCTCCGTGAGAACCGGGATATCTTTGCTTGGTCTCCATCTGACATGCCAGGTGTCCCGAGGAAACTTGCCGAGCACTCCTCAAAAGTAAATAAAGATGCTAAGTTGGTCAAACAAGGTCTCCGACAGCTCGGAACAGAGAAGCGCAAGGCGGTAGGAAGGGAGATCTTAAGGCTCACTGCCGCCATATTCATCCGTGAAGTTGTCCACACTGATTGGTTGGCAAATCCCGTGCTTGTCCCAAAGAAAAACACCTCCGAGCTACGTATGTGCATTGATTTCACTGGCTTGAACAAAGCCCGTCCTAAAGATCCGTTCGCCCTACCGTGTATCGATCAGGTCATTGATTCAACTGCCGGCTCCGAGATGTTGTGCTTTCTGGACGCTTATTCGGGTTACCATCTGATAAAGATGAAGGAGTCAGATCAAATCAAGACCTCCTTCACCACGCCATATGACAATTACTGCTATGTCACAATGCCTTTCGGCTTAAAGAGCGCCGGTGCTACTTACCAAAGGTGTATGCAGCGGTGTTTAGACAAGCAAATTGGCCGCAATGTTCATGTCTATGTCGACGACATTGCAGTCATGTCGAAAAAGCATGGCGATCTCATCGCCGATCTGTCGGAAACCTTTGCAAATCTAAGGGAGTATCAGATGAAGCTTAATCCGGAAAAATGCGTCTTCGGAGTCCCCGCAGGCAAGCTTCTGGGCTTCATTGTTTCTCAAAGAGGAATTGAAGTTAACCCGGGAAAGATAAAGGCGATTCAGAACATCGAGAGGCTGACTTGTCTGAAGGACATACAACGGCTTACGGGTTCCGCCGCGGCTGTTAGCCGATTCATTAGCCGGCTTGGTGACAAAGCATTTCCCTTGTACAAGCTCCTCAAAAAGTCGGACAATTTTGTTTGGACAGAGGAAGCAGAGGCAGATTTGGCACAACTGAAGTATACATTGACACATGCTCCAATCCTGGCAGCTCCGAAGGAAAGAGAGCCGCTTCTGCTCTACATGTCGGCCACCAATTTCGTGATAAGTGCCGTCATTGTAGTTGAACGCCTGGAGGAAGGGAATCAATGGCCGGATCAGCGCCCTGTCTATTTCATTAGCGAGGTGTTCTCAGATTCGAAGCAGTGCTACCCTCACTACCAGAAGTTAGCCTACGGTGTATTCTTTGCCGCCAGGAAGCTACGGCATTACTTCCATAATCACACAATCACGGTGGTCAGCAAAGTTCCATTGAAGGATATCATCAACAATGCTGACGCAACGGGCCGAGTCGCCAAATGGGGCATTGAGTTATCAGCTTTTGACATCCAGTACAAGCCGAGAACCGCCATCAAAGCTCAAGTCTTAGCCGACTTTGTTGCAGACTGGACAGAGGCGATGGAGAACACACCTTTGCCGGATTCTCAGTACTGGATAATGCATTTTGATGGCTCAAAGATGAAGGAGGGCTCGGGGGCTGGAGTAGTGCTAAAGTCGCCTAAGGGTGACAATCTCAGTTATGTCCTCCGAATCCACTTCAACGCTACCAACAACGTAGCAGAGTATGAGGCTATCCTCCATGGCCTTCATATGGCTAAGGAGTTGGGAATGAAACGCATCCTCTGTTATGGCGACTCGGATCTTGTTGTACAGCAACTTGACGGATGCTGGAACACGAAAAGTCCCACAATGACGGAATATAGGCGAACAGTCGATGAATTCGGCAGATGTTTTGCTGGCTTAGAAGTTCGGCATACCTCCCGAGACAACAATGAAGCTGCTGACACCTTAGCCAGGATAGGTTCCAGGCAGAAGGAGCCACCTCCAGACGTATTTCTCCATCATCTGCATAAGCCGTCCATCAAAGGCGGCGACGAAGACTACCCCTTGTCGGCAGAATTAGTTCATGTATGCCTGGTAACTCCAGATTGGACCATGTCATACATTGATTTTCTGATGAACAAAATACTGCCGAAGGACGATGAAGTGTTGAGCCGCCAAATTGAGCGCCGAGCAAAGGCGTACACAATCATTGACGGATAATTTTACAAGTGGAGCACATCCGGCATCTTCCAAAGATGCGTCTCTCCAGAAGAAGGGCGGCAAATCCTTAAGAAAATCCACTCCGGCGAGTGTGCGCATCACGTGGGGCGTTGGTCGCTAAGGCGTTTTGGCACGGTTTCTTCTGGCTAACGGCTAAAGAGGATGCTATCAACATCATCAAGACTTGTGAAGGATGTCAGCGCTATGCAAAGTGGGCTCACTTGCCAGCACAGGAGCTCTGAACGATCCCTATAACTTCACCGTTTGTGGTCTGGGGGCTCGACATGGTGGGACCTTTCAAGACTGCAAGGGGAGGCTTAACTCGTCTGCTGGTGGCGGTCGACAAATTCACAAAGTGGGTGGAGGTAAAGCCCATCAAGAAACTCGACGGAGCTACAGATACAAAGTTCATCGTCGAGATAACAACTCGGTTCGGCATACCGCATAGCATCATTACTAATAATGGCACAAATTTTGCCGTCGATGAGCTATCAAAGTTTTGCAGCCGATCGAAAATCCGGCTCGACGTGGCATCGGTGGCACATCCGCAATCCAATGGACAGGTAGAGCGCACTAACGACATTATTCTGCAGGGTATTAAGCCAAGGCTTGAAACCCCATTGCATCAAGCAGCCGGCGCTTGGGTTGATGAATTGCCAGCAGTCTTATGGAGTATTCGTACTAGCACAAACAGATCGACTGGCTTCACCCCTTTTTTCCTCGTTTTTTGAGCAGAAGCGGTACTGCCAACCGACATGATCCACGATTCTCCTCGAGTCGCAGCGTACGTCGAAGAAGATGCAGAAGAAGCACGTCAAGACGGCTTAGATATCCTCAAAGAAGAAAGAGAGTTAGCTCTCCAACGATCCGCCATCTATCAGCAAGATCTACGTCGCTATCAGAGCCGTAGAGTGCGGAATCGATCTTTTTGAGAAGGCAACTTAGTGCTTCGGCTTGTACAAAACCGGCAGAACAAGTTATCCCCTCCATGGGAAAGACCTTTCATTATCAGCAAAGCTCTGAAAAACGGGTCATACTATCTCCTCGACTTAAGGGATTCAAAGAAAGATCTCAGGAAAAAAGGTCGCAATAGGAAAAGACATGTAGATGACGACTTAGATGAGACGAATCGTCCGTGGAATATCGCTCAGCTATGTCCCTTTTACACTTAGCAAATTCTATTGTAACCATGTCAATATGATCATGAAATAAAAATTGGTTTCTCTCATGTGAAATTAGAGAATCTTTACCATCCTTTATTTCCCAATGATCTTATTGTTATTTTCTGTTTACCCGCGATTGCCTCTGTTGCTTGGTGGTAAACTATCTTTCATGTTGAATCCGCCTTAAGGTGATGAAAAACAATGTTTTGCCAAAATTATGTTTTTTTCTGATAGCTTTTTGCGCCGGGTTGCTTCAAAGCGTTTCGGCACCGAAAGACGACACTTGTTCTGGGTATAAACAGATTGGTCCTACGTACCCTGTTACTCAGCAAGTTTGCTTCGCAATAGGTTTGCCGGCGCTTATAGGCTAAGGTGTCAAGGCTAGAATAGACTGATGGCATAAAATTTGCAAATTTGCAACTAAAAAGGCTGACTTAAATACAGCAAAAGACTTAGTTGTTTTACACATGCATAATGTTTGGACGGCTTTACATCAAATGTTACATTTTCAGGGATGGCCGGCTCAAGGAGCAAATTTGGCTCATGCAGACTTGTTCGCCTATTCGCCGTCGTCATCGGACTGGGCGGGAGTCGGAGGGCACGCCACCTCCTTGAAAATTGTGGTGAGTGCGGGATCTTCTTCCGGTCTTTCTCGTCCAGCGGAGTGCCGTCCTCTTTCTCAAGAGGAAAACCGGCCGCGACGCGCCAAACCTCCGTTTCCGGATAGTGTGCCATCATTAGGCCCAGGGATGTCTTTGCGCCTCCGCGTGTGCTGGAGCGAATCCGTTCATCAAAAGAAGAAGTCGCTTCGTCCAGTTCAGCCGGCAGGATTGCAAGGTCCGTCAGTGGCTCGGGGTTGCCGGGAAGAATTTCTCGACAAGCTTCTTTCCCGAAGAAAGAATCTTCGGGAGGAGTTCCCCTACCTTCAAAATGCGGTCAAGCTGGTTATCCGCTGACAGCTCATGGCCGTAACCCGCCGGAGCTGGAAAAGCGAAGTTCAATTATAAAATGGCTAAGACAGAAAGCAATGAGTATGGGTTTTTAAACGAAACTTAATTAGAAGCTGGTTGTCGATAGCCAACGACTCATCAAGGCGTTTGTCAAGCCGATCCTGGACTTCACGGAGCGCGTCTTTGTGCTTCTGCCTCTCCGTCTCCAGGGTTTGTTCGGCTTGGACGAGGCTCTTCTTGACCATCTCCAGCTCCGCCGTCATTGACTGGTTAAGCTTATTCAGCTCAACATTTTCGTTGCGGAGCCGGTCGAGGCTGCCCACGTTCTCGACAAACTCCTTGGCTTGGTTGATGGCGTCTGCATTTGACACATTGTCAGTAGTATAAAAATAAACCTGATATAAAAAATTAAGGTTTCGGCATTCATACCTTGGTACGCGACGCGATCCGCCTCAAAGCCGGCGATGATGCCATCCTTGTTCGCCAGCTCAGCCTTTAGCTGGCGCATCTCCTGATTTCGCACACCCAAAAAATTGAAGGTTTCAGCACCAATTTTGCGATGGATCTGCGTAAGGAGGTGCTAATAGCCTAAAGCTATATTGACGAGCAAGACTGGCTATAGGATGACATTTCATCGCTAGGGGGCTAAGCATATTCATATGCATTAACTCGGACCACTATGTCGGCTAGTTTGTAAAAATTAACCCGGCATAGTGCTCGGGGGCTACTGGGGAAGTTATTTACCTGGTAATGCTCGCGGAGAAGGGTCATGCTGGCCTCAAAGCTTTCAGCAATGTAGTTCTGCTGATCTTCAAGGATTTCTATGACATCAAATGTGTCATAGGCCATGGTCTCGACTGGCTCATCGTCCCGGACGGTTGTTCCTTTCTTTCGGGGCAGCCGAGAAGCACGCATGAATCGGCTCATGAACTCCGGCTTGATGCGCCCCTCGTTGTCGAAAGCCTCCGCCTTAATTGCAGGAAAAGTCGGGGCATCATTAGCCAGAGCTTCAGCCCTTGGTGGAGAGGAAGGTTCTGTCACCTTCCCCGTCATCTCCGTCCATTGGGTGGGAGGTATAATCCCGGCTCTCCCGAGAGTCGGACCTACCGCCATGGCATGGGTGGAGTTCTCCTCCACTGGTGTTGGCTTCGAAGTCGAAGGAGTGCTGGGAGGGATAGCGGGAGAGACCTTCTTCCGCGTGGCACATACCTTTTGTTTCAAATGTGCGCCCTTCTTTATCCTGCAAAGACAAAGGAATAAGAATAGAAAATTCGGCAATACAGCAGAGCAAAGAAGAGATGTTTTAGCCGACTTACTTCTTGCTGGGAATGTTAAGCCCAGCAAGGGCGTCATCATCTTCGAATGACTTGGCGCCAATCATGAGTGATTGGATCTTCCTCTTCCGGCTCTCTACAGAAGCCGAAGAAAAGGAGATGGGCCGCTTGGCCGCCTTGCTAGACGAGAACGTGCCAGCGGGACGAGCGGCGGAGACTCCGGGAATCTGGCATATTACATGTTAGTCCATTAAAGGCAAAGCCGAATCCCTAAAAGAATTGAACTTTGGTCCGACAAAGTACCTTTGGGGGAGGGTTGGCCGCCGTATACATTGGCAGCGATTCTTCGTATTGCCGGACTTCGTTAGGCCGGGCTTTGATGAGCTTGTTGAAGCCTCAAAGAGGTCTTGCTCTAGGTCCTTCTCACTGATCCGCACGGGATCAGAGTTACCCGTGTACTCGCACAAGAGGCGAGCACGATGTTGAAGGGATGGATCTGTCTCTTCATCCAGCGGATTATCGTGTCCTCCCACATTAGGGGAGGAGAGCTGGAGGTCAACTCCATGATCCTCGCCTTGATGGCGGCAAGGTCAGTCGGCATCTTTGCTACCGGTTTCTTTTTCCACGAGGGCAGGGGAGTGCCGGCCCTATCTACAAAGGGGGCAAACCCCTGCAACCAGTTTGGAGGCGCCACATCCTTGCAATAGAAGAAGGTGGACGCCCACCCCTTTGCCGAATCCACGATCGGCACCTGACGGTACCAATCTATATCCCGACGGGAGTTGAAGCTGATGGAGCCGGCAACCAACAGCTCTTTGTTGACTGTTTGCCTCTTGATTCTGAAGCAATACTGGAAGAAGTCTAACCTAGGAGCTAATCCTAAGTAGCCTTCGAACAGCGCTACGAAGCCAGATATGTAAAGGAGGCTATTGGGGGTGATGTTATGGAGCTGGAGGCCATAGTGGTCCAGAATCTCGATCAGAAAAGCCGAGGGCGGCAAAGAGAACCCTCTGGCAATATGGGAAGAGAGAAGTACCCGTTCGTCCTTGATGGGAGTCGGGGACGGGTCACCAAAGGCGGATCACCAAGACGGCGCCGACTCCGAAGATGGAGGGATGGCTCCGTCAGCCGCCATTCCCATCAACTCGCCGTCTTCCACACCTGAGCAAGCCCAGTTGTGGGTAGGATTGCTGGGGGCACCTCCGTTGTCGCCGGCTTCCTCCTCTTCATCATCTTCAATGGTCCGATCTTCGTCGGCCACATCTGCGGCAGCTGCAGAAGCCAAAGCTACTGAGGCTGCGGCTTTAGCTGCGGCTTGGGCGAAGGCAACCTCGTCGCGGCTAATTGCGGAGGAGGAGTCCACCGGAGCAGAGGAAGAAAAGGCCAAGGGAGCGGCGGAAGGCATGGAGCCGGCGGCGGCGACGGCGGAAACCGTACCTCCCATTAGCGGCGCCGTGTCGAGAGGCGTCGTGTCAATGATGGGGGAGCTTGGAGCGCTGGAAGTCATCAAGCACAGGTGAGCGGAGGAAGAATCGGAGCTCGGAGGAGATGAGATCTGGAGATGAGGGCTAGGGTTGCAAATGGAGCTGTGACCGTGGTGAAGATGAGGCGGCCCGCTTTTATAGCGGAAGTGCTGAGATTCGTGCAACTGTCCGGAACGAGTTTTCCGCCACGCGTCACGGGATCGAGCCGTTGTGAGGAGTTCCTTCCCTTCGACGCCTCGGTTCCAGCGCGGGAAAAATAGAAACTAGCCCCCGCATTCAAAGATGCCACTCCACTCACTCTGCCGGGACTGACAAATCCGTCAAATCACTGGACGCGTGTTAATACGCACTCAAGTGCTTTTCCGACATGTTGAGCCGGCACACCGAAGTCGACAAAGTTGTTCGGCACGACAATAAGTTTTTGGGGATGCTACAAGTCTAACAACGGATGGAGAATTTCTCGGACAATTGTCGGAGAATTAAAGCCAACCACTGAACAACTTGAATCTTTCCGGGGGCTACTGTTGGGGATATGCCGAACAGGTATCATCACAGAAGTGACTAAAGGTAGCGTACCAGGGTGGCCCATAGTGGTGGTAAGCCGGAATCCGTCTTACCGGGCGACCCAGTACGATGAAGCACAGGAGGCCCATCCGGCTAAATGAAGGTTCTAGAAGGCGGCCCGCAATGTGGATGTCTTAGCCCTCAAGGCAAGGCCCAAGCCGGATTAGAGTAGAACTCTGTAACTTAGTCGGTTAGGTTGCTTCCTGTAAGCCCTAGGTCCGGACGCCTTTATAAGCCGGCCTAAGGGACGCCTTAAAGGCAGACGCTTTAACTTTTGCTGTAATCGGCTCATATTGCCTTATAGTGAATTATAGCAGAACGTAGGGTTTCGCCACCGTTGCGAGATCCGAAGCTGGGTAAACTCGTGCTCATCCCGTCACCGGAATCGCCTACATCTGTAGGGGTTGTTGCATAGAAAACAAAAAATTTCCTACGAAACAAGCGGAGGAAACCCCACGATCTAGATCTACTAGATGCAAGTAGCGAGAGGGAGATCCAATCTCTTACCCTTGAAGAATGATCAAACGCGTTTTGTCGGTGCAGGGGTTGGCTAGTCGATCCCCGCAACTAGACGTATCTAGTCGCGAGGAGATGTATTATCCACGTGATCCAATCCGTCGAAGTACCGCAACGAGCAGCACCTCCGTGCTATCCACACGTTCAACTCGATGAAGACGTCAACTCCTTGATCCCGCAAGCGAGGTAGACGTGGCTTGATGAATCTCAGCAACACGACGGTGTGGTGGTGATGATGGTGGAGATCTCCACGAGTAGGGCTTCGCCAAGCCAAGCAAGAGGAGAGGGAGAGGAGGAGGCGCAGCAGCCCCTAGGGCTAGGGGTGGTGCGGCTTGGGTGGAGGTGGTGGAGGCGGCAGCCCTCCGGGGAGAGGGGTGGCGCCGGCTAGGGTTAGGGTTTAGGTGGGGTGCTTGAGGTGGTGCGGCTTGGGGCTTGGGGCGGCAGCCTCTAGGGTGTGCCGCACCCCTCCCTCCACCCCCTTAAATAGGTGGAGGCAAGCCTAGGGCCGGCCGGCCCTAGGGCTTACTTGCCCACCAAGCAAGTCGAGTCCTCCTAGGACTCCACCTCCTCCCCTTCCTTCCTTGGCCGGATTGGCCCATGTGGGCCTTGGGTTTGGTGCGGCTGGCCCAAGTGGCCAGCTGCACCCCTTTGGTCCATGTGGGGCCCATATCTTATGTGGGCCCCACTTCTAGACTCCTCTAGAACTTTTCGGTACCTTACCGAAATATTCCGAAACCATTCCGATACCTCCGAAAACACTTTCCTTATATGAATCTTATTCTCCGGACTCCTCCAGAACTCCTCGTGATGTCTATGATCCTATCCGAGACTCCGAATTACCATTCGTTCATTCCATCATTTAATTCATCGCTAACCCTAACTTCATCGGAGCGTTAAGTGTGTGACCCTACGGGTTCGAGAATGTGTGGACATCATCATATCAATAATTAATAGCGGGACCGGGATGTCCATATTAATTCCCACACAATCAATGAAAACTCTTTATCGATTGAACCACGATGCCATAGATTCAATTAATCTCATATATGATTCCCTTTGTCTCACTATATTTTACTTGCCCGAGATTTAATCGTCGACATCCCCATGTCTAGTTTAATCTCGTTACCGGCAAGTTCTCTTTACTCGTCCATAATATAGGATCTCCGTGATTACAACCTAATCACATGTCTGCAGACTTTATGATGCTATATTATCGAGAAGGCCAGGAGATATCTTCTCCGTCACATGGAGGGACAAATCCCACTCTTGATTCATGTCACCCAACAACCTACCAACGGAGATACCTGAAAGCCATCTTTATAATCACCCAGTTACGAAGTGACGTTTGATGTCCACAAAGGATTCCTCCAGTAAACGGGAGTGATATAATCTCATGGTCTAAGGAAACTATACTTGGCATATATTAAAAGTGTTGGCAATGAAACTTTGTGACGATCAATTGCAACTCTTTATCATTTGGGTCTTGTCCATCATATCATTCTCCCAATGAGATGACTCCATTCTCCCAATGAGGCTTACTAGGGACACCTGGTTGTTTATATTCCACACATGTATTATGTTTCCATTTAATACAATTATAGCATGGATAATAAACTATTATCATAAACATGAATATGCTAATAAACCATTTTATTATTGCCTCTAGAGCATATTCCCAATAGTCTCCCACTTGCACTAGAGTCAATAATCTAGTTTACATTTTCCCGATCCAACACTCATGAAGTCTAACATTCATGTAGTCTTAGTGTTGATCATGTTTGCTTGTGAAAGAGGTTCTGTCCGTGCTCTGTACTATACAGTTCTCTATGTTCTTTGCAAAATTGTCATTGTCATCTAGATTGACATAACTTTATCATCGCATGATAAACCTCCTATCATCGCATGATAAAATTCATCATCATATGGTGAATATAATATGTTTGGTTACAGAGTGAGACTTTCCTATCCCTTTTATGCCTACATGTCGTATGATCAGTCAAAAGAACTTTCACATAGCATGTGCATCCGGAACTCACTCAATCTTGAAACAACATTTCTCAAACCAAAATATTATATCTTTTAATCCTTGAATTTAATCATATACTCCTATATGTTGTAGAGTCGACAAATCGACAGTGCACTACAAGTCACTTCGATATTTTCGATCATGCTTTCGCTGCGCTACTGCCTCTGATGAGATTTCAAATCTAGTTTGGTGTTATGACTTCAACCAAGTCAACCAATCTTCAGATTCAATCATCTCATTTCTATGTTGAAATGACTCCTCATTCACAACATGTTCTTCTAACCAAGAACTTGGGTCATATCAAATACAAAATTATGGTTCTTCTATGTTTAAACCTATGAACAGTTCATAGCGAGTACTAACATATCCTTCAACCATTATTTTTGTATTGAGTTATTAACTCAATGTTTTACTTATTTCTCACAAGCAAATGAACATTTCTTTTCTTGTTCTATTTTGAACTCCTTCAAAATTCTTACTTCTGTTAAAAACATCTTGATACAATGCTTACATCTATCTCCATAGATATTTGACTTTCAAAACAAAACTTACTTCATAAGTTACATGCTGGTTCATGACTCATTTACAACATTTATGAAATCACCATTTCACACAAACAAGATGTTGTAAACTCCCACTCAAATATACACCATATACATATTATAAAATTGAAACCACTTTGGCTCCCACTTAGAAATATGTTATCTCTATATTTGATTTAATAATGATTTACTAGCTCCCACTCAAAATCATGTCTCCACATGTTTGATTATGGAAATTAGTTTCTGCTCTCACTTAATATATGTCACCACATATTTTAATTAGATCCCACTCAGTTTTTCATGCACTTTCTCGAATACTTTGGACTCCTCCAAAACTCTTAAAATTCGAGAACTCATATACGAAACGCCAGTACCTTTGCTAGCTTTAAGTTTTATTTATTCCATACAAACCTCTTTGCAGAATAAATATGTAAAAACATTATTTTCACAAAATCATGTAACAATTACTTTTGTGATTTAAACTTAACATAGATTGACTCTCAGTCACTTTCGTATTTAAGGCTTCTATTTCCTCTTGTAGTCTTATAGGTATGTCTTGTTTCTCAAACATGACAAGTAAATCAAGAATATTATTCTGTAACCTGACAAAATACAATATTCTTGAATCCTACTTCTCTTGAAAAAACTGAATTCAAAATTCAATGATCACTATCATTAATCCCTCCATTTAAATATCAAGTCTAAACCATTAATGCACTTTTCAAAATGTGCCACTTGATACATTAAAAGTAAGATCAACCATCTTGATTAAGTTTCTCAATTTATTCCATCAATCCTTTTATCAATGAAACCTTTTCACGATAAACCACTAAAATACTTAGCACAACCAACAAATTGGTTTGCCCCTTTTAGTCTCATATTGTGGAATCACATTCATAGTCATACATATGAATATACTACAACATTATTCGCAACAGTCTCTAATTATCTCATAATTAATGAAACCATCTTTCTCATAACTCATATGAAAAATATATGCGAATCATACATAGACCCTTATTTCTAAACGGAGTGTTATCAAAATAAATCTAAATGATTTAAATAAACCTTTAATTCGAAAACCCTTTTGGCAAGACCACACAATGTGATTACAATATTTAGTGCGCATCAAAACTCTTTTGAATAAATTCCAAATATTGCAATGTGTGAAAACACTTTGCACAAGTCTTCATACTGAAAACAATAACTCAAAATTATCTTTGTCTCTTTTGATCAAATTGAAAAGACTTAATAATTTCTTGTTAACTCAAACATCCTCAACTCCAGAATTTTATTTGATCTCATCAAATATCATAACTTGAATAAATACATTTATTTACTCATACCATTTATGATGGAGCACACAAAATAATGACTTCCATTTGCTGAAAATACAAAACAACAATTGTGTTTATTTCCAACAATCATTTGCACTCTTCCGGAAGATAGCATTTTTAGTCATGTTCCTCTTAACAAGGCACATTGATTTAAACATCAAAATATTTTATTCAATCTTTGGCATGAATAAAACAATTGTCATTACTAAGTGTTTGGAGGTTTTCTAGTATGTCCTATCTTTTATAAAAGTTTAACTAATCATCGTTTTGATTCACATCAAGGACAATAATCTCACAATCGAAACATGATCTCCCAAAAAAGAAATTACTCATGAAAATAGAACAACCACTTGTCTTTAACATGAATAACCGTCTCACAAACCGAGACACACTAATTTAAAGATCACACTTAATTCGATTAGAAAACTCATTCAAATCCTCTAATAAAAAACGATAAATGTAGAAGTAAAACATCACCAGCATCAACTCCTTGATTGCCATCATCTTGCGATATCCACTTAGTTCTTCCATTACACTTCTCAAACGGCCGGTCCTGTTTTCATAAACGGCCGGTCCTGTTTTCATAAAACAGCACAAGTATCAAATACTTTGTCATTTGTCATAGGTGTAAACTGAACATTTAAACATTTATAACTGGTATATCAAAATATACCTTCTACATTGACTACTTATCCTGCTATGGGTTCCACTTTGACATGACGCAGCCGGGAAATAAACTCACAGAAAGTGATCGAATCCCTTCCCATGACATAGTCCCTGACATAATTCTTATAGCTGAGGGGAAGCGAGCACAGCACCCCATCTATTGCCATCTCGTCAGTCATCTCGTGGTTCCAAACATCCACCAAAGTAAAATACAACCTATGCATCTTCCTCAGGTGTTGTTCCAAGCAAGTGTTTTCTTCCATCTTAGTTGAAAGAAATTCATCCAAGCATTCAAACCTTGCAATTCTAACTTGTGCTATGAACCTACTTTTAAGCTCATCGACAATCTCCATTGCGCTCAAGTTTTCAAATTGTCTACCAAGGTTAGAATCCATGAAGGTGCACATCATCCACTCGACTTTCAAGTAGGTGGTCTTTTGTTCGTACCACTCCATGTACTCCTCATAGTTTGCAGAAACATCAGGGCATTCTTCTAAAGGTTCATCTATCACGTAGAGCTCATTATTAGTGTGTAGGACTTCTCTCAGTCGCATGTACCACTCAGCAAAGTTTGACTCATCAAGACGCAGCTCCTCATTAAGAAACATACTACTGTAGTCGGCCATGATCTACAAGGATTTTGCAAAGACATCTTTAGGACACTTGTTTATGATAATTTTAGTTCATATTAATCAAATTACTACATGAACTCCCACTAAACTTAACATCTCTCTGGTTGTTTAGTGCCACACGATCCAAATCCACTACACCACAACCGATCATCACGTGAGGTGATGTAGCTTCAATGGTGAACAACTCAGTGTTGATCATATCATTCATATGACTCGTGTTTAACCTTTCGGTTCCGTGTTTCCGAGGCCATGTCTGTACATGCTAGGCTCGTCAAGTAAACCGTAGTATTTCCGCATGTGTAAACTGGCTTACACCCGTTGTATGTGGACGTAGAATCTATCACACCCGATTATCACGTGGTGCTTTAAAATGACGAACTTTTGCAACGGCGCATACTAGGGGAGAACACTTTATTATCTTGATATTAACGTGAGAGATCACCTTATCATGCTACCGTCGCGATCACATCTAAGTAAGCAATAAGGTGCATAAAGGATTAACATCACATGCAGTTCAAAAATTGTGATATGATATGGCCTTTCTTCTTGTGCCTTTGATCTCCATCTCCAAAGCACCGGCATGATCTCCATCATCATAATACCGGCATGATCTCCATCATTGTGGCGCCATCATCATGGTTGTGTCCACCAACTATTGCAACTACTACTAGTGCTACTCTTAGCAATAAAGTAAAACAATTACATGGTGATTCAATGACACGCAGGTCACATAAAATAATAGACAACCATTTGGCGCCTGCCGGTTGCCGTACTCATCGACATGCAAGTCGCGAAAGATTACAAACATGATCATTACATACATTATCACAAATCACATATTGGCCATACCACATCACAAACCCCTGCAAAAACAAGTTAGACGTCCTCTACTTTGTTTATGCAATTTTTACGTGGCTTGGATCAACGAGATAGAACCGTTCTAATCTACGCAAAACCACAACGGTGATATAATAGTCGCTTACTTGCTCATCCTTTTTAAAGGCCTTCCGTTGAAAATTGCATCTCACTATAGCAAGAGAAACAGACACCCGCCAGCCACTTATGCAATACAAGTTGCATGTCAGTCGTGGAACCGGTCTCTCGTCGCGGACGAGTAAGGTTGGTCCGGGCCGCTTCAATCTCACCATACCGTCAAGACGCAAAGTGCACGTGAGAAGGTAGCAACATAAAATATCAACGCCCACAACTCCTTGTGTTCTAATCGCACCAACATGTACGAATAGATCTAGATTTTGATACCACTGTAGGGGTCGTTGTATAGAAAACAAAAATTTTCCTACGAAACAAGCGGAAGAAACCCCACGATCTAGATCTACTAGATGCAAGTAGCGAGAGGGAGATCCAATCTCTTACCTCTGAAGAATGATCAAACGCGTTTTATCGGTGCAGTGGTTGGCTAGTCGATGGCGGCAGGGTCACGACGGGCCCGGGGAGGGCTAGATGCCGACGACGATGACAACGGTGACGTAGCCACTAACGAGCTGCGGGCGGGAAGGCTCAGCTTGGCGGTTGGAGTCACGCGCACGGCGATTCGTATTTTAGGCACGACACCTAGTGCTGTATATTTACATCACCAGAGTTAATTTTTACACTGCGCCCTAAATGTTTTTTACAAAAATATACATCACAGGCAGCCAATGGAAATCACATTTTGACCCCCGCTGATGCAAAAAGCGATTAAATTCTATTTTAGGACATCTATTGGAGATGCTCTAAGGGGACCAAATGAGCACGGCTCACTTGGAAGTTTTCGATTTAAAAAAAAAGACCAACAAGGACTAGCCTATGGTGACTTTTTTAAAATAGAAGTCGTCCTATTACGAGAATTAAAAAAAAAGATTCCCAAAGAAAATAAAACTCAGGTCGTTGACCGCGCGACAGGGCGACCCTAAGTCCCTAACCACTGGACTTTTTGATTTCACATCTCCCTGGGAAAAAGGTAACCACACTTCATCTTCCTTCCCATCCAACCCAACAGAACAGTGGCTCAGCGAGTGGCGACGACGGCATCCATCCAAGATCAGCGCATCGACCCTCGTGCCGACGCCGACGCCAGGCCGGCACGCATCCGGTACACTCCTCATCGTACGCCTGCGGCCGCCTTCTCCTCCGCAGTGGCTTACCTGCTCCCCCCTTGTGCCCTGGCTATGCACGCCACCTGTTCGACACATCGCTTGTACACGCCCGCGCGCCGCCAGTCTCTGCGGATGTGTTGCGCCCTGACTCCTGGTGCGTTTTGTTGGTTTTGGTCCGGCTTACTAATGTTGTTGCCCCGTTCGACTTCTTTGCAGTGGTCGACTCGGGAGCGATGGCAGAGAAGCTTCCGAGCTCCATGCCGTCGTGGTCGGACATCCCGCTCGAGCTGGCCGGGCTGGTGCTCCGCCTCCTACCCACGTACGCCGACCGCGTCCGCTTCGCCGCAGTATGCCCACAGTGGCGGGCTGCCGGGCGGCAGCTCCCGGTGCCACCGCCGCTGCCCCTGCTCGCGCTCCCCGACGGCACGTTCTACAGCCTACCCTGCGCCCGGCTGTTCTGCTTTCCCGGCTGCGGCTTTGCTGGGTTCAAGAGCGCCTGTGGCGGCTTCCTCGTATTCCCGCACGATGACAGATGCTTCCTAGTCAACCCCTTCTCCAGGGCCACCGTGACGCTCCCTGCTCTGTCCAGCGTCCGTCTCTGTCCCCCTAATGCTGATCTGAAGAATGTACCTGTGGAACCTTCTACCTGCACGTGGCTGCATATCAAGGACAAGGATCTCTGCTTGAGGAAGCTATTGCTATGCTTGCCGAACCTCGTTGCAGCATTCATCAACCATGGAGTCAAAGGTCAGATTCTTGTGTGCCAGCCGGGTGCCTCATCATGGTCAGTACGTGCCTATGACAAGTGTAAGGCCTTTGAAGACATGGTGTTCCATGGAGGCAAGCTCTACACCGTATCCCACGAGGAGGACCTCTTTGTTGCGAGCATCAGCCAGGACACAACCACCGGCAGTCCAGAGGTTTCTCGGATTGGACTGGCCATCAAGGGCGATGGCAATCCGGAGTATTTGTTATGGTCCGAAGACACGAGGGTTGATAAAAAGCTTTATGTGGTTGAATTTCATGGTGCATTGCTAATGGTGCGCAGGATGATTTTCTCTAGATTGACACTTGATGTATTTGTGGTTGAACGGAACGAGTTTCAGGTGTTTGAGGCTGACTTCAAGCGATCACAGTGGGTCAATGTGATGACCTTGGGGGACGACCAGGTGCTATTTATTGACCGAAGGTGCTCTCAGGTTGTACCCGCGTCTCTGTACGGGATGCCGGGGGACCGTATCTTTTTCCTGGATGATGATGATGAGCTGCCTTTCAGAGATTACTTTTACAAAGATGATAACGCTTCCATCGGTGTCTACGACATGATAAGCCAGGAGGTTTCCGCCCCTTTGCCCACGGTCTGTTGGGACCGTGATAGGATGCGTCTTGCGACATGGCTACTCCCTTGGAAGAACTGAACTGAAGGTGCTCCTATGCGATCTGCTGGATGCATCGCTATCTATCTGACCGTGACATGGTGTTTTGGTTACTATTGTGAACCCTCCATATGGTGGTTAATCTGTTTACTGGATTAATATCTATATATCTATGCTTATTATGGCGGTTGCACTATATGCAAGCTTTTTAATGAACCAATGTTTGATCGTCTGAACTTATATGTGTTTGTATTGTATACCAAAGGCTGGATTAATATCTATCTAGGCTCATGCTGTGAACTCCCAATGTTTACTACTCCCTCCGTTCCATAATGTAAGCGTTTTTAGCATTTCTCTTTCCATCTGTATCTAGACATGTTTTAGTGCAAGATTCATTTAAACCTTACACTAAAACATATCTAGATACGGATGGAAAGAGAAATGCTAAAAATGTTTACATTATGGAACGGAGGTAGTAGTGATGAACCATGTGCTAGTGTGATTTACTGTATTGCAGATTTGGTATTGCTGTCTTCATGCCTGGAGATAGAAAATAGCTCCATGTGAATGTGTTGAACCATATGCATCAGTGCTTCGTTCTCAGTTCGAATGCAGCAGATAGGTTCAGGGTTTCTTGAGATGCTCTTTCCCCCCCAATTCCAAGTTCCAAGGGATCCTCACCACAGCCCATTTGGTCATTTATACTAAGTTTCAGAATCATATGTAACCAACGCAGCTCAAATAACTTCTGAAAGTTGAAACAAGACTTGATATGCCACATGCAATGATTTTTTTTTTTCAAATAGTCACGACGTATGCCTTTACACGTGCCACACCCACGTTCAACCACGGCCAGTCGGCCACGGCAACACAATCATCAAAATCAGGATTTTTATTAGATACTTCCTTTGACTTAATGCAGCCGGTATTTAAAAAGCATATTTAAAAATATCAGAAAAAATCGAAATGAAATTTCGCGGATACATCTTTACATTCTATATGTTCAAAAAGTCGTTTCGCAGATCACCATTAGGATAATACTTAGAGCCTCTTTGGACTCAAGGAATAAATAACACTGGTATGTAAAAAGAACATGATCTTGATAAGAATGTAGGGACAAATAGAGAATTGCAACATATAAGAAAAACTGCATAAATACATTTTGTACAAAACACAACAAGAGCCTCTATCCTAATCAATAGTGTAAATACGATATTTTACAGAAAATAACAAAGCAATTTTGTAGAACCATTCCATTGATCCAACAGAAAGGCGATGGCGGAGTTGTGTCGCCATAAATATTGCACGTTTCTGAAACTTTTAATAAAGAGCCGTGTGCATCACTTTGATGCAGAGGCTGGGATAAAACCTATTTGTAAAAAAAAAACCATCACGCATTACGAAGTTCATCACCCATGATGAGAAGTTCCTTCATTTTTAATTTTGGTTGTTAATTTTCTGCATTGAGAACTTACATATGTTGTTGTGAACACATATCTTACATAGTTTAGGCCTGAACCCAGGCCTAAGATTTTTCCTGAATATTGAAAATAAATCTTTTATCGTTGTGCCAAAAAAATTGTGCAACTTCGCATACCCATTACGGAAATCCTGATTCGGCCACTGCTCTAATTAAGATGAGCTAGAATGCAATTAGGAAATAACCTTACAAATCCAAATTACTAGAGCTGGAGCTGTCAGATTTGTTGTTACCATACCTCAAGTCCTACTTAACAAAGCTCCACACTGTCAAGAGTTCAAGAAGGTGTGGATGTTACTAGTGCCAAGCGGGGAGTGTGTTGGCGAACTACCTGATTAAGGTGACAACGGCGAACTCCGTACTATAGCATGACAGAGATGTTAGAAATCGGAGTACTTGCTATTTCTTGCCGGGGCGGAGCCAAATCCCTGGCAAAGGAGGCCATGGCCCGGGGTGCAGGACTTTTATTCTACCTATATGTTTGTGAAGTGGTTGACTTGACCTAGCAATTAGCCTAATTGTAACGCTAAATGCAATTTTGCCTCAGGATTTGCTTCCATCCTGGCTCCGTCACTGCGCCCTCATGGATGACTCGGGTACAACCTTTCCCGGTGCCTTCGACTCCTATGCCCTGTCTGTCGGCACAGTGTAAACCAGTATACCACGGGTCGTCCTGCCAGGGCTCACGATACTTTTCAGAAGATTTCGCTAAGGACCAGGCTCTACAAGCCTGGCGAGCCTCGCGAGGGTTTTTTCCTCGCGAGGGACCTCTCCTCGAGAGGGCATCTCGGATACTGCCTTCGATTTTGCCAAGGATCAAGCCAAAAGGCTCGGCGAGGCCTCCTGCCACGCGGGGTTCCTTCCCCACGAAGCAAGCTTTGTCTCCGCGACAGAGCGCACATGGGCTCTGCGCCCTCCACAGAGTCACGGGCGCGCCTACGCGCGGTGACGACAGCGCCGCAGTTGCCATTCTCGTGTATAAAGCAGTCAACAAGGCTGCACCAAGCAAAGGAGCTATAAGAATTGCCATTTCGGTGATAAGGAGACCATCTGCCGCTACGCTCCAAGGGCGACGTCACCGTGGGGCGCATCCCGAGCCACAGCAGCGCCAGCCCACCATCCTGGCTGGACGGTGGCTTTTCCAGCTTTGGTGACGCCGCTACGTGCCATGGACCGCGTCCATGGACTCTCCCTTTATCGTACACCCGACCTCCTCCTTCGTCGCCATGTGGCAACCCTTCCCGCCAAGATATTTGGTGGAAGAGGTCTAGGACACCTATAAAAGGTGGGGGAGCACGTTCAGGCAAAGGAGGTTGAAAGGTTGGTTGAAGGGTTGGAGTGTTGGAGAGTTTAGAGAGAGAAGGAGAAGGAGCCAGGATCTGAGATCCGAAGCTCCAGTGATGTTCTAGCGATAGCCATTGTTAGCCACCTCGAGCTCCCGAAGCTCTCCTTGTACTGTAACCTCTACAAGCAGTGCAATACAACCAAGGCAGGACGTAGGGGTTTTACCTCTCCAAGAGGGCCCTGAACCTGGGTAACATCGTGTGTTCATCTCTGCAGTACCGTCCCACAGCGATCTCGACGAGCGCCGTCGTCGAGGCACGTTGAGGGTTGTTTGATTCCGTGTTCAGCCCCTTACTCGATTCCTTACCTAGTGAGAAACACCCAGTTCCTGGGATAGTTCTCCGACATTTGGCGCGGGATGAAGAGGGCTGAGGCGCGTCTTCAACCTCGACACAGCCATGGACGGCTCTCGCGCCGAACGTCTCGCTCGCCGGACGGCCAGCGCCGCCACCGCTCCTACTGGCAACCCGCGCGGCCGCCAGCGCGGAAGCGCTGCTCCGGAGCGCCACGTCGACCCCGAGCCCCGGGTCGAGCATCCAGAGGACAACAACGACGACCACGCCGAGGACGACCTCGGCGAAGAGGAAGCTTCCTCCCTGCACCCGTCACGGGACCGCGCTGCCTCCTCGCTGGGCCGCCCTGCGCCCAGCCCAGCAACTGCGCTTCTCATGGCGCAGTAGCTGCTGCAGTACCGTCCCACGCCGGAGGCTCAAGAAGCCTGGCTCAACCACCTCTCCGAGCTCGTCGGCGCCGCTCCTGCACCGTCTCGTTCGCTGGTTCCCTCTGCGCGCGTGGGGGACGTGGCGCACGGCGCACCTCCTACACCCCCTCTTCATCCCGCGCCCGCTCCAGCTCCACCAGTTCCACCGCAACCTGCTCCAGCGGGGACTCCTCCTCGCGACAACCGCGCTGCATCGCACGCATCGTCGCCGCATGACTGCCAAATCGTGCAGCGAGCCCCGGAGGACGCATGCGTGAGCATCGAGCGCGGGCAGAATCGCCACAACCACGCCGTCCAGGACGTCGCCACCGCGGGGCCCCACCTCCGCGCCACCCTCGCCAATGGCGTGGTCACTTACGACACGACGGCTGCGTTCACTCGCAGCCTCCGTCGCGTCGTCTGGCCGGTCAAGTTCAAGCCGGATCTTACTCCGCGCTACGACGGCAAGAACAACCCCCTAGAGTTCCTGCAGCTCTACACTTTGGCCATCCAGGCCGCGGGGGCGACGACAGAGTCATGGAGAACTGGTTCCCCATGGCCCTCAAGGACTCCGCGTCCTCGTGGCTCACGAACCTCCCCGCTGAGTCCATCAACACCTGGGAGGATCTCTGCCGGTGCTTCATCACGAACTTCAAGGGCACGTACGAGCGCGGCCTCACGTACAACGACCTCCGCGGCGTACGCCAGAAGCCTGGCGAGACCCTCCGCAAGTACATCCAGTGTTTCAGCCAGGTGCGCAACAAGATCCCCAACGCCACCGACGTGCAGGTCGTTTCGGCCTTCCAGACTGGAGTCACGGACGTGCGGATGCTCGAGAAGCTTGGCATCCACGACAACATCACCACCGTCGTCAAGCTCTTCGACATGGCGGACAAGTGCGCCAAGGCTGAGGAGGGCCGCTTGTTCGTCAAGAACGAGCCAGGGGACCCTGCCGAGGGATCCAAGAAGAAGAAATCCACCGAGAAGCGCAAGACCACTACGGTCCTCGCAGCTGAACCTGACGCCAAGTAGCCTCGTGCTGCCGCTCCAGCCGCGGGCCCCGAGAAGAAATATGATCGCCCCTTCTGCGTCTACCACAACAGGCATTCCCATGCCACCGAGGACTGCTACGACCTCAAGAGGCTTTGCGAGGCTCGCGAGCGGCAGCAAGGTCGCGGCCGCCGCGGCGGCCGCAGGGGGCGACACTGGAACAACAACAACTACGACGACAACTGCCAGCAAAACCCTCAAGCCAACGCCGTCCAGCCCGCGAACGACAACCTCCCTGCCGAGACTCCTGAGGGCTACCAGGTGCCTCGCGGGGCCGCTTGCATCCTCGGCGGGGCTCAGGCCCTCGGCTCCAACCGCCACTTCAAGAAACTCGCTCGCGAGATCGCGGCAGCGCTTCCCAGGGTTGAGGCCTCCAGGCCCCTCAAGTGGTCCCAGTACCCCATCACCTTCGACTCCAGCGACCACCCCAAGTCCACTTCGACTATTGGCACCATCCCGCTGGTCTGCACCCCCACCATCAACAACATCGCAGTCTCTAAGACGCTCATCGATGGGGGTGCAGGCCTCAACATCATCTCTATCGAGACCTTCGAGAAGCTTCAGGTGCCTTACGAGCGGCTCATGCCCACCAGGCCCTTCTCGGGGGTGACAGAGGGTCTCACGACCCCTCTGGGGCAAGTGAGGCTCGCGGTCACCTTCGGCATGCAAGCCAACTACCGCACCGAGCTGATCGACTTCGACGTCGCGCACATCGGCCTGCCCTACAACGCCATCCTCGGCTACCCCGCCCTCGCGAAGTTCATGGCGGTGACCCACCACGCCTACAACCTCGTCAAGCTTCCTGGCTCGGGTGACACCATCGTCATCCGCGGCATGGTCTCAGGCGCTCTGTACGCTACGCAAGCGGCCTACAAGGCTGCCGCGGTGGCGTCCCCGGCTGACGAGGATGAGGAACCCCTCCCGAGGCTCCCCGCGAAGAAGAAGCAGCTGTTCTCTCAGGAGAAGGCCGCGACGCAGCAGGTGCCTCTTGAGGCAAACGGCTCGGGGGCTAGCGTCACCATCGGCGCCAGATTGCCTCTCAAATTGGAAAGCGCGCTCGTCGCCTTCCTCAGGGCAAACTCTGACATGTTCGCATGGACACCCGAGGGCAAACTCCAAACTATCCCGCTCTCCTGGCCGTTCACGGTCTGGGGGCTGGACCTTCTGGGACCTTTCCCGTGAGTGCTCGGGGGCTACCGCTACCTCTACATCGCCATCGACAAGTTCACCAAGTGGCCTGAGGTGGAACCCGTGCGCACCATCCCGGCGAAATCAGCGGCAAAGTTCATCAAGAGCTAGGTCTGCCGCTTTGGCGTGCCCAACCGCATCATCACCGACAACGGCTCGCAATTCATCAGCGGCGCCTTCAAGTCCTACTGCGGCAGCCTCGGCGCCCAAATCTGCTACGCCTCGGTGGCTCACCCACGAAGCAACGGGCAGGCTGAGCGAGCCAATGCCGAGGTGCTCAAGGGCCTCAAGACGAGAAGCTTCAACCGCCTCAAGGCCAGCGGCAAGCACTGGATCGATGAGCTCCCCTCGGTGCTCTGGTCCATCCGCACCACGCCAACGAAGCCCACTAGCGAGACGCCGTTCTCCATCGTCTATGGCGCTGAAGCTGTTCTCCCCAGCGAGATCACCCACGGCTCTCCACGAGTCTTGGCCTTCAAGGAGGCTGAGCTGGACGAACTCCGCAACGACGACCTGCTGCTGCTCGAGGGGCTCCGCCGCAATGCGGCCCTGAGAGCGGCAAGGTACCAGCAAGACCTCCGTCGCTACCACAGCCACCACATCCGCCCGCGCACTCTCGAAGCAGGAGACCTTGTCCTGAGGAGAATCCTCTCCAGGGCAGGCCTCCACAAGTTCTCGCCAATGTGGGAAGGACCCTACAGGGTCATGCACATCGCCAGGCCTGGCTCCGCGCGGCTCGAGACGGAGGACGGCATTCCTGTCGCCAACCCCTGGAACATCTAGCACCTGCGCAAGTTCTACCCCTGATCGCCCTCGACGAGCAACTTTTTGCGTCAAGGGAGAGCTTCGCGCCATCATCCTCCACGCGGAAAATATTCAAGCTCCCCTCTCTACTATACGTTGCCGCGGGCCGTTCGAGAAGACTCTCAAGCCACCACGCCTCGGCAAGGTGTATTCTTTAAGCACCATGCCTTGGCGAGGTGGATCCCCATGCCTAGACATGGCGGACCACAGGCTCTACGAAGCCACCCCCGCATAGGGGCCCCCTCTGAGCTCTCTCTACATGCGTCGCCTCGGGCTGCGAGAGTCTCAGCCACTCCATGTGGAACCCCATGCCCGGACATGGCGGATTTTGTACTTCTGGCCACGCCAGTGTAATCAACCCTTGTTTCAGGTCACTTTGAACCTTTGCGCTTCGCGCCAGCATATGATGTTGCTTCGGTAAGTAGTTATATTATTGCATTTCATCCTTGCTCGCATGATCCCTCCTGTGCATCTCGCGAGCGGGGGCTGAGCATGGTGCCTGTGCCTCGGGAGCATCCCAGCAGCGCCTCAAACCCAAGGGATCCGACCTCTGAACTCACGGGTCAGCTCTCATGTACGTCAACTCCCAAGGAGCTCTGAACTCATGGGCTAGCTCCCGTGCATGTCAACTCACCAAGGACCTTGGTGCCTGTTCTCCTCGCGAGACACACATGAAGGAACCTACGGGCACGCATGAGTTATCTAGCTATGTATTGCTTGTGGGTATGCCTATCTGTCCAAGCGCAGGAAAGCAGGTTCAAAACAAGCCTCAGGCAACCTCGGGAGGAAAAAACGCCTCATCAGGGAACCAACACCCCCTCCAGGGCAAAAACGCCTAGCGAAGCTAAGTCCAAGTACTTGGTTAAATTTCCTTTCGCTGGTTTTTGTCCCTCGAGCCTCTTTTCTCTCTTCTATGCCTCATGGGCTGCTTGCGCGTTAAAGGGGAGCCCCGAGCATCGCGCCTCGGGAGCTCTTACTTCTCGAGGCCTCACGCACCCCCCGGCCTTGTGGAGCCCTGACTCTCACATACCGAAGCAGCGGTGGTGTAGCACTAAGAGAGGGTCCTAAGACGTAGAGCGCTGCTTGCGCGTTAAAGGGGAGCCCCGAGCATCGCGCCTTGGGAGCTCTTACTTCTCGAGGCCTCACGCACCCCCCGGCCTTGTGGAGCCCTGACTCTCACATACCGAAGCGGCGGTGGTGTAGGGCTAAGAGAGGGTCCTAAGACGTAGAGCGAAAAAGACATGAGGGAAAGAGAAAAGCCTCCCGAGGGACATTCACAAGCGCATTCAAGTAAAACTTAAACAAGTCTTTACAAGGCTTTGCAAGCAAAATACTAAGATAATGTGTGCCCCATGCACATCCAGCCGCAGGAAAGAGCTCAGGCCTTCGGGCCTCCTGAGGTGCCCCCGTCGTCCGCAGCGCCAAGGTCCCCGCATCGCCGCGGGGTGCAGAGACCTCGACGCTTGTCCAAGTACCCGAGGCACCTTGTCTCGGGCTCACAGCGGCTCCTGATGCGGCCTGGGGGCTCGTGTGGGAGCCTCCTTCGCCGCCCGCGTTAGGAGCCCTCTGGGGGCCGGGCGTCCTCTCATCCCCGGCTCCGGCGTCCGTGGGCTCCGGAGGCGTTTCCTCCTCCTGCCCTCCGGGGGCAGATTCAGCCCCCCTGTGGTGGCCGCGCCTGCCGCGGCCTCGGGCTCGTCAGCCCCTCTTGTGGAGGCCTCTCCCTCCGGAGGTGGCTCCACGGTGGCCTCTTGGGCCTCCGTCTCGTCTGGCCTCTCCGAGGCTCGTGCGGCCTCGGTCGCTGCCTCGTCCTCCGCTGCCTTCTGCTGTATGGGAGGAGTGGTGGCCCGTGCTGGCGACGACGCCACCTCTTCAACCTCCCCCTCCGCGCGGTGTTCATCCGCGGGAGGAGTAACCACACGCCACGGCTCGTCAACTGCAGGCGTCGCCACAGTGGCGCCGACAGTCTCCCCAAGCTTGCGGAGCCGTCGCCTCTTTGGCGCCGCGAGGTCGCTAAAAAGAAAGACGAACAGAAGATCATTCAGGAGGGTATTCGAAAGCAAAATCCTAAAGGAAAGAAGAAGGAGCAGGGCTTACTCGTCAGCCATCTTCCACATCCTCTTCTTCGACTTCGTCGGCTGGGGGCTGTTTGCTCTGGCTCCTTCTCGAGGCGCTCCTGCCTCCTCGCGAGGAGCGCCCCTCGCGGCCACGGCGTCCCTGTCGTGGGCGGACTTGGAGCGGGGCTCGTGGAGCCGAGGAGATCGTGGCTTCGGGCGCAACCCCTGTGCCCCATGTGTCACGGCCCAGGCAGGCATCGTTGGGCCCCCGACGCTTCGCCTGCATCCGCGGACTTCGGCGTGCCCATCGTGGGCCCGGGGGCTACTGTCGGCACAGTGGAAACCAGGGTACCACGGGCCGGCCTGCCAGGGCCCACGAAACCCTTCAGAAGATTTCGCTAAGGACCAGGCTCTCCAAGCCTGGCGAGCCTTGCGAGGGTTTTCCCCTCGTGAGGGACCTCTCCTCGAGAGGGCATCTCGGATGCTGCCTTCGATTCTGCCAAGGATCAAGCCAAAAGGCTCGGCGAGGCCTCCTGCCTCGCGGGGTTCCTTCCCCACGAAGCAAGCTCTGTCTCCACGACAGAGCGCACGTGGGCTCTGCGCCCTCCGCAGAGTCACGGGCGCGCCTACGCGTGGTGACGACAGCACCGCAGTTGCCATTCTCGTGTATAAATCAGTCAACAAGGCTGCACCAAGCAAAGGAGCTACAAGAATTGCCATTTTAGTGATAAGGAGACCATCTGCCGCTACGCCCCAAGGGCGACGTCACCGTGGGGCGCATCCCGAGCCCCAGCAGCGCCAGCCCACTGTCCTGGCTGGACAGTGGCTTTTCCAGCTTTGGTGACATCGCTCCCTGCTATGGACCGTGTCCATGGACTCTCCCTTTATCGTACACCCGACCTCCTCCTTCGTCGCCATGTGGTAACCCTTCCCGCCAAGATAATTGGGGGAAGAGCTCCAGGACACCTATAAAAGGAGGGGGGCACGTTCAGGCAAAGGAGGTTGAAAGGTTGGTTGAAGGGTTGGAGTGTTGGAGAGTTTAGAGAGAGAGAGAAGGAGAAGGAGCCAGGATCTGAGATCCGAAGCTCCAGTGCTGTTCTAGCGATAGCCATTGTTAGCCACCTCGAGCTTCCGAAGCTCTCCTTGTACTGTAACCTCTATAAGAAGTGCAATACAACCAAGACAGGACGTAGGGGTTTTACCTCTCCAAGAGGGCCCTGAACTTGGGTAACATCGTGTGTTCATCTCTGCAGTGCCGTCCCACAACGATCTCGGCGAGCGCCGTTGCCGAGGCACGTTGAGGGTTGTTTGATTCCGTGTTCAGCCCCTTACTCGATTCCTTACCTAGTGAGAAACACCCAGTTCTTGGGACAGTTCTCCGACACTGTCCAAAGCTAGTGAGTGTCATACGTAATGGCATTTGGCCAGGGACGAACAATCTAATATTTTTTTTATAGAAAATAGAGATGTTGAATTATGTTACAAACTAGCTGAGCTATGTCTTCCCAACGCTATCCGTAGTATCCTCTCGTATATATAATATACAGAAAACTCATAGGACGCGCAACATTATATTTCAAAAAAATATTGGTATATTGCATTCATGGCATGCCATATTTATTGGCTCAAATAAATTTCACGACAATTGTCCTATAGAAATGTCTTGATTGATTACTCCACAAGATATGTCAACTAGTACAAGGGTTGGGCATGTCTTCTTTATATCCAAAACACCTCCACTCACACAGCAGTTACACACGGAGACACATGGTTAGTCCTATCCAACGGGTGCCATGGAAATTTTTCAATGGATTGGATTCCTGGAAATTTTGAAATAAACTATTGGTCTCTTTGCTAAGCAGGATTCTTAAAACTGAACAATAGGAAAAACACATGAATTTAATAAGAATGCATGTGTGAAGCAGATGACGAGAAAACACGAGAATTTTGTAGACATACCTATTTTTGTATTCAAATGACTAAGATAAACATAGGAACTCTAATAACCATGATAAAATCAAAGTCAAAATCACGTAATGCTGATTACCTACTTCTTGCATTAAATTTCTAACAAGAGGTCCGAGTGAATTATAAAATTAATGTGTTTTCCATTAGAACTAAGATCAAAGGAAAGTTCCTTTATTCTTTCATTTGCTAACTTCATTTGACGATGAATTATTAGCACAACTGTAAACATAAGAAAAATACAGTGAAGTCTTTTTGGACTTAACACAAGGAAAAGGCCTCGATTCTACACAAATGAGTAGTGTAAACAAGATGTTGTATGAAAATCAAAAACTAGTTCATAGCAACTGCAACTTAAGGGTGTGTTCGGTTGCAGAATGTGAGGGAATGGAATGGAACCATTCCATTCTACTGTCACGGAACCATTCCATCCGTGTGTTCGGTTTCGACAAAAAAATGTCACGGAACCATTCCATTCCTGCGTTCGGTTTTGGAATGGGGGAAGAATGGAATGGAATGGGATGCGAATGGAATTATTCCTAATGTCGATTAATTATTCCTAAACTCGATTAATTATTTCTAAACTTAATTAATTATTCCTAAACTTGATTAATTATTCCTAACCTTGATTAATTATTTTTAATCTTGATTAATTATTGCTAAACTTGATTAATTATTGCTAAACTTGATTAATTAGAGGCTACCGTTCCATTCCGTTACATCAGATTGCAGAACCGAACACACCCTAAGTTCCTTTGATCCAAAGGACATCTATAAGAAAATGTTAATGGATTAGAATCCTCCGAATGAATATCCTAAAGCCAAAAGCGTTCATTGTTATACAATTATCCTAGTAAAGTATTGTCACATCACAACAAATACAATCAAATCCCATGTAAAACTATATTACTAACTGTAAGAAATAATGGGCTAATTCATTGGCCCACATTAGACTTCAGATTTTCCCTAAATCTCAAAGCCCATGTTAGTGTGAAGCCCATATGTGATGTAGCCCATGTTGGTGGCAGCTCACATGTGAGTGACAAGGGGAGTTGGTGCTAAAGTTTAGTACCACATTGTTAGTTGCAGAGGTGGAGTGTTCTACCACTTCGTAAGTGAGTGAGAATAGGAGAGCCTACGCACACTCCACCTCCTCCGCCGCCGCCGCTCGCTTGTCGCGATGCGGCGCGGCGCGGCACGGTCGTGTTTCATGTTTAGGGTAGCTAGTTCGGGTTTAGGGTTTTCATGTGCCGCACTATATAAGGGCAACATGGTATACACCACAATACACACCAAACCTATCTAGGTTTTGCCACCTCCTCGTGTCTTGCGCCGCCACCGTAGTCTACTCCATCCCGATCGTCGGCGTGCACTGGCTAGCGGGAGAGAAGGTCTCCGGAACCATTAGCTATTGCGATCCTATACGAGAGAGGGCTAATTAGGTTTTTGGGAAGCGCTCCGCGTGACTGCTCAAGTTCGTCATCACGGCTCGTCTTCCCGGTCGCTCAGTGGGACCTAAGGCTCGTCGTCTTCAACGCCGTCTTCTTCGAGTGGTCATCGCCAACATTGTCGTCAACAACATCGGCACTACATCGGCACTGCATCAGCTACGGCTACTTCCTCCACCACAGATCGGTACGTGCTGAGTGACCCCACCAGTTGGTTCAACATTTTTAGTGCTTACATGTTTTCTGTTAGTATGCTGTTGTTCATCTTAGTGAATACCTAGTATGTTCGAGATTATCATGTTATTAGTTATTGTCGTCATGTTTAATATTCTGGAATTAATCATGGAATTATTGCCTAATTACTCAACAATCCAAAAACCTAATTATAGGCAATTTCCTGAGTTATCAATGGCTGATTTCGCTGATGCTATGAGGCCGGATAAGTTTACCGGCGTGAACTGTAGGAGGTGGCAAGTGAAGTGCCAGCTGTGGCATATGGCTTTGAAAATATTCCATGTCAGTAAAGGCATGCCTGAGGGTATTATATCTGAGAAAGATCAGAATAAGTTCCGGTATGACAATACTGCCTTCAGGGGATGTATTCTTAGCGTTCTTGACACCGTCTGTGTGATGTGTATATGCACATAGAAGACGGTAAGGATCTCTAGGAAGCAATGAATGCGAAATTCGGTGCATCCAATGTTGGCAATGAGCTCTGTATCATGGAGAGTTTCCATGACTGCAGGATGGTGAATAACCGTTCTGTGGTGGAACAGGCTCATGAAATAGAGTGCATTGCAAAGGAGGTCAAACTTCTTAAGTGTATCATACCCGACAAGTTTGTGGCTGGTTGCATTATTGCAAAGTTGCCTCCGTAATGGAGGAACTTCGCCACAACTCTCAAACATAAGAGACAGGAGATATCAGTTGAAAACCTGATTCAGTCCCTTGATGTTGAGGAGAAATATCGGGCTAAGGACACCAATGAGAGAGGTGGAGAGGGTCATTCTAGTGCCAACATGGTGCAGAAAAACCACCACGTCGAGAACAAAGGGAAGAGCAAGCCCTCGTTCGACAAGCCTGTGAAAACTACTAACTTCAAGAAGAAGAAAAGGTGAACAAAGCTAGGCAGGGAGGATGCTATACCTGTGGAGAGCATGGCCACTATTCCAGGGACTGCCTAGAACGTACAGATCGCAAAGGTAAAGATGGCTCCAAGACTGTCAATGTCGTGACCGCTAGCAATACTGATGGGTATGGTAATTTACTTGTTGTGCTTTGATGACTGTTGATGGTAGCATTGGTGGTGCCCCAAGCGAAGGTGTGGATGTAGCAAGTAGCAGTTTCCCTCAATGAAGAACCAAGGTTTAATCGAACCAGTAGGACTTTAAAATCAACAACGAGGTGCACGTCGACGATCTCAGGCGCTTAACCTTCAACAAACGTGGACCTGCACACACTCAAACGATTACTTGGCCCTCAACGCCAGGAAGGTTGTCAATCTTCCCGGTCTGCTGAAAACAAAGCGGTTAATTGTATAGTGTAGTGGATGAAAATATGGAAACGGACCAGCAAGCAAGTGATTATGAAAAGCAAGTAAACGGTGTTGTAATCAATGGAAAAAGATAGACCGGGGGCCATGGGTTCACTAGTGGTGTCTCTCCATAAGATAAAATACTCATATGACGGGTAAAAAAATTATAGTTGGGCAATTGAAAGATTATGACACAAATTTATTCTAGCCAAATCAAAGAGTTCATGGTAATATTAATGTAGGCATCACAAAAAATAACAAAGGCCGTTGAGTCCAACTACATCTTTGTCTAAAAAGTCCACCTAGGGATCGCTATCCAACCCGTCACCCATCGGTATTAAGGTGCAAGCAATAGACAATTGCATTAAGTAAAGTGCATGATGTAAGCAATATTTATAATCACGTAGACATAAACATCGCTATTTTAACCTTAGTAGCAACAGAACACCCTCGTCCTTAGACATTTCTGTCACTCGGGCCCAGGCAAAAAAGGGGGCACGAACCTACCATCTAGCATAAATACTCTCTCTTTGAGATACACACAATCACTTGGCCAAAGTAACTACGCACATAGGAGAGCATGCAAAAACATAAATAAACATATAAGAACGATGCACAAACTAATGATAACTTCATAATCCATCGGATCCCAACAAACACATCATATAGCATTAAAATAATCGATTTTGAATATGTTAGGCAGCTCACAAGATCATAAACATGAAGACACAAGGGAGAGAGCCAACCATCTAGCTACTGCCATGGACCCGTAGTCCAAGGTGGAACTACTCACGCATCATCCCGACAGAAGGCATGCCGATGTACAGCCCTCCGGGATTGAACTCCCCTCCGGCAGGTTGCCGGGATTGACTTCAGAATCTCCCCGAATTAGGTTTCAAGGTGGCAGCGTCTTCGGGTCGAGTTCGTGGAAAATAATCACTGCCCCGACATTTTTAGGGTTAATAGGTATTTTATAGGTGTCGGAGTGGACCGAGGCAGCACCCAGAGGGTAGGGGCGGGCCCCACCTGCGGGTCCAGGTGGGACCACGGCTAGGGGTCGCCCTGGCCCCTGGGTGGCCCCCCAGGTCACCCTCCGGTCTTTATCTTCGTCGAGGCAAATAAAAAATCTCCATAAATTTTCGTGCAATTTCGAGAATATTTCTAGAAGTGGATTTTCTGAAATAGAAAACAGAAAAAAACTGAGAATTGGCACTGGGTATCTTGTCTATAGGTTAGTCCAATAAAATGCCTAAAAATGATATAATAAGATAGTAAAAACATGTGACAATGGTAATAAACAAGCATGGATCAATCAAAATTTATAGATACGTTTGACACGTATCATGCTTTCGGCATTTCAATCTGCATGTTGGTGGATTGATACGGGTGCTAATGTTAGTATATGTTATGACATATCTATGTTCACTTCTTACCAGGTCACACGGGATTCTTCCGTCCTAATGGGGAATGGATCGCATGCTTCTATTCGTGGTGTTGGCACGGTAGATCTGAAGTTTACTTCGGGGACGATCTCGTGTAGCTGAGAAACATGCAGCATGTCCCTACTATGAACAAGAACCTCGTTAGCAGCTCCCTTCTATGCAGAGATGGGTTTAAAGTAGTTTTAGAGTCCAATAAAGTGGTTGTGTCAAAGTTTGGACAGTTTATTGGTAAATGTTATGAGTACGGAGGTTTGTTCTGTTTTTCCCTTTCAGATTTTTGCAATAAGTCAGTGAACCATACTATGCAATGTTGATTCGGATGCTAGTGTTTGGCACTCTTGTTTATGTCACGTTAATTTTGGTTTAATGTCTCGTCTATCTAGCATGTGTTTAATTCTAAAATTCACTATTGCCAAAGGTTCTAAGTGCCATAGTTGTATGCAATCTAAACAACCTCGGAAGCCTCACACGGCGGCCGAGGAGAGAAACTTGGCACCTCTAGAACTCATACATTCTGATCATGCGAGATGAATGGTGTATTCACAAAAGGTGGAAATAGATATTTCATGACGTTAATTGATGATGCTACTAGATTCTGCTATGTTTATTTGTTGCAAACTAAAGATGAAGCTTTATACTACTTTAAAATCTATAAGGCTGAAGTTGAAAATCGATTGGAGAGAAAGATCAAGCGTCTTAGATTAGATCATGGTGGAGAATATTTTGCAAAAATATTTGATGAATTCTGTGAGGAACACGGCATTATTCATGAGAGGACGCCTCCCTATTCTCCCCAATCAAACGGGGTTGCCGAGAGAAAAAACCGCACGCTGACTGATTTGGTGAATTCCATGTTGGACACTGCTAGTTTATCTAAGGCATAGTGGGGGGAGGCTCTATTGACTTCGTGTTATGTCCTGAATAGATTTCTTAACAAGAATAAAGAGAAAACCCCTTATGAGGAGTGGGTTGGGAGAAAGCCATCACTTTCTTATTTGCGTAGTTGGGGATGCTTGGCGAAAGTCAACATTCCTATTCCGAAGAAACACAAACTCGGACCGACAGTGGATTGTATTTTTCAGTGCTATGCACCGTGTAGCGTTGGTTATAGATTTTTAGTGGTTAAATCTGAGGTTCCTGATATGCATGTTGATACTATAATGGAATCTCATGATGCAACATTTATAGAGAATATGTTTCCTATGAAAGATATATATAGCACTGCTAGAATTTCTTCTGAGATAATTTCAGAATCTAGTACATCTACTGATCATTCTGAACAACCACTTGAGACTGTCCTGGAGAAGGATGACAATGAAGCTCTAAGAGGAGCAAGAGACAGTGGATTGAAAAATCCTTTGGTGATGATTCCATTGTATACCTTGTGGACAATACTCCTACATCCATTACAGAGGCATACGCATCTCCTGATGCGGATGACTGAAAAGAAGCTGTCCATAATGAGATGGACTCGTTTCTTTTTAATGGGACATGGTAACTATCTGAACGACCGTATGGGTGCAAACCTGTGGTTTGTAAGTGGGTGTTTAAGAAGAAGCTGCGGCCTGATGGTACTATTGAGAAGTACAAGGCGCGGCTTGTCGCCAAGGGCTACACTTAAAGGGAAGGCGAAGATTACGTTGATACCTAATCACCTGTCGCTAGACTGACCAGCATTCGTGTACTACTTTCCCTGGCTGCCTCTTATGGTCTTACCGTTCGTCAAATGGATGTAAATACAGCTTTCCTTAATGGAGAGTTGGTGAAACGATCGTATGGGCACCTAGAGGGTAGGGGGGGTGAATAGGTGCTACACCAAATTTTAATTCTTTTTCAAATTAGGCTTGACACAAAAGTTAAATTCTCTAGATATGCAACTACGGTGAATTTACCTATATGACAAGCACGCAACTAACACTAGGGAGTTAACACGATACAAGTAAAAGCTACTAAGGGATAGAGATAACCGAAAGTATAAGTACGCGGAGGCAAGGATGTATTCCCGATGTCGGATTCGAGGGTTCCGTCATACCTGGGTTCTTCCACAGGGTTGAAAGCTAGTCTATCGACGAGATCCTTGCGTGGGCTGGAGCGAACGAGGTGAAGAACACACGCGAGGATTACCCAGGTCGGGCCACTGTGGAGGTGTAACACCCTACTCCTGCTTGTCTAGCTGTATTGCTTGTGGAGATGATCAGAATGTGAACCCTTTACAACGAAGGCAATCGACTGCCTTTTTATAGTGACCCGGGCCTCTTCCGCTAGGCGGGAAGGGCAACCACAGTTGGTCAAGAGAAGACAAACGAGGGTACATGGCTTGCTGACGTTGTCTTCCAGAGCGGGTCCTCCAGCGGGCACTTTAAACACCAAAGAGGAAAGGTCCTCCCATCCTTCACCTGGTCTCGCACCGTCCATGTCTTTAATCACCGAAATGGGAAGACCGCCCTAGCGTGGCTCTGCAGCGTACTTTTGGCGTCATCCTGCCTCTCGCGAAGCGGTCGTGGAGGGGCATCCTTCGGGGGGCCTCGCGAGGTGATCTTGGTGAGCCCCCCTAGGTCTTGGTCCCGCGAAGGAGTGGCATCCCTTGTGAGGCGCGTGCTAGAGATGCATGCCTTAACTGGTGGTGACGTGGTGTGGCTGGTGCCGCTGATAGCTGGGACAGGGGACCCTGGTTCCCATAGTCCCGACAGTAGCCCCCGGGCCCGTGGCTTGAATACGTCCGTCGCAGGAGTCGAGGAAGCGGAGTCCGGGCGACGAAGACGAGACGGCAAAGGTGTAGAGGCAGGGGTCCTAAAGGCTGTCAGGCCCCAGCGCGCCACGCGTCCATCTCTTCTGCTGCGCGCGCCCACGCAACCCCCACGATCTCCATGTCGTGGTAGCGTAACCGTCCCTCCTTTACCTATAAAGGGGGAGAACTGCGTCGGTCCTCATCTTCCACACTCCCAAACCTTCATCCGAGCGCCAGATAGTTCTCTTCTTCCTTCCGACCCCAAATGCTTCCTTCAGAACTTCGTCGCTCCTCCATGTCTCCCACCAAGTCCGCCGTAGGTCGGGGCAAGAACGTAGTGGAAGAAGCGGAGGCGTCCTTGCCCGCGACGCTCGGGGTTTCGCGCTACCGCAGCGAGGAGGCCCTCGCCAAAGTTCGCGGCTTGGTCGCTGACGCCTTCAAAAAAGGAGGCACGACAGACATCAGAGTCGGCTCCGACGAAGTGCGGCGGCGCAGCGGGGCGCTGCAACCGGTCTTCACTCACACGCTGATGGTGGGGCTGGTGCCTCTCTTCTCCGCCTTCTTCTTGGAGTATTTGCGCCACTACCAGATCCACCTCCTTCATCTTCATCCGGCTTCGATCACCATTCTCGCCACCTTCGCCTACCTTTGTGAGGCGTTTCTTGGCGTGGAGCCGTCTGTGGCTCTCTTTCGTCATTTCTACAGCCTGCGGACGAGCACGCCCGACATTACCGGCTGTGTCTCCTTTCGCCTGGAGCCCTCCGTGGCGGGAAGCCTGATCACCATGGCGGTGAACAAGAAGTTGGAGGACTTTCACCGCGACTGGGTGTTCGTGGACATCGGCCGCAGCGATGAGGCGCTGCTCGAGCTCCCCACCGAGCGGCCGGAAAAGCTCCCGTGGGCGTGGGGCAGCTCCCGCCTTCACGAGGGTGAGGCGATGCAGCCCCTCATGGAGCGCATCGCCCTCTTGAAGAAGAAGGGCCTCATGGGGCAGATGGTGGTGGTGGAGTACCTGCGGCAGAGCATGGCGCCGCTGCAGGAACACTCGAGGCCGATGTGGATGCTAGTCAACTCGGCCGACGACATCCGGCTGTCGAACCGAGGTCTTGGCACTACGGCGGTCGACGCTGCCACTCGCGCGCTCTTTGGAGTGGTGGGCGTTGAGAAGCTCCAAGGAGAGGTCCACCCGTTGTACAAGCGGCGGCAGAGCTTGCGGGACGCGATCCGGCAGGAAATGCCGCTCTTCGATTCGAAGGGTCTGGTGGGCGTCATGCTGCCTCAGGAGGCCGACGAGGCGGACGCAGCGGCCGGGGACGACGGAGTTGGGGACGAGACGTCCCAGGCAGGGGCCGCCCATGAGGTGATCGCCCTCAACGGCGACGATGATGGGAGGGCGCCCTTCACAGAGCCGCTCGTCGCGCGCGGCCCGCTCGAAGATTCCGACACCGAATAGGAGACGGTTGTAACACCACGGCCACACCCGAACTGGCGCCTGTTACGCCTGGCAGCTCTCTAGGATCTCTAGACTGGCCCTAGAGACCAACACTAGTCTTTTCTGCGCACTTTGTCCTCACTCGTGCGCACCCGGGAAGGACGTCCCCGTCGGTCACCCATCCTCAAATTGCTCCGGGCCAAGCATGCTTAACCTCGGAGTTCTTTTCGAATGAGCTTCCGGAAAAGAAGTTGCAACTTGTTGATATGAATATCCTATTAATCCTATTGAGCCCTGAGCCAGGATCTCACATCCTTCCCCCCTTAGAAGACCGACGCCCTCGTCGGTCAACCCCAGTCCAAGAACTTCCCCCTTTGGCACCCGTCTGTGCGTCCAGTGCCGGCACATGCTCCACATGTCCGCGCCTCTGACCCACACACGCCCAAGTTACCGCAAGGGTTGGCTCTGATACCAATTGTAACACCCCGGCCACTCCCGGACCGGCGCCTGTTACGCCTGGCAGCTCTCTAGGATCCCTAGAGAGGCCCCACAGACCAACACTAGTCTTTTCTGCGCACTTTGTCCTCACTCGTGCGCACCCGGGAAGGACTTCCCGGTTGGTCACCCATCCTCAAATTGCTCCGGGCCAAGCACGCTTAACCTCGGAGTTCTTTTCGAATGAGCTTCCGGAAAAGAAGTTGCAACTTGTTGATATGAGTATCCTATTAATCCTATTGAGCCCTGAGCCAGGATCTCACAACGGTGCCCCTGGAGGCGCGGTGGAGGAGGCGCACGGTGCGCTCCGACAATGAGGAGACGTCCTCGCGAACGAGCCGGCCAGAGGAGGCGACTGCGTGTGACCCTCGGCAGGGGCCGAGCCCTCTGGCGCGCGTGACGGAGGCAGGTGCCTCCGTTCAGGGCGGGACGACCCCGCGAGCTGGGGTGAAGATAAGGCCGTGGTTGTTCGTCGCTTCGTAAGTCCCGCGCAGGGAACCTGCAACTTTCTTTTGCTTCTTTCTGTCAAGATTTGTCTTGATGCCATAGTCGCTTGCAGGGCTCCATCGGCGAAAACTCCGCGGAACTCCGCGGATGTTACGGCGCCGTCCACTGCCAGGGGACGGCGCCGGAGGCGAGGGCATCCGTGAGCGAGGGCGCGATGACGGAGCTGGCGGGAGCCGCGGCCGAGAAACTACCAGAGCCTTGCTTAGCGTACTTATTGCGCCAGAAACTACCCGAAGATGAAGCGGAGGCAAGGCGGATCGTCCGTAGGTCCAAGGCATATGTCATCACAAATCGCGAGCTCTACAAGCGAAGTACATCAGGCATATTGCAGAGGTGCGTCCCCTTGGAGCTGGGACGACGCATCTTACTCGAGATCCATGAGGGAACTTGTGGGCATCACGCATGCAGTCGGGCACTGACTGCAAAAGCATTTAGAGCAGGGTTCTATTGTCCTACAGCAGTACGCGATGCGGAGGACATAGTTCACAGTTGTGAAGGCTGCCAGCGATTTGCTACGCAGCCCCTCGCACCCGCGATAGAGCTGAAGATGATACCACTCGCATGGCCGTTTGGTCAATGGGGACTCGACATGGTGGGTCCGTTGAAGAGATCCTCGCCAGCAGGTCACACCTTCCTCCTGGCCGCAGTCGACAAATTCACTAAGTGGATAGAAGCCAAGCCCATCACCAACGCTGGCGCCACAGCCGCCCTGAACTTTGTCAAGTCCATCGTCTGCCGATACGGAGCCCCTCACAGCATCATCATGGACAATGGCTCCAACTTCATCGCCGACGAGCTCCAGAAGTATTGCGAAGAGCAATGGACCAGGTTAAACTTCGCTTCAGTCGCGCATCCACAGACCAACGGCCAAGTCGAGCGCGCCAATGGCCTCGTCACAAGCGTAGTCAAAAAGTGTAACATCCCAAAAATTCGTCCCTAATTTTAGTGATGTTTTCTCACACCTGAAAAACTTTTTCTATTTTCAAAATGTTTTCTTCAAACCTATTGGTATTTGATTTGACTTTGGTTTCTCTCTCTTAGAAATTTTCCCAATAATCCTGGATCTTTGTCAACCTCCACCATATTCCCATGCCGATGTTTTTTTTGTCGAACATTGGTTCCATTTGTCAGTTCCAGAACCCCTCCCATCTATCCCACCAAAAGCCACCACCACAATTGTATCTTGAGATAAATTCTACCAAGCTACCATATGGTTCCCTCATACATATACCTCACTCCCATGGAAAATCATTTCATAGTCCCATGCAATAATTCCAAGTTTCTTCATATTTCCTATTATGCCATTTTCAATCCAAAAATTATCTGGACACCTTCCACTCATCCAAAAATTCTACAATTTTGGTAATAAGCCTAATTCCTCCCCCTGAACATTTCACTCCATTGGCCCAACCTCATTTGAGCAATATTTGAGGTACTTCCTTTGTAATGCCCTTTTCATGCCTATTGCAATTTCAAAAGCAACCCCTAGCTACAAAAATCATTGGGAATTGACACTTTTCCAAATTAACCAACTCTCATATATAACCACATATCCAGAAGATCATGTCAAGATCATTTAATTTGGTTTTATTGGCATACCCATGCCATTAGGGTAGTTTTTGGGCACCAAATTATTTGACCAACTTCTAGGTGCCCAATTGAGCTCAAACTACACAGACATACTATATACCTCCCTTTTAACCTACTGTGAATTTTGGGCATTTTTTTGAGATGTGCAAAGCCTTGGTCATTTCATCGAACACCTGGCGCACCCTTGGTTTTCTGAAAATTGTGTATAGAAAAGTCTGGCGTCTTTGCGTGATTCTTGTTTTGTTGCGTTGCCCTAGTCTCTACAAACCCAGTGGCAAAGCCTCTTTCCAATTTGGTGCATTTTATTGCACGAGATATCCCATTGACCGGGGCACCCATTGACCGTGGCAGTCCTCGTCGGAGGTGGCGCAGCGGGGCAGCTCCCCCCATTCCATCGGGCGCGGTGGAGCACGGTGGCCCTCTCCCAGCCCTCGCCGCGGCCCCTAGCCGTCCCTTCGCCGACGTCGTTGCCTTCCGTGTGCCGCCATGGCCGCACCGCGAAGGTCACAGGCGCCGCACGCTGAGGCCGTCCCCGCCCATGCCTGCGCGGCCCCAGACGCGGTGGGGCACGGCGACCTCGCCGCCATCCTCAACCAACCTCGCTCGATATGGCTGCCGTCGGCGACACGACAGTCTCCCGAGCTCCTCCCATACGTGACCTGTGCAAGAAGAAGCCAATCATTCGATTTGAGCTAGCTCAAGGCGTATTTCTGTTTTTTTCCTCAGGTTACGCTTTCCCTGTGAGAAAGCGTATTACAGGGAAACACGCGACCAGCCCAGCCCGTTCCAAAAGCAGCCTGCTCTGGTTTTTTTAGTGTGAGCAGCAGATAGTTAACAATCGCCTGGCCGTAACTTTTGATCCGTAGCTCCGTTTGAGGTGATTCAAATTTGTAAATTCTTAGTTTGGAAAGATCTATCTAGTGAATTAGGTTTTTCATTTTTGTGATATACTTATATGCTCAGCACCCTTATACACATGTATAGGTGTATCCCGCGGTACTGGCAAAAACCGAGACCCAAACTCGCGACGTGTCTGTGACCGTCGAAACCAAATGGCGTCGATCTCCGAAGGCAAGATAACCACTTGCTATGAACACTCTAGCGGTGTTTGTTTGTTTGCATTTTACCCTGTCATATAGGTGCATTTTATTGCTTATCATCTGTGAACTATGCGTCACGAGATATCGTGGCTTTGTTTACATCCTATCAACTGTGCGTCACGAGATATCATGGCTTTGTTTACATCCTGTCAACTGTGCGTCACGAGATATCGTGGCTTTGTTATATCCTGTTAACTGTGCATCACGAGATATCATGACTTTGTTTCATACCTGTAATACGATAAACCCATGTCCCGTGGGTTGAGTTCCGGTACCCCGACTAAATACACGTTGGGTTCTGCCCAAATGGATTGAACCGGCTACTTTTCTGTAGAGTTGTGGCGTGCGTTGGACGGTACCATGCACCACTCCCCATTCTGCGACGATGAACTGGGGGAACCACCACAGTCAATGGAATAGAGGAACGGGATCGCGTGGACGCCTCCACTAACTTTGTAGTCATTCTGTGGCTGTCACTGGTCGGAGGTATCTCTGCCATCACCCGGTTGACGCTAACCAACTGTGCTATTTTACTTTATTTTACTCAACCTGTGGCTGTCACTGGTCGGAGGTATCTCTGCCATCGCCCGGTTGAAACTAACCATTGATTGAAGTAACTATTTTTATTTATTTCTTTCCTTGATCAGTGGTGGCCCTATAGTCACCCGGTCGATGCAAACTAACTATATATTGCTTGAACTATTGTGTGCAGTTTGCTTCTGTTTCATATTGATATGACATTATGGTTTTGCATTGGACTAATCTGTTTCTTGTTGATATGATATTATGGTTTTTCATTGGACTAATCCTTTATTGTGTTGGACTAGTCCTCTGTTGTTGGAATTGTTATTGACAGAAACTGGATTAAATGAACCACCCCTCCAAACTTCGATAGGGTCAGTCCATAGTGCCACCAATCTGAACGTTGAATGCACTACCACTGTCACCCAAATGAGCGATCCATAGCCTATGTAACCTATCAAGCCTCCTTTGATGCTACCCACTTGGCAAGTCTAGCAAGTCGGATATTTCATAGTTGTGGTCGGGGCTAGTCTTGCGAAGGTTCCGGAGCTAGGCGTTGCTCATGAGTTGGGGACGTGCCGGATTCACTTCGTCATAAGACTTAGCCCGAGTGGTAAGTCGGTAGCTATACAAGGAGTGTCTTGGTAGCGTGAACGGTTATGTAAGTGTATCTTGCCTTAGCTAAGTAAGGTGCATTTAGATGGGTGGTAACTGCAACCTCTCGAGAGTGTGTCGGCTAGCAGCTAGCCTTGTTCCTAGGTTATGGAACAGTTTAGTGTCGGTCACACTATTGTCCTTTGTCGAGTCCGGAGGTTAAACTTAAGTTCGGTTTGAAAGAAAGATGAGCAACCTGATTTACAATAGGCTGATGCAGGGAATGTTACTTGAGTCGTGGATGGTTACCCGTGTTTGGGGTGACGGTGTGATCGTTGGCAGCCTAGAGTTAGGCCTGAGCCAATGTCAGCCGTGCATGCCCTGAGCAGAGATATGAGGCCAGTGGGCCTAACAGTTTGATAGATGTGGAGAGGCCGTTGGGTCTAGTGGTGATGACAGGTGATGTTAAAAATACTTGGTACCAATGGGTACATCCATTATTCGTCACAGGTAAGTTCTTTGTGTGATCTTCGGTACACTATCCAACCCCACCTGGCTTGGACTCTGTACTAATGGTACTCCCGTTGATTGCTTATGCCATGTTTTATTGAGATGCCATGTTGTCATCCTTTTGGACTGTCATAAGTAGATACTTGCCAAGTTTAGATTATTTCCTGTCGCTATCTACTTGTTACCTGATTGCTTGACTATTCATGTCTTGTGATAGTTTTCTTGCGAGTACGTCATTGTACTCAAACTAGCTTTTCATGTGGCCAGACGTTGAGAGGATTCATCTTCTACCATAGTAAAGAGATGGAGCGAGAGCATGCTAGGATCGGTAGCCCAGCCAGATGCCTGTGGAATGGATCCACTCCAAGCCATTGCCGTATCTATGTCTTCCACTGCCAGTTAAACTCTATCCCGTGCCATACTTGGCCATGATAATTTTTCATGCCTTGATGGCCATGTAAAATCATTTGTAGCCCTCTGGGCCTGATTATGTAATGATATTTTCGCTATGTTGCATTGTCGTAATGTGTGTCCGGATATCCTAGGCTGGCACACGGGGTGACCGCCTCTCTGGCAACATGTGTCAGATGGGGGTGCCACAAAAACAGGTTGTTCACCTCCCTCCAGAGGGCAGCCTGCGCACGACACCAAACAGGTCCACCGGCTATACCCCCTTCTTCATGGTCTACGACACGAAAGCAGTCATGCCAGCAGAGGTCCGCTACAACGCACCACGGGTCACCGCGTACACGGAAGCTGCGTCAACTACAGCGCTGACCGACGACATCGACACACTCAACGAGGAACATGACATCGCACTCGCGCGCTCGGCTGTTTACCAGCAGAGCCTGCGCAACTACTACAGCCGTCGAGTACGTACCAGGTCCTTCGTCGAAGGAGACCTCGTGCTCCGGTTGAAGCAGAAGAAGCCGCACAAGTTATCCTCACCATGGGAGGGACCCTACGTCATCACTGAAGTCGGCAATGGGGCGTACAGGCTCAAGGATCTCGCGACAGGAATTGTCTACTCCAACCCGTGGAACGTCGCTCACTTGCGCCGTTTCTATACCTAGCATAGGTCGCTTTCTTTGAAAAAGTACTTAGAGCAACTCCAGCCGTTGGCCCCCCCAGGCCGAATTGCCGGCGATTTTTTGGCCCTGCTGGGGGGGGCGCCGGCGGAAAAAAACGGCCTGGGGGCAGCCCGATTCCCAGCCGTGTCGCCCCCCAGCCCGACGTTTTCCGGCGTTTTCCGGCGTTTTTAATCGTTTTCCGGCGTTTTCCCCATAGACCCCCATTTTACTAGTAAAATCTATTATTTTTGAAGCAAATTTATCATTTGTATCAAATAATTCGACAGAAAAATTATTACAAATTGTTTAACAAATCATAAAATTTAAAACAAGTTTTTAAAATCAAATTACATAAAACCTAGACCTCGCCTTTGCGCCTCCACAGGTGCTCCACCAGATCTTGCTGCAATTGCTCATGAACTACTGGGTCTCGGATTTCCTGACGCGTTGCAAGGTAGGCAGTCCATGGAAAGGTGGATGCGGATGTGCGCGAAACTTGACCGCGACGGCGATTCTCGGGGTGGAGGCGGCTGGTGCGGGGAGGGATACTACAGAGGGTGTCGTCGCGGTAGTTGGCGGTGGTTTTGGTGGCGAGCTCGCGGCGGAATGGGAGGAGTCGGTGCCGGCGACGGGGAGAAGGAGAGGAGGAAAGGACGAACCCGTTCGTGGAAAGGTGCGTTCTCTCGCCGACAGTGGTGGCCCGCGCGGTTTTCCCCTTTCGCCGGCGCCCCCAGGCCAAACCCAGCGCGCTGGGTTCGGCCTGGGACGCCGGATAAAATTTGGCCCAAATCCGGCGAAAAACGAGGCCTTGGGGGGGTCCTGGGGGCGCGACTACGGGGAAAATGGACCACCGGCGTCGAAAAGTTGTCCTGGGGGGGCTTCGTGGGGGGACGGCTGGAGTTGCTCTTATAATAAGGCTACTTAGCCATCAGTGTAATGTCTTTCGGCAAAGACAATCTTTTTGCCCTTGCTAAGGGTTGATAATAAATTTCCAGCAACACCCAACATGGGAGAGTCGCGATACACAAACGCTGCATCTAATACTCGAGGGCTGCGACGCAGCAGTCGTCCGGCTGGCCAACGCCGCACCCAATATTCGGGGGCTGCGACGCAACAGTCATCCGGGTGGCCAATGCCGCACCCAATACTCGGGGGCTGTGACGCATCAGTCGTTCGGTTGGCCAAACGCCGCACCCGATACTCGGGGGCTGCGACACAGCAGTCATCCGGCTGGCTGTTGACTGCTATTGGGAGACCCCAAGAGGAAGGTATGAAGCAGCGTAGCGGAAATTTTCCCTTGATTACAAAACCAAGTTTGTCGAACCAGTAGGACTTGGAGAAGGCTTAGCAAGGTGTCAATAGCGCCGTTTCTCGATTATTGACATGGACCTGCACACAATCACCAACAAACTATTTTGCCTCAACAAAACAGAGAGGTTGTCAATCTCTCCGGCTTGCCAAGCACAACGAATTAAATGTGTGGATGTAAAATATAATGAGGATGAAATATGATCAGCGAGCAAATGATGATGAAAAGCTATGAGGACGGTTGTTAGCAATGTAGGAAAATAGGACCGGGGTCCACAGTTCACTAGAGGTGTCTCTCCAAAAGATATACATGATGGGTAAACAAATTACAGCATGGCAATTGACAGAATTGTAGGTGCACAACAAGGCTATCATAAAACAATATCGTTCACCGCTTCATCTAATATGGGCATTACGTCAAAATACATAGACCATCATCCAACTGCATCTATGACTAATAATCCACTCTGGGATCGCTATCCAGCATGTCACCCAAAAGTATTAAGTTGCAAGCAACAGATCATTGCAATAAGCAAAGTGCATAATGTAAACAATGTAGATAACACGAAGAAATCACACCGCTGTTTTCTCCCTAGTGGCAACAACACATCTCTAGCCTTAACCATTCCTGTCACCGAACTCAGACAAAGAGAGGCATGAACCCACTATCTAGCATAAATACTTCCTCATACAACACTAACAATTACTTGCCCAAAGCAACCACTAGCATCGGAGAGCATGCAAGATCATAGATGAAACACATAACTGAACAAAAGTAATGACTTCCACAATTCATCGGATCCATGCAAACACAATCATGTAGCAGTTACAAATAGATGATCTTGACCATGATAGGCAGCTCACAAGATCTAAACAATGGAGTACAAGGAGGAGAGACAACCAGCTAGCTACTGCTATGGACCCATACTCCCGTGGTGGACTACTCACGCATCACTCTGGAGGCAGGCATGGTGGTGTAGATGCCTCCGACGTCGATTCCCCTCTACAGCAGGGTGCCGGGAAGAGCTTCTGAACCCTCCCAAAATAGGGTTTAAGATGGCGGCAGCCTCGGACGTATTCTGGAGATTATGATTGCGCCTCCTCTGTTTTAGGTCAGAGGAGAATTTATAGGCGAAGGGGCGGCGCGAGGCGATGGACAGGGGCCCCAAGTGGGCCCCATGTGCGGCCAAGGGGGGGCCGCGGCCAGGTGGCGTCTGGAGCCCCTATGCCTCCCCTCTGGCTGTCCTTCGGGTTCCGTCTGCGTTTCATATTGGAAATAATTCCTGTAAATTATGAGAGCAATCCGAGAAACTTCCCAGAATAACTTTTCTGAAACAAAAAGACAGCAGAAAATAGGCATCTTGTTAATAGGTTAGTTCCATAAATCATGCCAAAATGATATAAAAGCATTGTAAAAACATATGGCACTGATATATAATCAAGCATGAAACATAAAAAATTATAGATACGTCGGAGACTCGGGGGCTGCGACACAACAGTCGTCCGGCTGGCCAACACCGTGCCTGATACTCGGGGGCTGCGACGCAGCAGTCGTTCAGCTAGCAAACACAGCAATCGTCCCCCTATCCTACTCGGCGAAAGGGGTTAAGCCCTATAAGTCACGCACCTCACAAAGGACTCAGCATGCATGCAAAAAAAAAGTGGAGTCGTCATCGCCTCCCGCCTCGCAACGGCCAGCAGAACAACACACGCGCCCAACACTCGAAGACTTGGAGGTTGTGGGTGCAGCATTTCAGTATGCCAAAAAGGGTCTCATTACATTTGGCCACTCCGCCTGGCTAACTCTTTAAGGTCCTCCGACTCCAAAAGGCAAACTATGTTAATCGCCGGTCCTTTCGCGGCCGCATAGTGGGGAGCCATGATAACCTCTCCTTCGCCGGGTGCAAAAGGGGTCCACCTCCTACCTCATCCAAGTCCAACCCAGGGACATGGAGTGCACGAAAGCCAAATCAGTCATCGCACCAGCTACCAGCTGTGCGCGTACAAAGGAGCCGACACTTTTCCCATGGCGGAACCGCCGAAGAAGCTCTGCGAGACCCTGCGGCACCTCATTCAGGGGAAACAAGGCGCGGTAGACGGAAGCGAGTGCGCCTCGGCAGGACTCGACGAAAGTACCAACTTGAACAACTCGATCTCGCAGTAGAGCCAAGGCAAAACCCCTGTCCCGGTCTGCCCGGAAGGAGGAGGACGCACACGCCTGTTCGTGGTCAAGAGCTATGTTACATGGTACGAGGATACGGGTACGGGGATACGGATACGGCGATACGGGAAAACGGCATTTTTTGATAATAGACTTACGGGGATACGGCGAGTATATGTACAAATACATAAAAACAGCACCAATAAACAATATTTTTTAGGATGATAAAATTGACGACAATGAAGTAGCCTGGTATTTTCACCATTCATGGTGATCTCAAGAACTTGTTGCATTCAAATCTTGAATTTCCTCCACAACCAGACTCACTACCACCAGCGCCGTATCTTGTAAAATGGATACATAGGGGATATTTAGGATTGGTATACTGGTTCTCCTCGGAATCATCAGCAGTGTTACTCCCAGATCCAATCCCAAAACGAGCAACACAGAAACTACTGTTCAACGTAGACGCCATTCCCTAACATTGAGAAAAGTACACAAATAGATGGCCATCGTTATCCCCTAAATCCTAATCCATAGCATGGTGAAAAACACAGAGTTTGAAGCATACTTGCATACAGATTCTATGGCGTAGATCTTAACAATGGAGACGAGCGGCGAGGCGCTGCCGGCGGCACCGATAGGGAGCTTCCAGATGCGCCGAAACTACAGAGTCCTCGCTATGACGGCTACTCGTAGAGAATTGCAGCGATTAGGTTTTATCTCCATCGAGTAGGCCTTCTTATGGGCTGTAGATCGAGTAGTAACAAGCCCGTACGTATCACCGAGGTATCCCCTCATCCCCTGCGTGTCCCAGCCGTATTCCGATTTTTTTCTTTATTTTAATTCGGAAAAATGAGATACGTTGGGATACCTGTATCCCACGCGTATCCGGGCGTATCCCCGTTCTGATACGGCACCTCTGTGCCGTATCCCTGCATCATCGGTCAAGAGAATTAAGTCGATTCCTAACTCGTTCTGCCTCGGCGCAGGGGTCGACCTGAAGACCTGCATAGGAGTCGCGAAGGGAACAAGCATGAGCAAATACAGGGAGAACCGAATCATCAAAAAAGCAAGCACTTATAGCATAACTGCTCGTTCATCTTGGACACCTCCCCAAGGAGAAAATTCTCCCGCTCGGCAGCCGCCTGCTGCTTCGACTTCGACACCGCGGCCGCTGCAGCCGCCGCACGGAGTTGACGTTCTGCATTCTCAGCACGGGAGCACATCATGCCAAAGCGATACGACTCATCCTCCCCGCTCCAAGAGGTACCTGGAGGCGCAGGACCTCCAGATGGCTCTGGGAGTCGAACACCGCCCGAGCCGACAGAGCTCGACGGGTTCGTGAAAGCATTCTTTCAGGAAAGGTTTAAAGTGTCAGTTATCCATCATTCTAAGTGCACGATGAAGGAGCATCCACACATTCAGATAAAGGCATTCCCATCAAAAAGTGAAAGAGCACGCAATAAACAAAAGCTTGTTACAGAGGTTCAGTACAGTCAAGGGAAAAGCAAAATAAAGAGGAGCCCTAGCTAGTCTACGGAGCCGGCCTAGACTTGCAACATAGAATGCTCTTCTACAGAGATTAACCATGGTACAGCTTTCAACAGTCGGATGTCTTTCGATGGTCTCTGAATGAGAACGGTCGTTTCTCAGTGGATTCCATGTATAATGCCCTCATCCAAAATGACGTGCCGTTGGTTAAGTGTGAAAAACTTTAGAAGATGAAAATACCGCTGAAGATTAAAATTTTCTCGTGGTATGCTCGTCGAGGAGTTATTCTCACAAAGGATAACCTTGTTAGGCGTAATTGGCAAGGAAGTACGAAGTGTGTTTTTTGTCCTCATGATGAGACAATAAAACATCTTTTCTTCGAATGTAAGGTTGCGCGTTCTATATGGTCAATCATCCAATATCTTCTAATTTGTATCCTCCAAGATCAATTGTGAATATTTTCGGAAACTGGTTGCATGGAATTGATGACAAGTTTAGAACTATAATACGGGTGGGAGCGATGGCTGTTGTCTGGTCGCTCTGGCTTTGTAGAAATGACAAGGTTTTCAATGATAAAAATGTTTCTATCTTGCAGGTAATATACCGATGCACAGGTTTGCTCCGTTCGTGGTCCATGTTACAACGCGTGGAGTTTCGAGACCTCTTTACGGAGGCTTCTGTGCGACTGGAGACCACGGCGAGGGACATTTTTACTCAACATGGGTGGCGTAGTGATCTTCGTATCGGACCACCTCCATAGGCGTAGTGCACCATCTCTTGTGTTGTAACTTGAAGCCTATGTTTTTATGTTTTTCGAGATTATCGGCTGTGTGCATCTTTGTTATGCAGAGACCGGGTGTAATGCTTAACTATTAAATAATAAAGTTCTTTATAAAAAAAAAAAACTAGTCTACGGAGCCTAAGGAGCACGGTCGACAGAAGCGCTGCGTGCGGAGGCGGCGGCACGCTGCTCAACTATAGAGTCGACAGACGCTTCGCCAATTCTGTGGCACGCGAGGCGAAGGGAGTCAACCGTCACGCCCAGAACGGCTGCTCGGAAGGCGGAAAAGAGTCAGCAAAGAGATAGATACAAGGAGAGGAAGGATGGATAGATTGCACGGGACCTGACAACTCGGCGGTGATCGAGCGGAGGCACCCATGAACGAGTCCCTCACGTTCAGCAGCGCGAGTCAACGCCATTTCCTCACGCTTCTTGGCGGCTCCCAGTTCTTCCTGCAATTTCTCCTCTCGTCCTCGCGCTGCTCCAAGCTCCTCCTTGATCCCCTCCTCGTGCTCCTGAGAAGCTTTTGATTCTTTCTGAAGGCCTTCAAGCTGTGTCTCCAGAATGCGCACTCGCTCCAAAGCAGCCTCTTTCTCGGCTCGCTCTTGAGAAAAAGACTCTGAAAAGCAAGACCTAAATCAGGAAAAGGCAAGGACACAATAGGAGCATATAAAATCCCGGGTCATGCTAATTGCCTCTAGCAGCTTCCAGATCCCCCTGGAGTTAAAGGCACCTCGTCTCCATCCGAACGAACTGGTCGCCCAGAACATGGAGGGTCCGCAAGAAGGGCTGCACGCTAAAAGAAGAAGTCCAATTTAAAGCTCGAGAGGCCAGGCAAACGTCGAGTCCACGTCCGTCTGCAAGCAGCCAAGCGCGCACTCAGGGGCTACTGAGGTCGTGCCAAAAAGAAAAGGTCAAGCAACGACTTACGTGATTGACGGAAGGCTCAGGTTGCGGAGCAGCTAGAGTCCCTGCCTCTGCCGACTTCACCGGGGCCGTAGGCTTTGTGACGTTTCCTCCATTCGGAGTCGCCACAGGTAGTGAGGATCTCTTCATGCCCGCGTCTTCCTTATCCGCACTCGCGTCCTTCGCCCTTTTCTCCGGAGGAGGAGTCGAAGACGGATCGGTTATCGAATCACTGCTGCAACGAGGGTAGTCACTGGTCATTAAGCACTCGCAACAAGAGATACCTTTAGACATAAGATTAAGGAAAGCTATACCTATCTAGATGAATCAGATTCTGATGATTCTAGTGAGTCGAAGGACTTAGGAGATGTTTTCTTTAGAGGAGGAGCAGTCGCGAGCGACTCCACTACTAGGGGAGCCGACAGATCCGGAGGAGCCGACGAGCTTGATGGCGGGGTAGCCCCCGGTACAGAGGAGTTACCAGGGACGCCGCCGCCCAAGAACTCTTCCCCATCTTCAGGGGTGCGATCCCGCTTGCGAGAGGAAGCTCTCGTAGATTGATTCGGGGCCTCATCATCGCCTTCAAATTGGGCTGGGGGCGGAGAAGACACCGAGTCGTCATCGAAAGCCATCTCCATCCCGTCCGCGGCCTCGGGAGCCTCATCGTCTTCGGGGCGAGGCGGGTAGCTCACAAACAAAAAGTTCCCCTGTGTTTGAGCAAGATTAGGAGTTTAGAAGATATAATCACGCCAAAAAGGAAAAGAGGAAAAGTGAAGCAGACGAACTCACCGAAGGCAAAGGACAATCTTCCCCGAAAGGAGACACGGGAGGCAGACCCGCGCACGGGTCATCCTCACCCAAGGAGGTTATCGTTCGGATGCGGGTCTCCAACTCATCGTCAGAGAGGTCCACCTGTCGAGTCCTGGTAGGGTCCAGGGTCCCCTGGTACTCCCACATACCGTGGAATCTCGCCTGCAGAGGCTGGATATGCCACCGGAGGAACGTGGAGATAATATGGATTCCAGTCACCTCCTTCCCTGGAGTAGTCCGGAGGGTCTCGAGGCATGCCAGGAGCTGCTCGGCTTCAGCCTTCTCGACCGCCGTCCGTTTGTGCTTCCAGTTCTTGTTATTGTTGACGAACGCGGTAGCCGAGAAGGGAGCGAGTCCATACCTTTGGCTGGCAGTCAGCTCGTCACGGATGTAGAACCATCGATTTCGCCAGTTCTGGACGGACTCGCTGAAGTGGAGTTTGAAGTACTCCACATCGGGACGATTCTACACCCCGAGTCCTCCAACAGCGAGGCACTCATTGCTGTCAGGTTTCGCCTGCCTCTTAACGAAGAAGATGGTCTTCCAGAGGCCCCAATGCGGGTGCACCCCGAGGAAGCACTCGCAGAGGGTGATGAAGCAGGCAACATGGAGGATGGCATTTGGGGAAAATCATGGAGCTGCACGCCGTAGGCGCACAGCAAGTCATGAAGAAACCCTTGAATAGGGAACGAGAGCCCCCGGTTCACGAAATCAACAAAAGCTACGCGCTCATCGGTACGGAGACGAGGGATTACCTCGCCGTCGGGAAGCCGCACCTTGTTCTCTCCCAGCGGCGGCAGCAGGACGCCCTTCCGCAGCTGGGTGAGGTGGCGCTCTGCCACAATGGACTTCTGACAC
>QRDG01002366.1:0-174780 GCA_012064385.1 Puccinellia tenuiflora
GATCTTTAACCAAAGCTACTTGAGAGGCAATTTCAAGTTGTTCATCAGGTTCATAAACTTTCCTTTCACATTTATTAACACACTAGCCACGATTGAGTGTTCTTTAATTTTTATAGGAAAGGGTGGTTTTTCAAAGTAAACAAAGGTAAAACAGATTCAACTGTTTGGACAGGCACATCATCACTAGCAAGCACATCCGTTTTACAAACATCTTTAAATGGTTCATGATACTTATCCCATTTTTCTTTTGGAATATTAATATGGTCAGCAAAGGATTTACAAAGATCAACAACAATTTGAGAATCGAGCCCAAACTTAGCACTAAGCATATTAAAACGTTCTGTTTCCATGAAAGATTTAATGCAGTCATACTCATAATTTATACCTGATTCTTTACCTTTGTCGATCTCCCAATCTTCCGCATTGCGATAAATCCTTTCAATTAAATCCCATTTAGCATTAACTTCTTTGTTTGTAAAGGATCCAAGAGAAGAGGCATCAAGCATATCCTTATCATTGCGAGGCAGCCTTGCATAGAAATTGTTAACAATTATATCATTAGGAAGCTTATGATTGGGGCATTTAAGCATTAAAGATTTCAACCTCCCCAAAGCTTGAGCGATGCTTTCTCCTTCATGTGGCCAAAAGTTATAAATATAATTTCTATCTTGATGAATTTCATGAAGAGGATAAAATTTAGAATAAAAGAGAGACATAAGCTCTTTCCAATCCATCAAATGAGAATTATCCAAAAGCATATACCAATCCATAGCTTTATCCTTTAGTGATATTGAGAATAATTTCCTCATGATTACCTCTTTTGACATACCTGCAATCTTAAATAGCTCACACAGATCTTTAATATAAAGCAAATGATACCCTGGATGGATGGTTCCATCCCCTGCATAACGGTTACTCATAACTGATCAATAATTCCCATGGGTATTTTAAATGGATCAATTTCAGAGAGCGGAGGACTCTTATCCACCACAGGTGTGGTGGCGATTCACTCCCAAACAGCATATTAAGTGAAGAGTGCTCCATAACGAAGCAAAGTAACAAGCAAAAATAAAAAACAACACTTACAATAAAAGAGTTTCTTACCAATTCCACTTACCAATAGCGCTACACTCCCCGGTAACGGCGCCAGAAAAGAGTCTTTATGACCCACAAGTATTGGGGATCTATCATAGTCCTTTCGATAAGTAAGAGTGTCGAACCCAACGAGGAGCAGAAGGTGTTGACAAGTGGTTTTCATCAAGGTTTCACTGCAAGCACTAAAAGAGAAATGTTTTTGGATTTTTGATTTAATGAACAAATAAAGAACAAGTAAATAAAAGAGTGCTGCGATAATTGCAGCAAATAGCCCAATCCTTTTAAGCTCAAAGGACATGTCGGTTGTGTTACTTATGAAGATTAAAACGTTCTCGAGGACACATGGGAGTTTCTGCCTAGCCAGTTTCATTGCACGCCGGTGATTAACCTTCAATGTTTTGATAATGCACCGCCCTTACTTGGACAAATACATACTTGTGATTAAACCCCTTGCAAGCATCCGCAACTACAAGAAAGTAATTAAGATAAAAACCTAACCACAGCCTTTGAAAGAGCATGGTTGCCCCCATGTGGTGTTTTGGTAATTAATGACAATCTCAATTGACTAATGTGTGCTTTGAGTTATATTTGTAGTGTTGGTCCATAAGGAATGCTTGGACTCCATATGTTGGAGTCAAGGCTAAAAGAAGAAGATTATATGTTGATCAAGGCTAAGTGCAATTTGATCAACATACAAGATAAGCGCATGTGAAGGTATGCGAAGAAGAAGAATATATGTTGATCAGGCTAAGTGCAAGTTGATCAACATACAAGATAAGGGCATGTGAAGATATGCGAAAGAGTGCCTCTCCCATCTTGGTGTATGGGGGAGCAATACGCGAGGCTTCACCAAGCGGAGCGCAATCAAGAAAGTGTTGGCCCGTATGGAATGCTTGAACTCCATATGTTGGAGTCGAAGCTAAAGGAGAAGATTATATGTTGATCAAGGCTAAGTGCAAGTTGATCAACATACAAGATAAGGGCAAGTGAAGATATGCGAAAGAGTGTCTCTCCCATATTGGTGTATGGGGGAGCAATACGCGAGGCTTCACCAAGCGGAGCGCAATCAAGAAAGGTGATCCACCTGAGAGGAGATCAAGATCGTCATCATCTAGATCAAGTGGAATGCGCAAGGCAAAGGTATGATCTTGATAGGGTTTCTATTTTACCGGTCTCGCGGTGTAAGTTGGGAGACCGGGTTTTAGGATAGGTAACCGTACTATCAAGAGGGGCTCTCAAGTGAGCTTTAGCGTATCGGTCCGTAGAGAGCTCAAACCTTTGCATCATTGGCATCATCTTTATTGGTTCTTATTTGTTTCTTATCGTGGTGTGGTCTTGGTGCTTGGCGTGCTTGTCATGACAAGGTCAAGCTCATCGAAAACGGTTTTCATATGCGTCTTCCATTGCGTTTTCGATATTAGAAATATTGTTGGTTTGTCCTTGAGAAATTATCCACACATACATGTGTTGAGAATTTATCTCTTAGTTGTTTTCAAATATTTCCAAGGATAGCTACTATCATCCTCTTTCCAACAAAATTGGTTTCACCTCTTTCGGACTTCATTTGCAAAAGATATGGACTGTTCCGGTTTGCAAGAGAGAGGTTTAACCATTCCTCATTTGTTATTATAATATTTTGTTGGACTATGATGTTTCTCTGCATAATCTTATAGTGCTCGTTGTGGTGATTCCAACGAGCCCAAGATCGTCGAAAACGGAGTCCGGATGCAAAAGTTATTGCAATTTTAGTTTCGCCGTTTTGGCTAGGCCGGCATGGCCGGCCAAATGGCCGGCCCCATGGCCGGGGGCTCTCTGTTTGCTGGCCAGCCATCATGGCCGGGCTTTGGCCGGCCTATGTCTGGGCTATGGCCGGCCTAGCCGGCCTTGCACGAAAATTGCCTCAACGGGCAGATTTTTGGCCTCCCTTTTAAGGGGTCTTCTTCCCCAAGTGCCCCTAACCTTTTGCAAACTCTTGAGCTCATTTTCCTCCATGTTGCCATCCCTTTGAGCTTTGCTATCTCTCAATACCTCCAATAGTTCTTGCTATTTTTTGAGGGAAAAGAGAGAGGAGGTCTAGATCCGCGTTTCCACCGATCGATTTCTCCTCTAAGTGAGGGGAACCCTTTGGATCTAGATCTTTGGAGTTTCTTAGTGTTTCTCCTTTGTTCTTCCTCTCAAATCCCTCCCAAGCATTAGTTGCTTTGGTTGGATTCGGGTTGGAAGAACTTGACCACTTAGTGTGGTCTTGCCATTGCATTAGTTGCATCGGTTTGAGTTCTCCACGGTGATTCGTGGAAAGTGAAGTTGAGAAGCTTGTTACTCTTGGGTACTTTGGTGCCCTAGAGCTTGTTCCTCTAGGGCACATTGGTACCCTAGACGGTTGTTGATTTCTCGGAGTCTTGGTGGCTCACGGGATTTGTTGGGAGCCTCCAATTGTGGAGTGTGGCTCAACCTTGTTAGCTTCGGAGCTTTGGTAGCTACGAAGACATTGCCGGGAGCCACCAATTGAGTTGTGGTGTGTGCCTCGGCCTTGGGCATCGAGTCTTGGTGGCTCGGTGCATTTGGTGAAGACCCTCCAACTTGTGGAGTGAGCTTCATCCTTGTAAAGGTTCTAGTTGTCAACCTCAACGGCAACATAGTGACAAGTGCCTCGCCATATTGGTGGTAAGACACAACGGAGATACGGTGGTGTGCCATATCAAGGCTACTCGGTGTTTCACATTGGTGAACACCGCGCAGCTCCAACGGAGAATAGCTTCCATTGGGAAGTGAACTTCGGGATAAATCATCGTCTCCAAGTGCCTCGGTATTTCTATCCCGAGCTTCTTACTTATGCTATTTACTTTGTGATAGACATCGAGCTTAAAGTCATATATCTTGCTATCACCTAGTTGATTATATTGCTTAGCATAAGTGTTGGTGCACATAGGTGAACCTAGCTAGTTAGGTTTGTCTTGTTAAATTAACGTTAGTTTTATTCCGCATTTATTCAAGTCTTAACCATAATAATTTTAAATCGTCTATTCACCCCCCCCCCTCTAGGCGACATCCGTGTCCTTTCAATTGGTATCAGAGCGGGTTCTCTCTTATAGGGCTTCACGGCCTAGAGAGTAAAGATGTCGTTTAGTGGTTTAGTGCACAATGCCTCTTTAATATTCGATGGCACTAATTATAATGATTGGAGAAATCGCATGCTAAATTATTTTAGGTACATTAATCCATATATAGAGCAAATTCTAGATATGGGTTTTTCTCCTCTAGAGGATGAGGAAAACTCTTATCTAGATGCTCAAGCTTCTAAAGTGGTTTTCATGTCTTTGAGAAATGCAGTTGCTTTGTCGGTTTTCTCCTTATCGGAATGCTCATGAGCTATGGACCAAGCTTCAAGACAATTATGGTTGTGTCCATTGATAGTGAGAATGATTGTTCTCCCTCCATCTCCGGGCGTAATGAGGTCTCAACTTCTTCTACCTCGGCCTACATGTGGCAAGCCACAAAATAATGCAATGGTGAGTAGGGATAAACTTTGCAAAGATGATAGTGAGCTTCTTATAGATGATATTTCATCTCTATCTAATTGCAATGATTTATCTTTGGACCTAAACACATCTAGAACTATAAATGTTTCGCATGCTTGTGTTGATAGTCCTTGCATATCTTCTAAATCGTCAAGTAGTGATGATCATGACAATAATAATGATGATGAAGAAGATGATGCTTACTTTAGTAAGAAAGGCCTAATGATTCTTAATGCTCTTTCAAATAATAAAAATGCTTGTGAAGAACCTCCATGAAATCATGAGCACCCTTGTTGAGCGAGGGATTACTATTGAAAATTTGGAAGCACGTGAAGATTGAAAGTCTTAGCCGCGAACGTGATTATGCAAACACGATTGCGGATCTTGAGGAAGCTCTTGAAGAAGAACAAACCACCAAGAAATCTCTTGAGGAGACATTTACTCTAGAGTCATCTAAAGTAAATGAAACCCATGATAGAGCTCTCAAGGTGGCTAATGATTTTAAAATAAAAAATGAAGAGCTTGTTGTTGAAATTGTTAGACTTCTTTGAGGCTAATGTGAAATTTGAAAAGGATGTCAAGTCCTTGGAATATTCTCTTGCACATCTCACTAAGCCTCATGATCAACTCCAAGCTCAATTACTAAAAGAGCTTCCTACTTGTTCTCCCATTGCTATTAATGTTGATGCTTGTGCTACTAACTCTATTTCTTGTGAAGCATCCATTTTAAAGGAGAATGTTGAGCTAAGGGCTCAACTTAAATTGCTAACTAGCAATTATGAGATATTGGAAGAAATCCATGAGAAGCTCTCGAGCTCTCATGAAGATCTTCTCGTATCTCATGATAAGCTAAAGTTAGCTCATGAGGCCATTGCTACCAAGGTAATATCTAGTGAGCCTCATGTGGACAATGGCACAACTTCTACTAAAAATGCTACAATACCATGTGCTAGTCCTTGTAATTCTTCATCTCACACTAGTGCTAAATCATATGTTGAATTACATTTTGTGCCTAGTTGCTCTAATAATGAAGCTTCAACTTCCACTAGTACTTGTATAGCTACTAACCTTGTAGGGAAGACTAAAGAGCACAAGGCACAAGCCACTTCTTTGAAGAAAGATGTGGAGAAGCGTCATAAAGGGAAGGCCACATTTGACAACATGTTGAGTGTGCAAAAATCCCCCAATGACAAGAGTGGACTTGGATTCAACTCCAATATCAAGAACAAGTCCAAGAGTAGCAATAAGAAGGGCCAAGAACAAGTCAATCACTCGGCCAAGATTGTTTGCTTCAAGTGCAAAATTGAAGGGCATCATGTTAGGGATTTCCCAATGAAGAAGAAGCCTCTTAGTGAGAAGCAACTAGGGAAGCGGCCTATTGTTCAATCTCATGCTCAACCTCGGGTTGAACAAATGCCACCTCCTAAGAAGACTCAAGTCATTGCTCCTCAAGTTGAGGAGCCTATTAAGAAAGAAAAGAGACGATATTGCTACTTATGCCGTGAGAAGGGCCACTTGGCTTCTTCATGCACAAACGGTACTCTATCCAACCCCATAATTATTGATGATGCTTATTCTCTTAGGAAGGATAGGGTTGGCAATGTGTTTGCCAAATATGTGGGAACTCAAAGTGGTGTCAAGAAAAGAACCATTTGGGTTGCCAAGCCTATTGTGACTAACCTCTTAGGACCCAACTTGGTTGGGGACCAACAAGCTCAAACTTGATCAATAGGTTGTGATGGAGGACATTGGAGACTTGGCTATCCTTGAAGAATTAAGGGATCTTCTTGATTATTATTTCCACAAGCCAAGTCATTTGGATTATATTGTCATACCTCATATCCAATGCTCCTTCTTGTGGTAACTTATATTTAAATTATATATACATTGAAAGTTGCTTGCTCCCTTGCATGTGTTAGTTTGTTCCTAGCATGTGCTTGTATATGTTGTGCTTATTACTTACCTTAAGCAATCAAGTTTGTGTATGTTAATGTGCGCTCCATATATGTGTAAACTTTGTGTTGAGTCCTTATTGGATCTTATGTTGATTTCAATGGGCTCTTTTGAGAGATTAATGGACTATCCCATTTTGGGGTTGTGATATGCTTTGTGCACTTCACAATCCTAAATATGTATGTACATGAGGCACACCACCTAGTATTGATATTTCAATATTATCTAGTCACTATGTGGTATGTCATGCTCATGAGAAATTCAAATTCTATAATGTCCATTAATCATCTGTAGTTGATTTTATTTGCCTCTTGTTAAGAAGAAATGAATTATCACATTGTGGGGGAGCAATACGCTATGTGCATATTACAACCCCATAAAATGTGAACATTTGAGGTTTTGCCACCTAGATGTGATATTGTAAATTATCTTATTTCTATGTGGCATATTAGCTCGAACAAGTTCCAATTTGCTTTTTAGCTATCCTTTGGCTCTTGTTTGTGTGAGTTTGCTTGGTATGGTTTCTCTCTAATATGCATTCCTATATATTATTTGAGAAACCATTTGTTCTATATTATTCTAACCATGGCCTTGCTGGTTGGTTTGAATAGTTGGAACTATCAACAAACCTTATTTAAATATGGTGTGTTATTCTTATCTCTTGCCATATGTTTTATCTTGTGAGGATATTCTTGGATACCCTACCACCGAGAAAATAATTTCAAATGGTCATTGTCCTTGGACAATCCATATTATATTTGTGATAGAATACTTTTGAGTATCCTTACATTGGCATTGGCTTTTATTTGCCCCATCTCTCGCCAAAATATTTATCTTGACTTCCATTGCCTTCCTTGCCTCTTGCATGGATCCTAATTTTCAAATTGGTAGTGTTTAGTGTTGTAAATAAAATATGAAGAGTAATGATCCCTTGTGCTTGCTTTTTGTATTCAAATGCAAATATCAAAATAATGCATGAATCTTGGGGGAGCACTCCTTTTTATTTAGAACACTATCCTATCTATCAATATTCGATCCTTTCAATTGGCATTTGATTTCTATCGTAGGTGTTTATGGAAGACAAATCTTTTTCTCTTGATGCTTTGTGCCATCATGAAAAATGTAGAGGATGTTTGGTTTACTTGGTGTAACCTTGCTTTCTCTTGGGAGTCTTGCTTTCTCATTTCTTGTTTTTATATTTATCCTATAGAATGAGAAAACCCCTTTGAGCATGTCTCTTTCTTTATCTTATATGCTCATTGGCCTTGCCTAGGTACCGTCAATTGATATTAATTGGAATTTAATATCTCCTTCATAGATATTTGCTTCAATTGATATTTATTGTGGGAGTTTTGATACCTTATTGCTTTATGTCAATTTACTAGATTCCGGTCAAGTATTATCCTCTTCTTGGTATCTTTTCTCCTAGTAGTATCTTATTTTCAATTGGTGTCTTATCTCTCATGTGTTGTTTGATTTGATTCCTATTGATATCACACTTCATGTGTTGATGTGTTTTGGATTCAATCATTTGTTGATTTGATTTTTTTCTCAATCATGTGTTGATTTGGACTTTGATATAATTTTGACAACCTTTTTGTGTCACACCTTGGTGTGCTCTCTTCTTGGTTTCTTGGTGTTTTTGTCCAAATTGTATCTCTCTTGGTTCTCATGAGTCTATGCATGCATATGTACTAGTATGTATATTTTATGGCATGCTAGTCTTTTAGGTCCAATATATAGGGGATACTCCACCAAATCCTAAACCGGCTAAGATGTGCATGAAATTCAATTTCATATCTATATGCACATATTTATGCGGAGCGTTTCCTATATATTGTAGTTTATCTAACTACTATGGGACCCAATGAGTTTGGGAACCATTTTGTCCTTAAATTGTGTTGTAGGTACAATGGAGATGCATTGGACGCTTGTCTCATCCATAAGGAAGATGTTCTCACCGTGTGATTATTGGAGTCAAGCTTTGATGATAAACAAACCCTCATCTTCTTCATCATCAATGTATCTCGGTAACAAGTATCTACCTCATGCATACTTTTCTAGTTTCAACCTTGTGTAGGTTGTTTCTTAGCATGAAAGCTCCTATTTTGCAATTGTTGTGGTTTTGGCTTGTTTCCTTCACTTGATATATCTTTGTGATATTTGTGATGAAATTGCAAAAACCTTTTTCTTCAATTGGTATTATTTGTTCATGATACTTGTTGCCTATCTCAAAGCATCTTCACTATCTCTTGTTCCCTTAGTGATATGTGTGATGTCTTTGATATTTTTGAAGTTCATTTATATACAATGAGATAAATTTGAGCTATGTGATATGCTTTTAAGCAATAATCTCTTTTGTATATTCATGACTTCCCTTTTGGATACCATGGTGTCCACTTTATCAACCATCTCATATGTGCAAGTTTCTTTGTGGATGTATATCATCAATGATTTGTCTACTTGGAAACCTATACATATGAGAGAGGTCAACTTTTATTTGGTATCCTACTTTCTTTCAAGCCACCTTGTCTTTTATCTATAATTCTTTGGTGGCTCCAAGTTTGTCTCGTGAGTGCTTGTCTTATTTCTATTCGCACCTTTGCGCACTCACATTCTATTGAAGATTCTTCTCTTCATGCTCATCACGTGAGTATGTTGATTTTTGTTGCCTAAATGTTCTCACTTGCTCTTTGCTTTTTCGATTGGTTGAAATTTCCAATTGGTATCTTTGAGCTTGTGAACATTTTTTTTTTGAAAAATCTTCTTTGTAAGTTGTGTGTGTCAATACTTTATATATAACTTATCTCCATTTGATTAAGACTATGTGTCTTACCAAATTAATTGTCTTGTCACACACACACTCTTGGTTGGGCCTTTATTGATAATTTTTTTTAATTGGTATCTCCTTATGGCTCAACCATATCTTTGGTGCAAATGCTCGGTTTTGCTTTAATTTTTTTAAACCCTTGCACTTGGTGAGTGTTCTAGATTATTTTGGGGGAGTGAGGATTCCATATTTGTGCACTCCTCAATAGCGCATGAACATTGGGGAGCTTGTCTATTTTTATTTAGAACTCTCGGTTAGGATCTTCTTGATTGCTTTTCTCCTTTGTGGAGATGTTTAGAATGATTTCAACCTCTTGCAATCCTTGGATGCTCAATATAGTTTGATTTCCTCTATTATTCGTTAATGGATATGTGCATTTGATTTCACTCATATCTTGAGAAATGCATACCTTGTGGAGGAACTCATATTATATTGGCCTTCTAAATTTTCGCTTCCCATTTCGGCAATCGATGCCAATGGGGGAGAAGTTTTAGAGGGTTTAAGGGAATTTGGTTTTATGCTTTCGCTTGGTTCTTAAGCATTTGCCTCTCATGCTCATGCATCCTTGTCTTGCAAGGTTGCTTAATTCATTATATAAACCCTCTTAAAAGGGATTGTCATCAATTATCAAAATGGGGGAAATTGAAAGAGCATGGTTGCCCCCATGTGGTGTTTTGGTAATTAATCATAATCTCTATGGACAAATGTGTGCTTTGAGTTATATTTGTAGTGTTGGTCCATAAGGAATGCTTGGACTCCATATGTTGGAAGGCTAAAAGAAGAAGATTATATGTTGATCAAGGCTAAGTGCAAGTTGATCAACATACAAGATAAGCGCATGTGAAGGTATGCGAAGAAGAAGAATATATGTTGATCAAGGCTAAGTGCAAGTTGATCAACATACAAGATAAGGGCATGTGAAGATATGCGAAAGAGTGCCTCTCCCATCTTGGTGTATGGGGGAGCAATACGCGAGGCTTCGCCAAGCGGAGCGCAATCAAGAAAGTGTTGGCCCGTATGGAATGCTTGAACTCCATATGTTGGAGTCGAAGCTAAAAGGAGAAGATTATATGTTGATCAAGGCTAAGTGCAAGTTGATCAACATACAAGATAAGGGCAAGTGAAGATATGCGAAAGAGTGTCTCTCCCATATTGGTGTATGGGGGAGCAATACGCGAGGCTTCACCAAGCGAAGCGCAATCAAGAATGGTGATCCACTTGAGAGGAGATCAAGATCGTCATCATCTAGCTCAAGTGGAATGCGCAAAGCAAATGTATGATCTTGATAGGTTTCTATTTTACCGGTCTCGTGGTGTAGTTGGGAGACCGGGTTTTACGATAGGTAACCGTACTATCAAGAGGGGCTCTCAAGTGAGCTTTAGCGTATCGGTCGTAGAGAGATCAAACCTTTGCATCATTGACATCATCTTTATTGGTTCTTATTTGTCTCTTATCATGATGTGGTCTTGGTGCTTGTCGTGCTTGTCATGACAAGGCCAAGCTCATCGAAAACGGTTTTCATATGCGTCTTCCATTGCGTTTTCGATATTAGAAATATTGTCGGTTTGTCCTTGAGAAATTATCCACACATACATGTGTTGAGAATTTATCCCTTAATTGCTTTCAAATGTTTCCAAGGATAGCTACTATCATCCTCTTTCCAACAAAATTGGTTTCACCTCTTCCGAACTTCATTTGCAAAAGATATGACGGTTCCGGTTTGCAAGAAAGAGGTTTAACCTTTCCTCATTTGTTATTATAATATCTTGTTGGACTATGATGTTTATATGCATAATATTGTAGTGCTCGTTATGGTGATTCCAACGAGCCCAAGATCGTCGAAAACGGAGTCCGGATGCAAAAGATATTGCAATTTTAGTTTCACTGGTTTGGCTAGGCCAGCATGGCCGGCCAAATGGCCGGCCCCATGGCCGGGGCCTCTCTGATTGCATGGCCAGCCATCATGGCCAGGTTATGGCCGGCCAGGCCGGCCTCCCTCCTCCGGCTGCCCGAAAATTGGCCTAACGGCCATATTTTTGGCTCCCTTTTAAGGGTTCTTCTTCCCCAAGTGAACCCCAACCTTTGTTCACCTCTTGAGCACATTTTCCCCTCTCTCTCTCCATTGTTGCAAGAGCTCAAATCCTATAGATCTCCCAATCCCTCCACTCAAACTCGTTGATCTTTGGAGGATTGAAGGAGAAGGCCTAGATCTATTATTCCACCAAACCATATCTCCTCTAAGTGAGGGGGACATCTTTGATTTAGGTCTTGGAGTTGCTTTGTGTTTCTTCTTTGTTCTTCCTCTCAAATCCCTCCCTAGCATTAGTTGCTTTGGTTGGATTTCGGAGAGAAGGACTTGACCACTTAGTGTGTTCTTGCCATTGCATTAGTTGCATCGGTTTGAGTTCTCCACGGTGATTCGTGGAAAGTGAAGTTGAGAAGCTTGTTACTCTTGGGTGCTTGGGTGCCCTAGACCTTGTTCCTCTAGGGCACGTTGGTACCCTAGACGGTTGTTGATTTCTCGGAGTCTTGGTGGCTCACGGGATTTGGTGGGAGCCTCCAATTGTGGAGTGTGACTCAACCTTGTTCGTCTCGGAGCTTTGGTAGCTACGAAGACATTGCCGGGAGCCACCAATTGAGTTGTGGTGTGTGCCCCGGCCTTGGAGCATCAAGTCTTGGCGGCTCGGTGCATTTGGTGAAGACCCTCCAACTTGTGGAGTGAGCTTCATCCTTGTAAAGGTTCTAGTTGTCAACCTCAACGGCAACATAGTGACAAGTGTCTCGCCACATTGGTGGTAAGACACAACGGAGATACGGTGTGCCATATCAAGGCTACTCGGTGTTTCACATTGGTGAACACCGCGCCGCTCCAACGGAGACTAGCTTCCATTGGGAAGTGAACTTCGGGATAAATCATCGTCTCCAAGTGCCTCGGTATTTCTATACCCGAGCTTCTTACTTATGCTACTTACTTTGTGATAGCCATAGAGTTTAAAGTTATATATCTTGCTATCACCTAGTTGATTATATTGTTTAGCATAAGTTGTTGGTGCACATAGGTAAACCTAGCTAGTTTAGGTTTTGGCTTGATAAATTAAACGTTAGTTTTATTCCGCATTTATTCAAGCCTAAACCGTAATAATTTTAAATTGCCTATTCACCCCCCCCTCTAGTCGACATCCGTGTCCTTTCAGCCTTAAACTCCAAGACCCTACACTCCCTACTGCACTAGTTCACAAATTGGGGTTTAGGTTTCTGTCACTCCTGCAACCCTACCATAAGCAAACTAAATACACTATGCATTCCCCTAGGCCCTTTGAAAGGTGAAGTATCATGTAGTTGACGTTCACACGATACCACTAGAGGAATAACACCACAACATAAATCAAACCATTAAATATTACTCAACATTATGCAATTACTAGCAACTAGGCTTTCCCCATGTCCTCAAGAACCAAACAAACTACTCCCCGCGGGTGCAGGCCGCCCCTGTCCCCTGGAGCTCCACTTCGTGCCCCCTTTCGGCTTTGTGACTTATTCTTCAAAATATTGACTTCATATTTTTTCTGGAATTTTCTGAGCTTCCTATGTCAGGTATCTTGACAGGTACTTTTTCAGCTGATTTCTGGCTCCGGCAGATCCATCCCCAATAATTGCCAAACATGCAAAATAAGACAAAATAACATAAGTATTGCATCATAATATGAAATATATCAATGAATAAATATGCATTATGATGTAAAATAGTGATGCAAAATGGACGTATCAGGAAACATCATGTATTCAACTACACTAACAAAGCTCATGATCACAACGAAGATCACAGCATGGGAGAGAGAGATAACCACATAGATACTTGTATAAGCCTCAGCCCCAGTGAGGGACTACTCCCTCCTCATTGTGGGAAGCAGCGGTGTTGATGGAGATGGCCCCGGCGGTCGATCCCCGTCACGGCAGGGTGCCGGAACAGGACCTTCTGAACCCCCGAAACTTGTCGGTGATGGCGGCGGAGCTCTGTTGCGTATTTGGGAAAATCCTCCAGGGGTTAGGGTTTTTGCGTCGGATGTGATTTTATAGGCGTCGGAGGCGGACGAGGCGTGCCCAACAGGGCAGGGGCGGGTCCCACCCGTGGGTGGGACCTAAGCCGCGGCAGGGGGGCGCCCCTGGCTTGTGTGGGTCCCCTGGAGTCGCCCTTCTGGCTCCCTTCCTCATTTCTTCAATAAAAAATCTCCATAAATTTTCGTCCAATTCTGAGAAAATTTCCAGAAGTAACTTTCTGCAAGAAAAACAGCACAAAAATAGGGAACTGGCACTGGGCATCTTGTCAATATGTTAGTCCGATAAAATGCATAAAAATGATATAATTGATAGTAAAAACATGTGACAATATCACAAAACTAGCATGGATTACTCAAAAATTATAGATACGTTTGAGACGTATCAGTTGGTCCGCTCCATCCTTGATGCATTTAACTTGGTTGACATCCCTAGTCTTCCTCTCCCGTATCTTGGCCATATTATAGATGTCCCTTTCTCCTTCCTTCGTGCTTAAACGCTGGTAGAGGTCCTCATACGCCCGACCCCTTGCCTCGCTCACCGCTCGCTTCGCGGCCTTCTTTGCCCCTGATACGTCGCAAACGTATCTACTTTTCCAAAAACTTTGCTATTGTTTTGCCTCTGATTTTTAATGAATTGTTTGGAGCTAACCCGAACTGACGCTGTTTTCAGCAGAATTGCATTTGGTGTCTTTCTTTTGTGCAGGGTTCAAAAGTTCGCGGAAAATTCCAGAAAAATCAGAAAATGGATTCTTAAAGGAAAAGAGCCACGGAGCCAGAAGACCACGATGCGGGGGGCCACCCCAGGAGCAGGGGCGGGTCCCACCCATGGGTGGGACCTAGGCAGCGGCCGAGGGCCGCCCCTGCCCCTGGGACCTCACCTCTCGTCCCCCTTCGCTTATAAACTCCGTTTTGACCTAAAACGTGGAGGCCCCCGATCACTTTTTCCAGAAACCTTACGAAGCTCCGCCGCCATCGCGAAACCTAAATTCGGGGTCCAGGATCGCTGTTCCGGCACCCTGCCAGAGTGGAGATCGCCGCCATCGTCACCGCCAACGCCTCTCCATCAATTATCCATGACATCTCTATCCATGTGTGAGTAGTTCCCTGCTGTAGGCAAGGGGATGGAAGGGATTGAATAAGATTGCTCATGTAATTCGATGCCAAATTGTTAGGGCTTGATGCCTAGTATCCTCTATTTGTGTTAATCATCATTGGTACAATTAGTTATGCTTAATGCTTGTCACTTTGGGCCCGGGTGCCATGATTTCAGATCTGAACACTTTATGTTTTCATGAATATAATTGATGTTTTGGGTCCTATCTACTAATTGTATGCACTTGTTGTTAACCGGAACCGGAGACCCCGAGTGACAGAAACGGGGACATCGATGGGAATGGTTGGTAACTCGAGGGTTACATGTATTCATTGTGTGTTGATGCTTTGCTCCGGTGTTCTATTAAAAGGAACACCTTAATTGCCATTTGTTCCTTAATTGGCCCGGCTGAAACCGGATGGCAGGACAAAGATGTTGTGCAAGTTCTTATTGCAAGCACGTACGACTAAATTAGGAATACATGCCTATGATTGTTTAATACTTGGATGCTATATTTATTTATTTTTCTTCGTGCCTAGTTATGTTTATTTCATGAGCTATCTTATTCATGCAGCGCCCGTCTATCTGTCCCTATGCCTACGGTGTTTTTAAATCCTGCTGTTTACAATTAATATTTCTGCTGTCACCATTGCTGCCTTTATCTTATTACTGCTGTTACTGATCTACTGCTACCGTCAAATTACTGTTACTACTGATAAATTGCTTCGAGAGAAATCCTTTTCAGGTGTGGTTGAATTGACAACTCAACTGTAAAGGCTTATAAATATTCTTTGGCTCCCCTTGTGTCGAATCAATAAATTAGGGTTATACTACCCGCAAAGACTGTTCGATCCCCTACACTTGTGGGTCATCAAGACTATTTTCTGGCGCCGTTGCCGGGGAGCATAGTGATAACCCACAAGTGTAGGGGATCGTTTGTAGCCTTTTCGATAAATAAGAGTGTCGAACCCAACGAGGAGCTAAAGGTAGGATTAATATTCTCTCAAGTTCTATCAACCATTGACACAACTCTACGCACACCAAACGTTTGCTCTATCTAGGAAATAAAACTATAGGAATAAAACAGGTATGAAAGGATGGTTTTGCAATATAATAAAGAACAAGAAGATAAAATTTAGTTGCTTCAGCAATAAAGTATACTAAAATTCCATAAATAATAGAACCATGAGTGTGGAAAAGTGGTGGAAGGCGTGGCGGAATTGTTCATAATTAATTAGTGAAGTTATTCGGTTCATCGTCTTCGATGCAGTTTTCTATGTGAGAGAGGCAAAGCATACACGTTCTCAACTACTTGTGATTACATGTACTATATGATTGGAACATTAGCAAGCATCCGCAACTACTAACATTCATTAAGGTAAAACCCAACCATAGCATTAAGTTCATAAGGTCCTCTTTATCCCATACAATGTCAAAAACCAGGATGGGGCTTAGGTTTCTGTCACTCTGGCAGCCCTACCCCCCGGCCTCCTTCACATACTACAAACCCTATGATGTTATCCATGCATGCAAGTATATAATGGGCACCATAGGACTATACCATATCAACATACAACTCGAATCAACCAAATACATTCAATAATTCAACCATAAGACAACAAGGAACTACATAAACATGACATAGATCATAGGACAATATTTTATAGCATCAAACACCATGTTTACATAGGGGATTATAGAGGTTTGTGAAAGAGTGGACCGCTGTAGCTATGAGGAATTGGCGATGGAGATGGCGGTGAAGGCGACGGCCATGGATGAAAGGGCAAGGCGGAGGCGGCGCGGGCGGCCGGCCAGCCAAGGGGGAGCGCCGCCCCCTAACCCCCTTATACTCCATGAATTCTTGGTGTTGTAGAGTAGCCCTCTCCCTTGTAGATGAGGGCCAAGGGGGAGGAAAATTCATGGCTTGTGATGGCTGCCCCCAAAACTAGGGTTTCCTCTCTTTATATAGGTGGAGGAATGCTTCCCGGCCCTCCGATGGATGGCCCCTTGATCCAATGGCTCTTGGGTACCTCTAGAACCTTCCTAGGGACCCCTCATATTCTTAATGAGGTCCCAAAGTCGTGGCTTGGTCGAATCCTCCAAGTTTGGTAAGAGTTGGAGTCAATCACGTCACCAACTTTTGGAATCCCGTATTCAGATATTTGGCCTTCAGTAAAACGTGGATTCCCGGAGCTGCGGACCTCCGATTGGGCTGTTCTTGGGCATAAATGAAACCTATGGAAATTTCCCACAATGTTGATGGAAAATTAATTTTCAGTTGACGTTGTATTCTGGTCTCAAACTGTCAATCTCTGAAATCTGTGAGGAGGACAGATTTCAGGAAAGTCAGAGTCCACCTCCAACAAGGCTCCTTTTGCGTTTTTGCCAATTTCCAAGTGATTCCTACACATCAAAGTGTAAAACAAGAACATTGTGCACTTTTGCAACTATTAATAGGTTAGTCAAATTAAATCATAAACTTAGTATGAAAACAAGTGTCAAAGGTATAAAAGTGGCATGAAACAATCAAAAATTATAGATACGTTTGACATGTATCACATAGCTCTATTTATAAGTTCATCTGGGAGTTTTTCTGCCTGCTATAATTTATTCTTCATTATGAAGTGTAAGCGTGATCCCAAGTTTCCGATACTACCGTCCACAACAAGGAAAGGTACTGCTCTGAAATCTAAAGCTACTCTTGATTCACCTACTGTTTTAAATTGACTTGTTACACCACCTGCAAACATTGGTCCTACTGTTGATGCATCACTTTCTAAGTCTGCTACTGTTTCTGATGAATTTTATGATGCTTCTATTATGCTTGATGATTCTGGTTCTTTAGGCCCTTTTCTGGATACTCTTATTTCTAATCATGAGAAAGTTACAAATCTTGATGAAAGACTTATTACACCTGCTAGCTCTCCTGAATTATATAATTATGAGAGTAGGTATCCTGATGATTCTTATGTTGATGTTAATGATGAATTTATTAGACAATATATGAATTGTGAAACCTCAAGAGATCCTGATGCTTTAAAGAAATTGCTTGAAAAACATGCTGTTAAAAATCATTTCACACCTGATCCTGAATTTGCTACTTCTCCTATATGCATTAAAGATGATGATTTTGATTTCTCTGTTGATATCTCACTTATATCAAATGTTGAATCTGATCCTTTTTGTGGAACTGAGAATGATGATGCTATAGAACACATGAATAAATTAGCTTCGCTTAGCTTACTATTTTTTGATGACAAGAAGATACAGCGTTACTATTTAGTAAAGTTGTTTCCTTTTTCATTAAAAGGTGATGCTAAAGCGTGGTATAATGCTTTACCTTATGGTTCCATTAAAAGTACTCATGAATTGCTTGATCTTTTCTTTGCAAAATATTTTCCCACTCACATGCAGCATGAGGCTTTACAGAGAATTTTCAATTTCAGACAACTGGAGGGTGAGCATCTCCCTAAAGCTTGGGGGAGATTTGGCGCATTACTCAGGGCTCGGCCAGGGCACGATATACCGAAGAATGAACTTCTCGATATATTCTATAATGGACTAACTAGTGAATCTAGGACCTACCTAGATAGCTGTGCTGGTTGTGTTTTCAGGAAAAGGACTGTAGCCGAAGCTGAGGAATTAGTGGCTAAGATAGCCCAAAATCATGATGAATGGAGTGATCCTGAGCCTCCTCCCTTACCAACCCCAAAGGGGAGTGCTTTTCTTAAACCCAGAAGATATGCAAGAATCCAAGAAATCTATCAAGGAGAAAGGTATTAGAGCTGAAGATGTGAAGAATTTACCTACAATTGAAACTTTATGTGAGCCTATCACTCACCCACCTATGGTAGAGGTACATTATCTTTATGATTTTACTGTCAATGATATTCCCTATAGCAAGCCTCCTAGTCAGTGTTTGGATGAATTTGATAACTTTATTGTTAAACAAACTCATTTTAATATGAAAATTCAAGAAAAATTAAATGATAACACTCTGGTTATTAAAGATTTGTATTCTATCTTGGAGAAAACTGCTAATGATGTTAAAGGTCTTGTTAAGAATTTTCACATGGTTCAAACTCAACTTGAACAAATAACTAAAGTACAAAAAGATTTGCTTGCACGTATTCCTATACAAAGTAATAAACAAGCTTGTGGTGTTTCAACTAGAGGTGGTATTACTACTCAAGACCCTTTTTTATCCTGAAGGGCATCCTAAAAGAATTGAACAAGAATCTCAATTGGCTGAAAATAATATTACTAGCTCCCCTAAAAAGAAAAAGAAAAAGAAAAAGAAGAAACATAAAGAATTAGGAGAAACTAGTAATATGGAACTTGATAAAGAACCAGTAGTTAATAATCCTAATGGAGTTTCTATTTCTGATGCTGAAACTGAAAGTGGTAATGAGCATGAGAGTGAAATCAATAAACCTGAAGAACAGGAGGAAGAGACTGCACCTCCTGTTGCTAAGAAGCATGGTAGGGAAAGAGAGCCATGGGTGCAAAAGCCTATGCCTTTTCCATCAATATCCCATAAAACCAAAGAGGAGGAGCACTATAATAAATTTTGTGAATGGATGAAGCCTCTCTTTTTGCAAATCCCTTTGACTGATGCTATTGAATTACCTCCTTATTCAAAATATATGAAAGATATTGTTTCAAATAAGAGAAAAATTCCTAATGAATAGATTTCTAGTATGCTTGCTAATTACTCTTTCAATGGCAAGATTCCTAAAAAGCTTGGTGATCCAGGTATACCCACTATTCCTTGCTCCATTAAAAATTGTTAGAACTGCTTTATGTGATCTTGGTGAGGAGTTAGTGTTATTCCTTTCTCTCTTTATAAGAGACTTTTATTAGAGAAGCTTATTCCTACTGATATTTCCCTACAAATGGCTGATAAGTCTACTGATGTGCCTATTGGTATCTGTGAGGATGTTCCCGTTAAAGTTGCTAATTGTTTAATCTTAACTGATTTTGTGGTGTTGGAAATGCTTGAAGATGATAATATGTCTATTATCCTTGGAAGACCTTTTCTTAATACTGCAGGGGCTATTATTGATTGCAATAAAGGAAAAGTTACCTTTAATGTTGATGATAAAGAGCACACGGTATATTTCCCAAAGAAGATTAATACTAAGATTGGTTTGAATTCCATTGAAAATATTGAAGCCATCAAGTTTGGAGATATAGATTGTCCTATTCTTATGCATCATAGAAAATATAAAACTCTTATGATTGGGACAATTGTGATACAATATGAGGTAACATAATTGTCATTTGGAAATTGAATTCTCCATGTCAAATAAATTTGGTGTGGTAGCAAGACTTGATCAACCTTGCTAACAAATCAATTTTAGCAACATAAAGACTTTAATAACCATTAGTTTTTCCTCTGATAATTATCTTTTACTTTTCTGCAATTTTTATTCCTTGCTTAGTTATCTCTTTTGAATATCAATATCCTGTTTTATTAGCTCATTTTAATCTCATTTAAGTTCTTCGGGAAAAGTTTTTGAAGAATTCCAGAAAAATTCCACAATTTTTATTTTTTCAAAAGAGCCAAAGAAGTGGCTGGGCCTGACCTGGGGGACCCCCCAGGGCCAGAGGCGGGTCCCACCTGCAGGTGAGGGCCAGGCCGCGGCCAAGGGCCGCGTCTGCCCTGTGGAGGGCCCCACCAGGTGAGTTGCCTCCCACTATCTTTCTCTCTCTTGAAAAATCACTCCACCATTGTTCAAACCCAAGTTCTTGCTCTTGAGTGCTGGGATTTTCGATCTCTTTGTTCAGCCCATCAATCTTGCTGAAATTTGGTGCAAATCTTCTCTGGTATGTGACTCCTTCACCCCTCCAATTAGAATTTTGAATGGTTTTGTGTAAGTCGAGTATTTTGCTACTGTATATGACCTTTGATATAAACTTGCATGTTGGACCCCGAACTAGGGTTTTCGGTGACGGCGCGTCGGGGTCGAGTTTCTGGAAAATAATGGCCGCCCCCTCGGTTTTAGGTCAAAAGGGATTTTATAGGCATAGGAGGGGGTCGAGGCGGTGCCCAGAGGGCAGGGGCAGGCCCCACCCGCGGGTCAAGGTGGGGCCACGGCCGCCACCCGCCTCTGGCCCCTGGGTGGCCCCCCAGATCTCCCTTTGGTCATCTTCCGTCGCATAAAAAATCTCCGTAAATTTTGAGGGCAATCCGACGATATTTCCTGTTGTGACTTTTCTGAAATACAAAAACAGCAAAAACAGGGAACTGACACTTGGTATCTTGTCAATAGGTTAGTCCGACAAAATGCATAAAAATGATATATTTGATAGTAAAAACATGTGACAATATCACAAAACTAGCATGGATCAATCAAAAAATTTAGATACGCTTGAGACGTATCAACATCCCCAAGCTTAACTCCTACTCGTCCTCGAGTAGGTAAGTGATAACAAATAATTTTTGATGAGACATGCAACCAACATAATCTTGATCAAGATAGTAATTTAAAGCATAGGGTGTGAATGAAGAGATACAAAACAATTGTCTATAATTGATAGCAAGAAAGCAATGAATAAACAAGTTGAATCATTCAAGCAAAACCTTTCATAAATAGTATGTTAAAGACATGAAAACAATGTGATCAACATATTTGACTAATTCACAAGGATAATAATTTCCATGACAAAAGTGTTTGAGAATCAACACAAAGGAAGATGTAAGAATTAGCAAAAAGCTTCAACTTCCAACGGCTTATCTTATAGATAAAGTCAATATAAAGACTCATGTTTAATCTTGACAATGCAATATGCTCAACGGTACCCAGGGTCAATACTAGATGTTTGCTTTTATGGAGATAGAAGGAAAAAGGGAAAACTGACTCAACATTAAAAGTAAAAGAAGGGCCCTTCGCAGAGGGAAGCATGGATTAGTCATGTGCTATAGCTTTTTGATTTTTAAAACAGAAGTAAAACAATTTTGAGGTATGCATGCTTTCGTCAACGACTTCACAACAGAGAAGTTATCTAGTCCCTCATAACAAGCAAGGTTTTTTAGAGTTGTGAGAGCAGCTGGTTTTTAGAGGAGCGAGTACGCTCTTCTTTCTCCTTGGTTTCACCACTGTCCAATGTTTGAGCTGATTTCTCAGATTTGCATTGCGCGGAGGAGAATGGTGAGTTATATTTATATTTTTCTTAAGCTGCTCTCGGGTTGATTCAAGTGAAGACGTAATCCATCAACACCGGGTGAAAGGGGGGAAATGACCTTGCTCGTCATAAGTTATATCTAGCTCTCTACTGCTCCCTCATGAGCTTAAAAACAGAGGCATAAAAAGAAGTATTTTGAATTTTTAAAGGTAGCACATGACAAATTTACTTGGAAGGGCAAGAAATACCATGCATATTTAGATATGGTGGACTCAGCTGGCAAGAAAGTTTGGCTTTGGGGATTGGATGCACGAGTGAACCATACACTCAGTACGAATTTTTAGGCTTAGCAAAAAGGGTGTTTGAAGCAAACATCAAATAATAACCGGTAACAGAACAACATAAGATATTTACCAATCATAACCATAAAAACTCTACACCGTCTCCCTTGTTGACCAAACAATTCTTTTGATGGAAAGATTAGCTCTATGGATTAACAACTGTGAAAAACCACACAATTTTAAGCTTTGAACCATATTTCTTTACTAATCAATTCCACTCAAATAACCAGCAAGTCTAAGCATTCAAATCAACATCTCAAAACAATTGAGAAGCATCAAGTATCCACACAATGATCTACAAAACTATGCAGGCTTTTCATTTTATTCTAACATCACACAAACAACATTTTGTCACTTTGACAATTCAAGCAATTTTTTAACAACAACTCTCCAACAAGTATAAGCGAACAACATGAGAGTTTAACATAAAAACTAGAAGCTCTAAACAAGATAGAAGCTAAAAGCGAGAGCTTACTAGCAAAAAGACAGTAGCTAAGAATACTCAAAAAGATATAAGCGAAGCAAACGAGTATTCAAACGAAAAAGCGGAGCGTGTCTCTCTCCCATACAAATAAAGCTAGGATCCAACAAAGATATGACCAGCAAACAAACAAACTAAACTGAAAGTAAAAAGACGCTCCAAGCATAGCACATAATATGTAAAGTGATAAAAATGAAGTTCAACGAAGACGACCTTATGATAGTCGATGAAGATGAGGGGATGCCTTGGACATCCCCAAGATATGACTCTTGATGGTTCTTGATATTCAGAGGGGGTTCCATGGGGGCATCCCCAAGCTTGAGCTCTGATCCATCCTCGATTTCTTCATATTCCTCTCCTTTGGAACTTAAAAACTCCCTTCACACAAAACTTCTCAAAATGTGATTAGAGGGTTAGTGCTCATAAATTAAAATGCACATGTGTTCAACTTAGGACAAATTGCAAACAAACTTCATTGGGAATTAGCTACTGTTTACTAATCCTCAGTCTGACAATCTCCCTCAAGAGTTTCACATTGAACGATGGTGAAAGAGGCGAATACAAAATAAAGGCAGAATCTGTCAAAACTGGACAGTGCGTAAAGATTGAATTTTTCAAAGCACTTATGCAGCTCAAATCAAAAAACTTAAATCTAACGAAAGATAGATAAAAGCATCAGTCTTGCTGTAAAAAATTATCAGAAAAAGATAAGATGATGGCGATTTTAGGAATTTCGTGCAACAGGCGCACAGAATCTGTTTTTGGACAGCAAAACAACACCTCGCACTTTCAATGCATTAGAGGCTAAACTTGGCACAAAAAACCAAAAGAAAAAGATACAATGAAGTTGCTACAGAGGTAATAACTTCATGACTCAAGAAAAGCAAAAAGCAAACTGAAAATAAAAGATGGGTTGCCTCCCAACAAGCGCTTTTCTTTAATGCCTTTTAGCTAGGCGCAATGCCAAATATCAAGTTTTTTCGGGATCAAAGGCATTATCATCTTTCAAGCAAATACTATCAAATTATTATAGATGCATTGGATATTGCCAATATAGGGCTGAGAATCACCCTTCTCCTTTCTCTTTGGTTGACTGCTCTCATCAAATAGGTTTTGGGGAGCAATCCAACCAAAATTGTCTTCCAATGCATCGGCCATCCCTAGGAGCTTAAATGGTACAGAAATTTCAACTTTCTCCTTTACCTCCGTGTTGTGAGTGTACTTCCATAGATTTTCATCCCTAACATCCAAAGAATAATGAATATTAGGATATGAACCAAGAGCACCATAACGAGCAAATATTTTCCTAGCTTCTTTAACTATATCATCAAATTCATGGAGAAGAGTTTCTAATACAAAATATTTTTCCTCTCCTCTCTCCATGCTATCAAGCTTAAGAAACATTTGCTGTAGTATAGGATTTAAATTAACAAATCTCTTCTCTAGACGAGCTACCAAACAAGATATGGCAGAATCATAACTATCAGTTAGCTCAACTATTGATCATTTATCATGAGTATAGAGTTTGCTAACGAAAGTGAGGAATTATTCAATATTATCTTTTTCCAACAACATCCCCACTTCCTACCTTAACATCTTTCATACCAAAACTAGAAGGAAACATAGCTACTAGATAAAAGATAAACAAAACTAAAATAAAGATTACACTAATTTTTTTGGGTTTTAAAATTTTGAAACAGGAAAATAAACTAAACGAGAAATAAAGCAAGCAAGACAAAAACAAAGTAAAGAGGTTGAGAGTGTGAGACTCCAATTGATGCAGCTCCAAAGTCCCCGGCAACGGCGCCAGAAAAGAGCTTGCTGCTGTATTGAAAAGAGTTGGGTGGTGCCCCAAGCGAAGGCAGAATTGCAGCTAGTAGCTGTTTTCCCTTGTTTAACGAACCGAGGTTTATCGAACCAGTAGGACTTTGAAATCAACAACGAGGTGAATGTTGAAGATCTGTGGTGCTTGACCTTCAACAGACGTGGACCTGCACACACTCAACCAAATACTGTGCCCCCAACGGCGGAAAGGTTGTCAATCTTTCCGGTCTCGCAGAAAACAAAGCGGTTAATTGTATGATGAAATAGATGAAATAATGAAAAATGACCAGAGGAGTAATGATGATTAAAAGCAAGGAAATGAGGTTGTAAACAATGTAAAAAGATGGACCGGGGGCCATGGGTTCACTAGTGGAGTCTCTCAAGTAAATAAAATATGCATGTGATGGGTGAACGAATTACAGCTAGGCAATTGACAAGATCATGACACAAACCCAATTTAGCTATGACATAAAGAACATGATAATATTTATGGAGGCATCACGACAAGGAACAAAGACCATTGAGTCCAACTGCGTCTTTGTCTAAAAAGTCCACCGTGGGATTGCTATCCAGCATGTCACCCAACGGTATTAAGTTGCAAGCAACAGACATTTGCATTAAGTAAAGTGCATGAAGTAAGCAATACTAATATCAAAAGAGACATTAACACCGCTGTTTTACCCTTAGTAGCAACAGCACACCCTCGCCCTTAGACGTTTCTGTCACTCGTGCCCAGGAACAAAAGGGGGCATGACCCACTATCGAGCATAAATACCCTCCCTTGGATCTACACACAATCACTTGGCCAAAGTAACTACGCACATCGGAGAGCATGTAAGAACATAAATCAACATATAAGAATCATGCACAATCTGAACATAACTTCATAATCCATCGGATCCTAGCAAACACATCACATAGCATTACAATAATCGATCTTGATCATGTTAGGCAGCTCACAAGATCATAAGACATGAAGCACAAGAGAGAGAGAGACTACCAACTAGATACTGCCATGGACCCGTAGTCCAAGGTGAGACTACTCACAACTCATCTCGGAGTAAGGCATGACGATGACGAGCCCTCCGGGATTGATCTCCCCTCCGGCAGAGTGCCGGGATCAACTTCAGATTGGACCCCGAACTAGGGTTTTTGGTGACGGCGCGTCGGGGTCGAGTTTCTGGAAAATAATGGCCGCCCCCTCGGTTTTATGTCAAAAGGGATTTTATAGGCGTCAGAGGGGGCCGAGGCAGTGCCCAGAGGGCAGGGGCGGGCCCCACCCGCGGGTCAAGGTGGGCCACGGCCGCCACCCGCCTCTGGCCCCTGGGTGGCCCCCCAGGTCGCCCTTCGGTCCACGGGTGTCTTCCGCCGCATAAAAAATCTCCGTAAATTTTGAGGGCAATCCGACAATATTTCCTGTTGTGACTTTTCTAAAATACAAAAACAGCAAAAACAGGGAACTGGCACTTGGCATCTTGTCAATAGGTTAGTCCGACAAAATGCATAAAAATGATATATTTGATAGTAAAAACATGTGACAATATCACAGAACTAGCATGGATCACTCAAAAATTATAGATACGTTTGAGACGTATAAAGGGCGCGCCCCCAGGCCTCCTCCTGGGATGCGGGACCGGAGATAGTCACCAAGCGCGAGACGCCCATGGACAGGGCCAGGCGTGACACCACCTCGTCCTCTTCTCCAGCGGCTCGGTCCCAGCTCCCATGGGTGCCTCCGCCACGCCCAGATGCACGGACGCCGCCTTCGACGTCCCTGAGAAGGACATCTCTGCCTCCCTAGACATGACTCTGTAGTCTATGGAGGGGCAGAGAGAACAAGGAGCAAGAAGAAGAAACGAGCTGGAGAGCCTTTTATAGGCCTACCACTCCCCACTGGCCCCTCGACGGTACAACTGGTGCAGTAATCAGGGCGAGTTTTGCAAAAAACCGTTCTCATTCACACCATTTCAACTCGAAGGCCAAGCGGCGACAAGGGTACAAGTCTTACGTCATCTCAAGATCTACAAAAGGACCTACTTTTTACAAGGAAAGTTGGCTCCTACGCAAACGGGGAGTACCGCCGCACAACAGAAGGCATTACTTCCAGAAGTACGTCGACAAAGCCGCCAAGATGGAGGTCAAGGACATCTTCAGGGCGCTGCCTCGGTGCCATCCCCATGTCCTCAAGGAAGCAGGCTCCTCTCGGCCTTGATGCGGAAGGAGTCCTCTTCGTCCTCATCCTCATCCTCCTCGTCGTAGCAGCTGCTGTGGCTGCTGCTGTCGCTCTCCGCGCAGCAGTCATCGCATCCTCCATTGGCGCGGAAGATCTTTACGGAGAGCGTCTCATCTACGTCATACTCGAACACCAAGTACTGCCCCCGGGTGAGGTGACGGGAGCGCGCAAACGCTTTCCATCCCCTGCCCAGGAGCATGGAGTCATCGACGGTGTACTCCACTTCGACCAAGGAGGGGCCGTTGGGGCAGCCGTCCACCTGCAGCCAGTAACCGGTGGGCCGGTCGTCGTCTGTTCCACCGCCGCCGCGAAGGAGTCTGGCAGATGGAGCTGGCTGCGCAGTCTCCTGTCCAGATCCACGACGAACTCGAATGGAGGGAAACCGGTGTGGGTCGTCCTCCGTGGGGGAGGGTCCGGAGAACCTCCTGCCCCGTGTCCTCCATGAACACGATCTCCATGACCACGGCTACGGCCGCTGCTGCGACCGCGCCCTGCTCGACCTTGGGAGGCAGCCCTCCCACAGCTGCCAGTGACCACCTCCGCCGCCGCTGAGGAAGAACGAGGGTGACCAACTCCTCTCTTAGCCCCTGCCATCGACACGCTTGATTCTATGGAGGGTTGGGGTTGGAAGAGGAGCGAAGACGATTGAAGATTTTGAGGGGCGCCCTTGCCTTTAAGAAGGCTCGGGTGCGCTCTCGACGGCCGTTGCCTCGCTTTCTCCGTTTCCGAGAATCAAGGAGGCGGATGCAGTTATTGCCCCCAAGTGGATAACTCCAAAACTTTACTCCCGGACGGACGGGACGTGACAGTCAAGACCTGACGCCGGGGACCCACTTTGACTTTTTTGGTCATAGCCCCGGCTGCAGAAGGGCGTGGCCGCCGGGACTATGCCCAGGGGCTACTATCGCAACAGTGGAACATGGGGTTCCCCCGATGCGGTCAACGTGGGTCCACCCCTAGTGGGCCCACCAAGAAGGCGAGCAAGGTCAAGGCACAAGACTGGCAGATGGGCCCCTCATCTGCCCCATGGCGACAGGACATGCACGGCATCGACAACCACGGCTAAGGACCAGGGGACCCCCCGCGGGCCCCCTTCAACCCAGCGGACGACGCGGAAGACCCGGGGACATCGATGCCCGGTAGGAGGCCAGGCTCACCCCCGGGAACCCACCTCCGCACGCTTGAAGAGGATAAGCTTGCCAGCCCCGGCTAGAAGCTCCTAGAAGACTTGGGCGCCAAGAAGACGGAGGCGCCGCGGGTGGACAGGGACGGAAAAGGTGTCAGCCTCTGTCCACCCGCCCAGCAAAAGGTGGGCGACCGCACCTAACCCCCTCAGAAGGATACTTGGACAAAAAGAAGCCACGTCGCCCCCTAAGAAGTACCCGGAGGGGTTTTCCCGCCAAAACCCCTCCACCTCCAAAGGTGCACCTGTGGGACCCCCTTAGCCTATAAAAGGAGGACCAAGGCACCAGAGGAGGGGGACGGATTCATGAAGGATCGGAGGCTAGGCTAGGTAGCGCACAAGGCATAGAGTAGCTTAGGCGAGAGGTGATCTCCTCCGGGTCAGGATCTGCTCGTCTTCAACCTCCAGCCAACACCTCCCGGGTTCGCACCCGCAACCACCCCTGTAAAGCCTCACTATGATATACCACTCAATCTAGACATGCAGGAGTAGGGCTGTTAGCCTTCGGGCGGCCTGAACCTGGGTAAGCTCCTTGTGTCTCTACGGTGCATGCTTGTACGTAGATCTTGAGCTTAGACGGCGTTCCCCCGGCGGAAGATGTTTCTCAGCCTCCTTCGCGCCCCATACCGAACCTAAAAAGGGGGTATCCTTTACTACCGGTGTCCGTGATCCAAGACACGACAGAAGAATTGCAAATTATGTCTCCAATGTAAAGCATTAATCATTGTTCAAAGCATCCAAGTAGTCATTCATGAAAATAGCCAAGCTCGAGTCAGGTGTCCTAATCCATATCCTTCACAAAGCAACTGGTTCGAAGTCTACTCAACTAGTGCAAGTAAGAAGTAGCTTTGGCACCAAAATGTTATGGCAAAGATAACAATGATGGAGGTTTGGAAGGCCAGAAAGAAAGGCTCAAACAGTGGAGAGGGCAACCACAAGACAGAAGGAAGTCCCGTAGTTGACACTGTATGAGGAGTAGTGATTGCCATGCAACGGATGCACATAGAGCTATAAGTGTATGAAAGCTCTCCAATGGAACAAGTGGGGGTGCATCCAACTTGCTTGCTCATGAAGACCTAGAGCTCACTTGAGGAGGCTCATCCTTGGAATATACAAGCCAAGTTCTATAACGTTAATTCCCCACATAGTTATACTACTAAAACAACATGAGAACTATCTACAATGAAGTGTAGGTGCTAACTAGCACAAGTGTGGTAAAAAAGATAGTAGTGCTGCTCCCTCTCTTTTTTCTTTTTTTTGTATTTTGGTGGCCTCCATGGCTCTTTTATTTTTCTCTCTTTTTTTTGTATTTTTACCTCACTATAGGAGCAACACTCTATATTACAAATCGATCATCACACTTTTTGGTACTCATAATTCATAAGACTAATACATGATGTATAAAAGAAAGTATGCATGATCGAGCGTAGTGTGGAAAAATGTAGAACATGTGGCAACCCACGCAGCACACTAACTCAATGATCAAGCAAACTATATGGTAATGAAGAATGACATCAAGTCATGTAATGTAATGATGGATGTTGCATGGCAATGTATCTTGGAACGGCTATGGAAATGCCGTGATAAGTAGGTATAGTGGCTGTTTTGAGGGAGATAATTGGCTTATGTGTAGAAGAACAAGATGAAGTTCTCCCACGGGGTTGGATGTACTGGCGAAGTGTGCACCAATCTCAATGTGAGAGAGGGCATTGCGCAGCACCGAAGAGGATAGCAAAATAAGGAAGTGGAAGTGCCAAAAACCAAATCTCAATAATGCATTTCGTATATTGCAAACAACTAGCAATTTCAATGTTCCACAAATGGTTAGAAACACCCCGAGAGGGATCGTGGCGGCGACACAAGTGCCCCGTTGGCTTCCCCGACCGTTGCAGTTGTTGAATTAGGTTGTTTTTAGTTAAGAAAGATATGGCTCCACACTCTACTAACACGTCTCCACTAATCAGCTCTAACATCGTTAACCAACACATTTTAACCATTAATTATTTTAATGCCTCAAAACAATTGAAGAGTATCAAATTATCCCCATAGTGATCCACAAGACTATGCAGGTTTTTTCTATTTCATACCACTACCACATGCATAGCATTTTATCGTTCTAACAAATTAACCAAGCAACCATAGCAACTCTCTAACAAATATAAGTGAAGAACAAGAGAGTTTAACATCAAAAACTAGCAGCTCTAAACAAGATAAAAGCTAAAAGAGAGAGCTTACTAGCAAACAAACAGTAGCTAAGAATACTCAACAAGATATAATTGAAGCAAAGGAGTATTCAAATGAAAAAGCGGAGCGTGTCTCTCTCCCACACAAATAAAGCTAGGATCCAACAAGGATATGACCAGCAAACAAACAAAAAAAACTGAAAGCAAAAAGACGCTCCAAGCATAGCACATAATATGTAAAGTGATAAAAAGGAAGTTCAACAAAGACGGCCTCATGATAGTCGATGAAGAGGAGGGGATGCCTTGGGCATCCCCAAGCTTTGACGCTTGATGGTTCTTGATATTCAGAGGGGGTTCCATGGGGGCATCCCCAAGCTTGATCTCTGATCAATCTTCAATTTCTTCATTATCCTCTCCTTTGGAACTTAAAAACTCCCTTCACACAAAACTTCGCATAAACTGATTAGAGGGTTAGTGCTCATAAATTAAAATGCACATGTGTTCAACTCAATACAAATTGAAAGCAACTTTATTGGGCATTAGATACTGTTTACTAAGCCTCAATGTGGTACTCCTCCTCAAGAGTATCACATTTGACGATAGTAAAGAGACGAATACAAAATAAAAGCAGAATCTGTCAAAAACTGAACAGTCTGTAAAGATCGAATTTTTCGAGGCATTTCTGTAGCTCAAATCAGAAAACTCAAAACTAATGAAAGATAGATAAAGGTATCAGGCTTGCTTTCTAAAAATTTCAGAAAAATATAAAATTCAGTGATTTTCTAGATTTTTGAACAGTAAAGGACAGAAATATGTTTCTGGACAGCAAAACAACACCTCGCACTTTCAATGCATTAGAGGCTAAACTTGGCACAAAAAACCAAAAGAAAAAGATACAATGAATTTGCTATAGAGGTAACAACTCCATGACTCAAGAAAAGCAAAAAACAAAACTGAAAGAAAAGAAAACATGGGTTGCCTCCCAACAAGCGCTTTTCTTTAACGCCTTTTAGCTAGGCTTGAGATTTTAATTATGCTCTCATAAGAATAAGAATTGAAGCACAAAAGAGAGCATCGAGAAGAAAATATCAACACTTTTAAGTCTAACCCATTTCCTATACATAGGAATCTTGTAAGAAAATAAATCATTGGAGCATAAAACATTAAGCATAGGAAGGCAAAGCAAGTGCAACATTAAAACCTTCAACATAAAAGGGGGAAACTTCATAAGATGAAAATTTATATGACCACACTTCCCTCTATCATAATAAATTTCAGTAGCATCATAAGAAAACTCAATAATATAGCTATCACATAAAGCATTTTTCTCATGATTCACATGCATAAAAGTATTACTACTCTCCACATAAGCAAAATCCTTCTCATTAATAATAGTGGGAGTAAAACTATCATAGCCATCATTGTAATCATCATAAATAGGAAGCATATCATAATGATAATAAACTTTTTCCTCAGTAGTAGGTGGACTGAAAATATCACATTCATCATTATAATCATCATATATAGGAGGTATAGTATCATCAAAGCAAATTTCCTCCTTCAAGCTTGGGAGACTAAAAAGATCATATTCATCAAAACCGGCTTCCCCAAGCTTAGAATTTTCCATAGCATTAGCAATAATGGTGTCCAAAGAATTCATGCTAATAACATTGCTACTATCATGATTATTGTGCAAATAAAGTTCCATAGGTTTTTTAATTTTCTCTTCAAAAGCATCATGACCAATTTCAAGATAGAGTTTATAAAGCTCTCTCATTTTTTTGTTGTTTTCCATTAAGCCTAACTAGTGAAATAAAAACAAGAAACAAAAAGATATAACTGCAAAATCTAAAGAAGGTACCTTCAAGCACTCACCTCCCCAACAACAATGCTAGAAATTAGCTTCGTCGTCAGAGTGTGAGTACCGCTTACCTTTCCTCCCCGGCAACGGCGCCAGAAAAGAGCTTCGTTGATGGGAGAGGAATTCTAGTGTGCCCTCTTACTCCCCGGCAACGGCGCCAGAAAAGAGCTTGATGTCTACTACACGCTTCTATTCTTGTAGACTTGTTGGGCCTCCAAGCGCAGAGGTTTGTAGGACAACGGCAAATTTCCCTTAAGTGAGTAACCCAAGGTTTATCGAATCCATGGGAGGAAGAGGTTGAACGTATCCTCTCTCAAGCAATCCTGCAATTAAGATACAAGAAGTCTCTTGTGTCCCCAACACACCTAATACAATGGCTAATTGTATAGGTGCACTAGTTCGGCAAAGAGATAGTAAAATGCAAGTGATATGGATGGTAAAAGGTAATTTTGTAATTCTGTAATAAAAATGGCAGCAAGCAAACAAATGACAATAGTGACTAAAATCGGTGTATCAATGCTTAGAAACAAGGCCTAGGCTTCATACTTTCACTAGTGACTACTCTCAACAACATTAACATAATTAAACACATGATAGTTCCCACAAAAACACATGCATGGTAGACGTTACTCGGAGATCATTCTTTCGTGGATCAAATAGGATGAGAATTGCGTAGGGCTACGAAAAGCACACCTTAAAGTTCGTATTCCACATCTATGGACACTTCATGCTGTCACTATCCGCATCCAAAGATAGTACTAACAAACACCACAACCTATTTCTTGAATAGTCTCTTTCTTCAATAATACAAGCATCAAGAAACCTCATGATCTATTCAATCCAACAACAATAAAGAACAAACTCATGATGAAGATCCCTCTAAGCTTTTATCATTAGAGTCACACACGGCACCCACACTGTCACCGAGATACCGTGATCACAACGGTGACTCCTGAACTTATACTAGATGACACCACTTGAGCAAACTCATATCCATTACATGTAGGGAAACATCATGTATTCAACTATGCTACCAAATCTCATAATCACAACGAGGATCACATCATGGGAGAGAGAGATAACCACATAGCTACTTGTATAAGCCTCAGCCCCGGCGAGGGACTACTCCCTCCTCATCGCGGGAAGCAGCGGTGTCGATGGAGATGGCTTCTGGCGGTCGATCCCCATCCCGGCAGGGTGCTGGAATAGGACCTTCTGAACCCCCCGAAACTTCTCGGCAATGGTGGTGGAGCTCTGTTGCATATTTGGGAAAATCTTTCAGGGGTTACGGTTTTTTCGACGGGGATGATTTATAGGCAAAAGGGCGTCGTGAGGGGGTCTCCGAGGGGCAGGGGCGGCCCCCCTTAGACCCGCGGGTGGGACCTGCCCCTAGCCTGTGGGTCCCTACCGGGGTCGCCCTTCTGGCTTCGGTCCTTATTTCCTCAATAAAAAATCTCCGTAAATTTTCGTCCAATTCTGAGAATATTTCCAGAAGTAACTTTCTGCAACAAAAACGGGGAACTGGCACTGGGCATCTTGTCAATAGGTTAGTTCAATAAAATGCCTCAAAATGATATAATAAGATAGTAGAAACATGTGACAACATCACAAAACAAGCATGGATAAATCAAAAATTATAGATACGTTTGACACGTATCAATGACAAGCAAGTAAGCATGCATGTACATGAACTATCAGATGAAAAGCATAGGTGAAAGAGCTGACGACAGGAGTTTGCAGTAGAATTGACAAAGGTATACCTCAGAAGGTACCTAGAAGAATCATTTGAGGTAAACTGTTGATTCTAGAGATGTACAGAATTCTGAGGGATTTACAATTGCTCTGTCCACAAGCGAAGTGAAACTATGATTCTTGTTGTCGTGCGTAGCTTTGAACAATTCGAAGCCGCCTTCCCCCATGTCGCAGCAAACCTCGTAGCTATGAGAACCTGTGGCACGAGGGAAATGGATGGCCTTTCTACTCATGATGGCTTTCATACAAGCCGTCTACAGAAACGAAGAGTATAAACAGATTAGCTATAGTCCTGATTATAGAATTGAAACAGTAGCAAGGTTGAGTGAACAAAGACAAGACCTATTTCTCAGGAGTGGACCAGTCATCGACTAACTTGCACCAATCAGCTTTGCTCATGTGTTTCACTTCCTCAGGAGGTGTCCGTAAAACCACAGCCTTGTCAAAAAACATGCGCTTCAGCATATAGCGTCTTTGTCTTGTACGATTCTTGAGATTCATTAGAAGAGATTGACGAATCGAGGGGTCTTCGAGGTTCAAAATAAATTTTGACTAAAACAAAAGAAAGAGCATTCTTCAGTTTTATGAACAGCAAGAGAATGATGAACTAGAAAGTTGGGTTGCAAAACTTACGGACATATGGCAGGCGTAGGCACAAAATATTTCTTTCCTATCCTTGTACTCTTTCCAATGGAGGAGGATAGGGACAACCTCATTCACAGCTATTGAACACGCAGCAGGATACATGAAAGCAATCTTTGAGTCCACTGGCCATAACTTTCACGGAGCAATAATAATTCTGATCCTCCCTCCTTTGGACACCCTGTCCACCTCATTTCCTATGTTGATTCCCCTCTCAACTACTTGCTCGCCTTGGGCAGCATCCTTCTGGCCTTGCAGAGCTGCCTCCTCGGCTTGGACCATGATGGTAGATATTGATAAGTTGGGTGGTGCCCCAAGCGAAGGCGGAATTGTAGCTAGTAGCAGTTTTCCCTCGTTTAACGAACCGAGGTTTATCGAACCAGTAGGACTTTGAAATCAACAACGAGGTGAGTGTTGAAGATCTCTGGCACTTGACCTTCAACAGACATGGACCTGCATACACTCAACCAAAATACTTTGCCCCCAACGGCGGAAAGGTTGTCAATCTTTTCGGTCTCGCAGAAAACAAAGCGGTTAATTGTATGATGAAATAGATAAAATATGAAAAGTTACCAGAGGAGTAATGATGATTAAAAGCAAGTAAATGAGGTTGTAAACAATGTAAAAAGATGGACCGGGGACCATGTGAACGTTGAATCTATCACACCCGATCATCACGTGGTGCTTCGAAACGAAGAACTTTGGCAACGGTGCATACTAGGGGAGAACACATCTTGATATTAACTTGAGAGATCACCTTATCATGCTACCGTCGCGATCACATCTAAGCATAACAATAAGGTGTATAGAAGGATTAACATCACATGCAATTCATAATTGTGATATGATATGGCCTTTCTTCTTGTGCTTTTGATCTCCATCTGCAAAGCACCGGCATGATCTCCATCATCACCGGCATGATCTCCATCATTGTGGCGCCATCACCAAGGTTGTGCACCAACTATTGCAACTACAACTAATGCTACTCTTAGCAATAAAGTAAAGCAATTACATGGTGATTCAATGACACGCAGATCACATAAAATAAAAGACAACCATATGGCTCCTGCCGGTTGCCGTACTCATCGACATGCAAGTCGTGAAAGATTACAAACATGATCATTGCATACATTATCACAAATCACACATTGGCCATACCACATCACATGACCCCCTGCAAAAACAAGTTAGACGACCTCTAATTTGTTTGAGCAATTTTTACGTGGCTTGGGTCAACGAGATAGAACCGTTCTAATCTACGCAAAACCACAACGGTGATATGATAGTTGCTTATTTACTCATCCTTTTGAAAGGCCTCCCATTGAAAATTGCATCTTCACTAAAGTGAGAGAAACAAACACCCGCCAGCCACTTATGCAAAACAAGTTGCATGTCAATCGTGGAACCGGTCTCTCGTGCGTGGACGAGTAAGGTTGGTCCGGGCCGCTTCAATCTCACAATACCGCAAAGACGCAAAGTGCACGCTAGAAGGTAGCAACATAAAATATCAACGCCCACAACTCCTTGTGTTCTAATCGCACCAACATCTACGAATAGATCTAGGCTCTGATACCACTGTAGGGGTCGCAGCATAGAAAACAAAAATTTTCCTACGCAACAGGCGGAATAAACCCCAAGGATCTAGATCTACTAGACGAAGGTAGCGAAGATGAGATCCAATCTCTTACCCTTGAAGATCAACAAACATGTTTTGTCGGTGCAGGGGTTGGCTAGTCGATCCCCGCAACTAGACTTATCTAGTCGTGAGGAGATGTATTTCCTCGAAGTCCAATTCGATGAAGTGCCACAAGGGGTAGCACCTCCGCGGTATCCACACGTACGGCTCGATGTAGATCTCCGCCTTCTTGATCCCGCAAGCAAGGTGGAGATGGCTAGATGGATCTCGGCACCACGACGGTTGTGGTGGCATTGATGGTGGAGAAATTCCTGCAGGGCTTCGCCAAGCAGCTGCAGGAGAGAGGAGGGAGAGGAGAGGGAGGCCGGCGGCTAGGGTACAAGGGTGCTGCGCCCCAGCCCTCCCCTCCTCCTTATATAGGCGTGAGGGGGCTGTGGGGGGCGTCCCAAACCCATCTAGGGCCGGCCAAGGGAGGAAACTTACCCCCCAAGGCAGCCCCTAGGGTTTTTTGGGTGCCTCCCATGGGCCAGCCGCATGGGCCTTTAGGGAGAGGGTGCGGCCAGCCCAAGTGGGCTGCTGCACCTCCCCTTGGTCCATGTGGGCCTTCTAGGTTCGTGGCCCCCCAAGGTGGGGCCCTCCGGAACCTTCCGGAACCTTCTAGAATCTTCCGGTACTCTGCCGGAATTTTCCCGAACTTTTCCGGAACCCTGGAAACCATTTTCCTTATATGAAATTTTATCCCCGGACTCTTCCGGAGCTCCTCATGATGTCTAGGATCTCATCCGAGACTCCGAATCACCATTCGTTCATACCATCAATTATCTCATCGCTAACCCTAGCTACATCGGAGCGTTAAGTGTGTGACCCTACGGGTTCGAGAACATGCAGACATGATCATATCAATAATCAATAGCGGGACCGGGATGCCCATATTGACTCCTACATATTCAACGAAGTTCCTTATCGATTGAACCACGATGCCGGAGATTCTTAATCTCATATACGATTCCCTTCGTCTCACCGATATTTAATTTGCCCGAGATTCGATCGTCGATATCCCCATATCTAGTTTCATCTCGTTACCTGGCAAATTCTCTTTACTCGTCCATAATATAGGATCTCCGTGATTAACACTTAATCACATGGTTGCAACCTTTCTGATGCTATATTACCGAGAGGGCCCAGAGATATCTTTTCCGTCACAAGGAAGGACAAATCCCAGTCTTGATTCATGTCACCCAACAAATACCATCGGAGATACCTGAAAGCCACCTTTATAATCACCCAGTTATGAAGTGACGTTTGATGTCCACAAAGCATTCCTCCGGTAAACGGGAGTGACATAATCTCATGGTCTAAGGAAACTATACTTGGCATACTAAAAGTGTTGGCAATGAAACTTGTGTGACACGATCAATTGCAACTCTTTATTATCGGGTCTTGTCCATCACATCATTACTCCTAATGATATGACTCCGTTATCAAGTGGACTGTAACAAGTCCATGGTTAGGAAACTCTAACCATCTCTTGACTAACGAACCAGTCCGGTAGAGGCTTACTAGGGACACCTGGTTGTTTATATTCCACACATGTATTATGTTTCCGGTTAATACAATTATAGCATGGATAATAAACTATTATCATAAACATGAATATGCTAATAAATCATTTTATTATTGCCTCTAGGGCATATTCCCAACAAGCGTGTCTCTCTCCCACACAAATAAAGATAGGATCCAACAAATATATGACTAGCAAACAAACTAAAAAAACTGAAAGTAAAAAGACGCTCCAAGCATAGCACATAATATGTAAAGTGATAAAAACGAAGTTCAACGAAGACGACCTTATGATAGTCGATGAAGATGAGGGGATGCCTTGGACATCCCCAAGCTTTGACTCTTTATGGTTCTTGATATTCAGAGGGGGTGCCATGGGGGCATCCCCAAGCTTGAGCTCTGATCCATCCTCGATTTCTTCATATTCCTCTCCTTTGGAACTTAAAAACTCCCATCACACAAAACTTCTCATAATTTGATTAGAGGGTTAGTGCTCATAAATTAAAATGCACATGTGTTCAACTCATGACAAATTGCAAACCAACTTCATTAGACATTAGATACTGTTTACTAAGCCTCAATGTGGCACTCTACCCCTGAGTATCACATATGATGATGGTAAAGAGACAAATGCAAAATAAAAACAGAATCTGTCAAAATCTGAACAGTTTGTAAAGATCAAATTTTTCGAGACACTTCTGCAACTCAAATCAAAAAACTTAAAACTAACGAAAGATATATAAAAGCATCAGGATTTCTGTCAAAAATTATCATAAAAAGATAAAATTCTGGCAATTTTAGGATTTTCGTGCAATAGGCGCACAGAATCTGTTTTTGGACAGCAACACAATACCTCGCACTTTCAATGCATTAGAGGCTAAACTTGGGACAAAAAACTAAAAGAAAAAATATACAATGAAGTTTCTACAGAGTTAATAACTTCATGACTCAAGAAAAATAAAAAGCAAACTGAAAATAAAAGATGGGTTGCCTCCCAACAAGCGTTTTTCTTTAACGCCTTTTAGCTAGGCGCAATGCCAAATATCAAGTTTTTTCGGAGGCCTTTGCAACATCAAGAGCATAGCTTGACCTTATGATTGATTCAAAAGGAAGCTTCTTTCTCTTTCTAGGGAAGTGTTCCATCCCTTTTCTAAGGGGGAACTGAAACTTTATATTTCCCTCTTTCATATCAATAATAGCACCAACGGTTCTCAAAAACGGTCTTCCCAAAATAATGGGACAAGAAGCATTGCACTCAATATCCATAACAATAAAATCAACGGGAACATAATTATCATTAACACCACTAAGGACATCATCAAATCTACCCAAAGGTTTCTTTTTAGAAGAATCAGCAAGATGAACATTTAAATAGCACTCTTCCAAAGGATTTAAATCAAGCATATTATAGAAACTTTTAGGCATAACAGAAACACTTGCACCAAGATCACATAAAGTATTGCAATCAAAGTCATTTATTTTCATCTTAATAGTGGGTTCCCAACCATCTTCTAACTTCCTAGGGATAGAGGTTTCAAGCTTTAGTTTTTCTTCCCTAGCCTTGATAAGAGCATCGGTAATGTGTTTGGTAAAGGCAAGATTTATTTTACTAGCATCCGGTGTCTTAGCAAGTTTTTGTAGGAACTTAATGACTTCAATAAGATTGCAATTATCAAAATCAATTTCATCATCTTTAAATAAACTAGGAGGATCCACTTTAGTGGTTTGGATAGTATAAACTTTAACAGTTTTCCTATTCATTTCAGCAATTCTAGCTTCTTCAGCCTCTCTAGCCCACCTAGCTTTCAAGAGAGCCATCATCCTTTCATTTTCATTAATTTGAAGAGAGATAGCATTTAAAGATTCAGTATGTTTGTCTTGATTTTGAGTGGTTCTAATTTTCAAAATTTCAACATCATGAGCAAGAACGTCTACTTTAGAGGCTAGACTATCCAGTTTTTCCAACTTCTCTTCGACAGTTTTGTTGAAATCTTTTTGCGAAGTTATAAATTCTTTTAAAACATTTTCAAGATCAGAGGACACATTCTTATTAGGATTATAAGAATTACCATAGGAATTACCATAAAAGTTGCCATTATTGGGAGGATAAGGCTTATAGTTGTTACTACCAAAATTATTTCGATAGGCATTATTGTTGAAGTTGTTTCTATTAAGAAAATTAACATCAACTTGATCCTTTTCTTGGGCAATTAATGAAGCAAGTGGAACATTATTAGGATCAATATTGAACTGATTGGTAGCAAGCATATACATAATCATATCAACCTTATCACTCAAAGAGGAGATTTCCTCGACATAATTTACCTTCTTACCACTTGGAGCTCGTTCAGTGTGCCATTGTGAATAATTTGTCATCATCTCATCCAAGAGTTTAGTTGATGCACCTAATGTTGTGGACATAAAGGTGCCTCCCGCGGCCGAGTCCAAAAGGTTCCTTGAAGAAAAATTCAAACCTGCATAGAAAGTTTGGATAACCATCCACATAGTTAATCCATGCGTGGGACAATTCTTAACCATAGATTTCATTCTCTCCCAAGCTTGAGCAACATGTTCATTATCAAATTGTCTAAAGTTCATAATGTTACTCCTTAGTTGTATGATTTTAGCAGGTGGATAATATTTTCCAATAAAAGCATCTTTGCATTTAATCCAAGAATCAATGCTATTTTTACGTAAAGACAATAACCATTCTTTTGCTCTCCCTCTCAAAAAGAAAGGGAAAAGTTTCAGTTTTATGATATCACTTTCTACCTCTTTATACTTTTGCATATCACAAAACTCAACAAAGTTATTTAAATGAGAGGCGGCATCATCAGTACTAGCACCAGAAAATTGCTCTTTCATAACAAGATTTAGCAAGGCAGGTTTATCAAAAGATTCCGCTTTAGTAGCGGGTGGAGCAGTTGGAGAGCATATGAAATCATTGTTATTAGTGATAGTAAAGTCACAAAACTTGGTGTTTTCAGTAGAAGACATAACGATAAGATAAAATAACAAGACAAGAATAAAAGCTACACTAATTTTTTTGGGTTTTAAAATTTTGAAACAGGAAAATAAACTAAACGAGATATAAAGCAAGCAAGACAAAAACAAAGTAAAGAGATTGAGAGTATGAGACTCCCCTTGCTGTAGCTCCAAATTCCCTGGCAACGGCACCAGAAAACTGCTTGATGGTAGATATTGATAAGTTGGGTGGTGCCCAAAGCGAAGGCGGAATTGTAGCTAGTAGCAGTTTTCCCTCGTTTAACGAACCGAGGTTTATCGAACCGGTAGGACTTTGAAATCAACAACGAGGTGAACGTTGAAGATCTCTGGCACTTGATCTTCAACAGACGTGGACCTGCACACACTCAACCAAAATACTTTGCCCCCAACGGCGGAAAGGTTGTCAATCTTTCCGATCTCGCGGAAAACAAAGCGGTTAATTATATGATGAAATAGATAAAATATGAAAAGTGACCAGAGGAGTAATGATGATTAAAAGCAAGTAAATGAGGTTGTAAACAATGTAAAAAGATGGACCGGGGGCCATTGGTTCACTAGTGGAGTCTCTCAAGTAAATAAAATATGCATGTGATGGGTGAACGAATTACAGCTAGGCAATTGACAAGATCATGACACAAACCCAATTTATCTATGATAAAAAGGACATGATAATATTTATGGAGGCATCACGACAAGGAACAAAGACCGTTGAGTCCAACTGCGTCTTTGTCTAAAAAGTCCATCGTGGGATCGCTATCCAGCCTGGCACCCAACGGTATTAAGTTGCAAGCAACAGACAATTGCATTAAGTAAAGTGCATGAAGTAAGCAATACTAATATCAAAAGAGACATTAACACCGCTGTTTTGTCCTTAGTAGCAATAGCACACCCTCGCCCTTAGACGTTTCCGTCACTCGTGCCCAGGAACAAAAGGGGGCATGAACCCACTATCTAGCATAAATACCCTCTCTTGGAGATACACACAATCACTTGGCCAAAGTAACTACGCACATTGGAGAGCAGGCAAGAACATAAATTACTCATATAAGAATCATGCACAATCTGAACATAACTTCATAATCCATCGGATCCCAGCAAACACATCACATAGCATTACAATAATCGATCTTGATCGTGTTAGGCAGCTCACAAGATCATAAGACATGAAGCACAAGAGAGAGAGACTACCAACTAGCTACTGCCATGGACCCGTAGTCCAAGGTGAGACTACTCACAAATCATCCTGGAGGAAGGCATGACGATGAAGAGCCCTCCGGGATCGATCTCCCCTCCGGCAGAGTGCCGGGATCAGCTTCAGATTGGACCCCGAACTAGGGTTTTCGGTGACGGCGCGTCGGGGTCGAGTTTCTGGAAAATAATGGCCGCCTCGACGTTTTTAGGTTAAAAGAGATTTTATAGGCGTCGAAGGGGGCCAAGGGGACGCCCCAGGAGTAGGGGCGGGTCCCACCCGTGGGTCCAGGTGGGGCCACGATAGAAGGCCACCCCTGCCCTGTGGGTGGCCCCCCAAGCTGCCCTTTGGTCCACAGGTGTCTTCCGTCGCATAAAAAAATCTCCGTAAATTTTCAGCGCAATCCGACGATATTTCCTGTGGTGGACTTTCTGAAATACAAAAACAGCAAAAACAGGAAACTGGCACTTGGCATCTTGTCAATAGGTTAGTCCGATAAAATGCACAAAAATGATATATTTGATAGTAAAAACATGTGACAATATCATAAAACTAGCATGGATCACTCAAAAACTATAGATACGTTTGAGACGTATCAGACCACTGGCCGCTTTAGTTCGGCATCTGCCTTCTTCGCTTGGTGGGCCGGTAGCTTCCCTTGAGCATCAGAAGCTGCAGGATTGGTCCCATGATGTACAACCCTTGTTACTCGTGGCGACACGGCTGCAGATACTGCTGGCGGAGTCGGTTTGATCTTTTTCTTTACTACCGGAGTCTTAGGTGTTGTGCCATCAACTATATCCGCACTGACGCGCTTGCGATTGCGAATTGCAGCAGGTTTTGTTTATGGTTCTAACATGAATAAAGAGCTCGAGTTAGCTACAAACATGGGGTGTATTTTCTGTTCTAAAATAAGCAAACGTTGACCATAGGAACTCATCAAACAGAAGCACCAAACAGGCTATTAAACAAACATGTGCAAGAAACAAGCATCAAAGAGACCATGACTGGTGGCAGGCATTAAACTGGAAATAATACTCTCAAGGTTGCCTCCGGGCTTTTGGGCCTATTTCTTACTGCTTTTGATGGCAAGAACCTTTACTTGTGGGATCGAGGTGGGAGACCTTGACGACCTTCGAGGTTGTTGAGGAGGTGGACGACCTGTGAGCTGGACGACGAGGAGGAAGATCTTGGCGACAACCTGGACGACGAGGAGGCATATCTTGGTGGTGACCTGGACGGCAAGGAGGCAGATCTTGGCGGCGACCTGGACGGCGAGGTGGTAGATCTTGGCGGCGGCCTGGATGGCGAGGTGGCAGATCTTGACGGTTACCTAGACGGTGAGGTGGCAGACCTTAGCGGCGACCTGGACGGCGAGGGGCAGATCTTGTCAGCGACCTGGACGGCGAGGTGGCAGACCTTGGCGGTGACCTGGACGGCGAGGGGCAGATCTTTGCGAGGTGGAAGGCGGCGGCGGCGAGCTACATGGCGAGGTGGAAGACCGGGACGGCGAGCTACACGGCGAGGTGGGAGACCGGGACGGCGAGGTGGACGACCAGGACGGCAGGCTACACGGTGAGGTGGAAGACCAGGACGGCGGGCTAGGGTTTGGGAGGAGACGAGAGAGGATGGGCAAATGTCGATACGGAGGGTTTTCAGGGAGGGGAAGTTTGGGCATATATGGGGGTTTGAAATTTTGTGCGCGCACGCGGAAATTTGGTGGGTGGGGCAGGAAACATTGCTAGCTAGCTGCCCGTCGGATGCAAGATGGATGGCTAAAGTTGATTTCGGCGCTAGATAAAATGAATAAAAAAATAATCAGAAAATCTTGGAATCTTGCTTTGGCAACATTGTCTACAATGCCAAAACACATGTGTCTGCCGAGAGCCTGAGAGTGGTGATCATAGCACAAAGTTAGCCATGGATAAGCCATGATCTTGGTCATTTGGCTTGAAAGCCATATAACTCCAGACAAGGTTGTCCATTTTGTGAACACCACTTTTATAAAAAGAGTGCTATTTCGACATTGTCTTTTAGTTTCAAAAGCTTTAATGGTATGCTTAATATTTAGGCTACTTCCCAGCATATTATAATGAGCAAAAATCTTTCTAGCTTCTCTAGCAATATCATCAAATTCCATAAGCAAGGTCTTAAGCAGGAAATCTCAATCTTCCCCCTTATCCATACTTTCAAATTTAAAGAATAATTGTAAGTTCCACCAAGGATTTTTCATTCAGATCATAAAGACTATTAATATGATTAAGGAATTCTTCAATATTGCTTTTACCAATGATGGAACTACTTCCTGCCTTAATGTCTTTCATGGAAACTTAAGGTAAAAGCCCCATGACTCAAACAAGCAATAAAGTCACACAAACCGAAAAGAGACAATTTGCTGGAATTTTTAATTTTTTTGTGTTTTTTAGTTTTAAAGCAAATAAAAGGCAAAACAAGACTAACAAAAAATATACTGGGCAAAACAATGACCAAGTAAAGTGAAAGGATGTCTGAAACTCCCCTAGCTGAAGCTTCCAAGTCCCCGGCAACGGTGGCAGAAAACGTCTTGCTGTCTGCTGTTGGGAAACCCCAAGGGGAAGGTATGAAGCAGCGTAGTGGTAGTTTTCCCTTGATTACAAAACCAAGGTTATCGAACCAGTAGGACTTGGAGAAGGCTTAGCAAGGTGTCAATAGCGCCGTTTCTCGATTATTGACGTGGACCTGCACACAATCACCAACAAACTACTTTGCCCCAACAAAACAGAGAGGTTGCCAATCCCTCCGGCTTGCCAAACACAAAGAATGGATGGAATTGCGGTAGACCCGTTAGACTTCCAAACAACTCATTTATAAAATAAATTTAGAAGTTTAAATGAATTTGTGAGTCGGACTTCTGGGTGAAACTGGGGGGGGGGGGGGGGAGATTCTCGGAGAAGCTCTCCTAAATGCCGAAAAGAAGTGTGCCTACAAGAGGTGCAATTTATTTGTATAAATTGAATTAATTTGCTCATTGCTTGCACCTTCATGTTGTGCTTCCAGAGATTTCTTCCGTCAAACAAATATTTTCATCATACTAAAATTTGTTTCCGTTGCATCAAAATGTTGTTTTCTCAACACTAAAATACTAGCCAAGCACAGTAAAAATATTTTTCTTGGTCGCCTATAGCACCACCCAAAACGAGGCTTCCATTTATGAAGACGAATGTTTCTTTGATCAAAAACATGTTGCTGTCGCTAAGGAATGCGCACTGGAAAATGGTGCTTCCATGTGAACGCTTTCGTCATTGTAATCCGGATGTAACGAGAAATTCAGTTCTACACCCAAACTCACATGCACCTGTTATTTTTGAAAAAAAAAATAGTAAGACATTATAAAAATATCTGAAAAAAATGGAGATCCACACATGAGTTGTTCACATTCGTGAAAACTTTTGGAACGAAAAGATATTTCATGTGATCTGTGTAAAAAAGACAAAATCGGTGTTTTTAAAAATGTGTTTTTAGATCTCATTCTGACAGCTGGTTTTGTCTTTTTTTACAGATCACAGGAAATGTCTTTTCGTCCCAAAATTTTGCACGAGTCTCCAATTTTTTTCAGAATTTTTCACAATGTTTTACTATTTTTAATTTTCTTCGAAAATAACAGGAGTTTGTAAGCCCGGGTGTAAAAACTACACTCCCGGATGCAACCTTTTTTTTAATAGAGTTTCCTTGGAAACCGAATACTATATTGGAAAAATAGAGAATAAATAGAAATGCTATTTTAACGCTAGGTGATTTTAGGAGATGCAGTAGAAGCAGTAGGAATCCATTCAAGACTTCTAAAAGCTTCTACTTTCACATGGAAGCAAATTCTTCACTGCAAATATATAAAAAATCCTGGGCTTGAAGCAAACTTTAGTTTTGTAGGAAGCAAAGTGGACCAATTTTGGAAACATATTGTGCTTTAAAAAACTATTGGGTTTGAAGCAGGCTTCTATTGAGTAGGAAGCAAAGTATAGTAACAGAGTGGAAACTTATTTGGTACATAGGGAATTTAACCAGCGCGCAGCCTGGAGTCATGTCAGATGGTCCAGTGTTTTGCAATCGTACGGCCATATCCTGGTCCGTTAGGAACCAATGTATCGGCGTCCGATGCCTAGCAGCGACCAAAAAGGACAAGAATCCCATCCGAATTCATTGTAAAAACAAGAGGGATTCCAATGGTGTCTTATCGCCGTCTAAGGTGCAGCGCAATCTGTAACTAGAGAGTCTCTAAATTCATATGGAAGAATCGAGGATGAAAACAATAGTAACTTCAACGCCAAACTAATAATTAGATTAGTGCAACAACCAAGCTAGTTTAGCTTGCTAAAACGTCTTACATTATGGAAAGAGGTTGTAGATTAGTGCAACAACCAAGTGACATCATCCATTACATAACTCACTGGAAAGCTAATAATTTAAAGATTTATCAGGTACATTTAGGAAGCACATGCAGCTAAGGACGCACGCGCACTGCAATAATAATCTAACTTAATTAAGCTTATGCTGATCCTTCATAGCCAACGGGAATAGATGCAGCCAGCGCCCCAATCCGTCCATGATAACAACACTGTCAAAACAAAGCAACGTAAAACTGAGAACGATGAGCAGTAACTGGGTGACATGATCAAGTAAAGCAATGTACTCCCAACTGTGTGATATGATCAAGTAATGTAACAGTACCAATTACGCCGTGCACAAAATAGAAGTGCTAGCCCTGGCTTCCCTCAAAAGAAAAAACTACTATCGTTTGATTTTGCCGAGAAGGTCAGCTTTTAAATTGGCAGTATGGACTGTGCTTTACCACAATTGTTTTAAACACTCAGCTCTCCACAATTATACAATCTAGGCATGCTCGGCGGACACTCCCTTGACTACTCCATTGTTCAACTTCTTTTATCAGCGCAAACAGTAAACTGGGAATGCACCTGGCAAGATGCAACCACAGAACCTTGCTGCTTGTGTGACAGAATGCTCTTGTTCATAAGGTTATGCGCTTACTGCCTCTATTAAAGGCTTACATACACAGCGTAAGTATATCTCCTACAAAGTCGTACATCATATCACAGCTACCTAGAGTACAGATCACATACAAGTGCTTAGCTTTATTAAACATAAGGGTGTTTTCATTCATAACAGAGATGTTATGTTCTTGCTATTGATGCCTTTGGTGTTAGCCCCTTTTCTCAATGTTTAACAAAGCTAGCATAGGGCTAAGGACTCCAGCCATCTTATGTGGCTATGAGGTTCTACGACCTTTAACTGTGTTATTCCTGAAAATATACCAAGACGCATGCACAAAATGCATGACTCTTTCACTAGCTACCATGCGTTAGCTGAGTTATAAACAGAATAGAGAAAAATTATATTTGGCAAATGTAGCAAGTAGTAAATATTATCCGGTACAAATGTAAGTAGCAGCTTAGCAGTAGGATAAAGTGATGGAAGCAAACGATGTACTGACCTCAAAGTCTCAAACAGCCATGTGGATGCACGGAAGAAACCGGGATCCAGGACAAGAGGGCGATGCAGCCACAGGACGATCAGACGTCTGGGGGACAGGATATGGACTGGAGAAACCGGGTTGAAACCGGGATCCAGCAGAAGAGGGCGATGCAGCCACGGGATGACCAGACGTCCTGGCGACACGAGATGGACTGAAGAAACCGGGATCCAGGACAAGAGGGCGATGATGCAGCCACGGGATGACAATACGTCTGTTCGACAGGAGACGCAGCTCGCCACAGCTGCTGCTCAAGTCGATGCCCAGAAGGTGAGCATACTGGCCTCCACCTCCGAAGGTCTCAGGCAGCAGCATGTACAAGATGCCATCATCCTGCTGCCTAAAGATGGGAAACTTGGGTACAGTCTTTGGCAACCTATGTCCCTTCAAGCCGCTCAGCTCCCAGATGGTTTCCATCTTGAACTCCCTGTGTAGTTTCCAATCCTCCGACAGGCAGTCCAGAGTCCACACGTTGACAATGGTTAAGCAGGGGCACTTCTCCTCCGACGGTGGTGGCGGTTCGATGATTACAAACCAGATGGAGTCCCCGACACAGCCCATATTCCGGTACACCGGCAAAGGGGCCTGATCGAAGTCAGCGTATGCAGACCTCCAGCACTCGCGGGGCAACATGTTCACCTTGAAATCCACTGGCGCCGGGCCAACATTCAGATCACCGGATTTGCAGTACAGTATACCTTTTCCAAGATCGCCCCAGACAGCATTTCCCTTGTACGAGAAAACAAGTCCCGGTGTGAAGCCAGTAGCATCAGCATCCTCCTCGAGACGGATACGGCCCTTGTCAATCCACGCACATTTGTCCGATTCTTTGTTCAATCTGTGCTTCCCTTTGATGGCACCGGCCGGCAGCAGCGCCGGCGGTGACCACAGGTAGAGAACGGGGTACGTGGCTGAATCGGGGCCCAATCTCTGCACCATGAGGACCACGGAGAACTTGTCTTCTTCTCCTAGTACCTTGAGAGGGGCAGACGGGCAGAGGGGCAGGCAGCCGTGAGGCCTCTCCGGGAGCAAGAAGAGCGCCTTGGCAGAGGAGTCGTATACGAGGCAGTACGACTTGAAGTCGGGGACCATGTGGCTGGCGACGAAAGAGATTTGGAGGACCATGACGCCCCCGGCAACGGAGTGGGCGATAGCGCAGATTTCGATATCCCTCCCATGGATCTTCGCCATCTCCTCCTCGATATCTGCGCCGACGAGCCTCAACACGAAGGGAGTGGCGCCGATCCACATGGAGGGGTGGAATTCTGGGTTGCCTTCGGGACTGATCCGCATGTATAGGTTGAGGCCCGCCACGATGTAGTTGCCAATGTCCCCGCAGCCGTAGGACTCCCTCTTCCAGCATTCCACCTTCACCCAATTTTCAGGGTGATCAGCGAGCTTGAAGTCGGGCAGGATGTCGCCGACCACATCGAAGGAAGGGGAAGGCTCCTGCTTCGCCATGGATACGGCTCGGACGAGGTCTAGGTCAGATGTTTTGGTTTTGGATGTAGATCAGGTCTTATTCTTTTTTGAGGGAAGAAGAGACAAGACCCGATCCTATTTCTACTCAACAAGGCCGGGCTGGGAGATTCGTTGGATGCCGGTGCCGCGGATCGAGGGCTTGGTGGACGGTGGATATGTAACTTCAAGAAACGTGAATTTGACCGAAAATAACCTTGAGGCCAAAGAATTTCACGAAATAAATGTCGGGTGAAACTATTTCACGAAATAACCCTTTCGGGTAGCGCCTCGCAATCAGGCGCTATACTATGCGGTGTAGCGCCTCCGCGCGAGGCGCTACACATCCTGCCAGCGTGGCGCCGGGGGGCCCGCACGTGGAAGTATAGCGCCTCGGATCGAGGCGCTATGTGGAGATGTGTAGCGCCTCAGGAGCAGGCGCTATGCTGTGCATTGTAAAGCCGCGCGACGGCTCACCCTAGTCGCCACTCGCCCCAGAGACAGCACGGGCTAGGGTTAGGCGCCGCCGGCACCGCCGCTCCCTGCCGCGCCGCCGGCACCGCCACTCCCTGCCGCGCTCCCTCCCCGGCACCGCCGCCCCCGCCGCGCTCCCTCCCCGCCACCGCCGCCCCCTCCCTCCCCCGCCACGCTCCCTCCCCACCGCACTCCCTCCTCGGCCGTGGTCTTCCCGGCCGGAACTCCTCCGAGTTCGTGGTCCTTCCGGCATTGCTCCTCCAATCTCGTGCTCCTCCGTCTCCTCCCCCGACCCCTCAGAGCAAGGTATGTGGTCAGCCCTGAATTTGTTTTCAAATTGCTCGATGCATTCAGATGTTTAGATGCAAATGACATTTTTAGGTTGAGATGCATTGAGATGTTTAAATTGCTCGATGCATTGAGATGTATTGAGATGTTTAAATTGCTCGAATTTGTTTTTCTTTGGTTGTCTTATGGAACATTGAGATGTTTAGATGCAAATGACATTTTTAGGTGGAAATTACATGTCTAGATGCAAATGTAATGTCTATTTCATTTGTCTTATGGAACAATGACATTTTTGAAATATCTATAACATTAGGATAGGTGTAGTATGGATAGGTAATATCTATAGCATTAGGATAGGTATGGTGTCTATAGCATTAGCATTATCATTGGTTAGTTTTGCTTGAAATCTGATTGTATATGTTAGAACCATGCTCACATATTCGGCACATAGTCACATGTTTCGTTTTGTCAATTGTTTGGAATATTTTGTGGAATATGTAACTCACATAGTATGAATAATACGTAGGATGGTGTGGTTACTAGATAATCACTACGATGTTCAACACCGGGCCTATTTGATTGCGGAGAAGGGCGAGGTAATAAAATTAGTTTTACCCTTGTATGTATTAATTTTCTATTGCTTGGTAGAAGATAATGTTGTAATAAATGTATTTGTCTATTTGCAGGAGCTTGTACCGTTGAAGATTCGGTCTCATGGGGTGTCGTCGGGTGATATGCCGTACGATGAGCGGTACACTGAGTACATTGAGAGGTTGGGCCTCCTCCCGTTCATCCAGTTGGTTAGCCGGTTGACTCCTAATCTTAACCCGCCAGCCATCACGGCTCTTGTCGACCGGTGGAGGCCAGAGACGCACACTTTCCACCTTCGGACCGGCGAGATGACAGTCACCCTACAGGATGTTTCGATGATCTTTGGACTTCCTATCGAGGGGAAGCCTTTGTGCATGAGTACGGATTCTGAAGGGTGGCGCGCGCAGATGGAGGCCCTTATTGGTATGGCTCCTGAGGAGTCCGAAGACAAGAGTAAAGACAGAGTCCCAGCCGGCGCTACTTATGTTTGGATAGTACAGAACTTCTCGCATTGCCCGGTGGATGCCGATGATGACGTGATACAGGCGTATGCTCGCGTGTACGTGTGGTATGTTATCTCTCGGACTCTTTTTGCCGATAGCGGTGGAATTACCGCACAGTGGATGTGGCTGAAGGCGTTGACCACCTTTGACTCCGAATGGAGCTGGGGTTCTGCTGCACTTGCCTACTTGTACCGGCAGGTAATATGTTGTTCGGCTTTAATTTACATTTCCGTGTTAAACATGTCTTCATTTAACCTTGTTTGCATTTATGTGCAGTTGGACGATGCTTGTCGTAGATCGGGCAAGTGTGGAATTGGGGGTCCTATGGTCCTCCTATCGATCTGGAGCTGGGAACGATTCCTAGTTGGACGCCCGCGAGAGGTGGGGTACCTTCCTTGGGCCGACTACGGGGATCACCCTCTACGGCGTCCCACTTGGGCATATAGGTGGGACGTAGTATCAGAGGCTCACAGCGACATCAATACCATGTACAAGCAGTACACCAACGAGTTTGATGCGCTTACCCCTGAGCAGGTTAGTATCTTTGTTTACATTTGTCGATCACATGATTTTGATCTTTCTCCAAAGTGATGGTTGTGTACTTCGTTGTCAGGTGGAATGGGAGCCTTACGGAAGTGGTGATGAGTTCGGTCAAGTTCTGCATTTCTTGTTGAACCCGAAGTGCTTGGAGGAACAACGGTTGTGGCTGATGCGCTGCCCGTTGATATGTAATTGGGCGGTCGAGTTTCACTTACCACATCGTGTGATGAGGCAGTTTGGGTTGTTCCAGGCTCACCCGGCTGTGTGGGTGGACACGGACAAGTCCCTTCACGGGTAAGATACTAATTTTATTTTGCTGTTCTCGCTTCAACATGGTGATACTGATCATGTGTATCTTTTCTATATCCAGGTTGGACAGAAAAAGACAGAGGAAGGTGAAGAAATGGGACGTATTCCACAAGAAATATGTCATCGACTTCGAGACTTGTGTGGAGAGGGCTAAGGAGAGTGGATGGGGCCGGCAAAGGGCGCACTGTCCAATTGCATTCAACAACTACATTCGATGGTTTCTTGGGAGTACGAGGGTGGAGCTATGCCCGGCGGCTTTTGAGGAGGAGATTTTGGAAGAGCCCACCGTGTTCGACGAACTTGCCCAGAGGGAGTACAACAGGCTCGTCAGGTCGGGCAACCAAATACCTTTTTCTAACGTGCTCAACTTTGTGGTAAGTGTTTGCTTTCCTGTTTTCCTTGTAGCACAAGTACCTCTCTCTTCTTTGCATAACTTGTTTACTTTGTGTCAACCATAGCGCTCGGAGATAAAGGAACAAGCCGGTACAAGTGAGCAATTGTTGAGGACCGCCCCGGCAGGAGAAAAGGGTGAAAGTGCATTTCGAGATTTCGTGAAGGTACGTATCCTAATCTTGTGGACTTCAACATGGCCTATATACACTTACTGATAGTAAGTCTTACAGCGGTCGGCCCGACGGTTACGCCGGTTGGCGAACCTACTCGGTTGTCGTGATCCCGAGTACACAACACCGTCGCAGTCTAGGTCCAACTCGCGTTTTGATCTGGAGGACGATATTGAGGATGAGAATACCTCGACGGCTCATGATGAGGTATGAGATTGAAGGATGCCTAAATTCGGTAATGTTATTTTTCAATTAACTGAACCATGCACTTGTTGTTTTCGAAGATTCCGGATGACATGACGCTGGATCAGGCTCGAGATCGGTCTGCTTACTTGATGAGGTCGAAAAGGGCACCTAGACGGGTATTTAGCCCAAGTGACTACGATGCTAAAGGAAAGAACAATGTTGGTGAGGAGGAGCGGCCGCGGAGGTCAGTAGCGGGTCGGAGGATGAGGTTCAACATGGATGATGAGGAAGAAGAGTCTGGAGATGAGGTAGAGGAGGAAGAAGAACCGCAGCGAGTACGGAGGAAGAAGATTCCAGTTAGTAGAGGAGGTGGACGCGCAAAGGCCCGTGGACGGAAGTAGGAGATGCCATGTTGTTTCGTATCGTAGTTGTAATATTATCGCACTTCTCTGTCGTGTCGAACTTGTCGTGTCGAACTTGCCATTTCTATTTGACGGGATGTGTTGTCGTATGTGAACTAGTGAATCTGTGTTTTATGTCTGTGTTTGATTTCTGAGGTTATGAATCTGTGTGTGATTCCTAAAGATGATGAATCTGTGTGTGATTCCTGAAGATGATGAATCTGTGTTTGATTCCAGTAAATAATGTAACAGCATAGCGCCTCGGGCCAAGGCGCTATACATATGTAGCGCCCCAGGAAAAGGCGCTATGCTGTGCAAAATGAGGTGCTCCAGAGAGCTCCCGAGAGCTGTCCCAGCGAGTCGTCGTCGAAAACGACTAAGTCATGGTGTAGCGCCTCGGGCCAAGGCGCTATGCTGTGCAAAATGAGGTGCTCCAGAGAGCTCCCGAGAGCTGTCCCAGTGAGTCATCGTCGAAAACGACTAAGTCATGGTGTAGCGCCTCGGGCCAAGGCGCTATACATGTGTAGCGCCCCAGGAAAAGGCGCTATGCTGTGCAAAATGAGGTGCTCCAGAGAGCTCCCGAGAGCTGTCCTAGCGAGGCATCGTCGAAAACGACCAAGTCATGGTGTAGCGCCTCCGGCCAAGGCGCTATACATGTGTAGCGCCCTAGCCAAAGGCGCTATACTGTGCAAAATGAGGTGCTCCAGAGAGCTCCCGAGAGCTGTCCCAGCGAGGCATCGTCGAAAACGACTAAGTCATGGTGTAGCGCCTCCGGCCAAGGCGCTATACATGTGTAGCGCCCTAGCCAAAGGCGCTATGCTGTGCAAAATGAGGTGCTCCAGAGAGCTGTCCCAGCGAGGCATCGTCGAAAACGACTAAGTGATAGTATAGCGTCTCAGCAAGGAAACCTCAACTATAAGTTTCACCACACCATCGGCCGTGGTTCCTCCGGGCTCGTTCACTTGGTAAATCATCTCCTCATTATCATAAATTGTGGCAACTTGGGAGTCCGCCTTCCTTGATTCGAACTCGACGAACTCATCAACCTTAGGCGGATATTTCAACTTCTCCATGTGCTTATCCGTTTCAAGTGAGTAGTTCAAAAAGTACTCATTCAACTTGGTGAACGTGTATTGAACTATTGCGGTCACGGGCAATGCACGCACACCCTTGAACACGTTGTTGAAGCACTCCGCCATGTTGCTTGTCATTTGACCGTACCTCCGGCCATCTTCATCATAAGCTCTTGCCCACTTGTTCCTTAGCTGAATGTGCCTATTAAGAAACTCTAGGCCCCCGGGGTTGAGAGATCTGTTAGCCAGCAATCTGTTGTACAAGTTTGCGAAACGCCGATCAGTGAAAGTGAGACAACAATCTTGAAGATCGTCGTACAACTCCTTGCTCCCACATGCCCTATAGAAGTTGGAGCAAAAATGCCTCGTGCACCAACGATGGTGCAAAGGAGCATGCCCGGGAATGTCAATCTGCACGGCATTGAGAATTCCTTGGTGGCGATCCGAGATGACACAAATTTCTCTTTGATGAGGTAACACCTTGGTTCTCAAAAGATGGAAGAACCACTCCCAATTATGATTGTTCTCCGCCTCAACCAAAGCAAAAGCCAATGGTAACAAACGGTTGTTTGCCTCGTTTCCTATTGCAACCAATAGAGTGCCCTTGTATTGACCGGTCAAAAAGGTGCCATCAACGGAGATGATGGGCCTGCAATGTTCAAAAGCACGAACACATTGCTCGAATGCCCAAAATGCACGGCCAAATACTCGGACAATCTTTCCGTCGTAGTTCGTTGTTTCTTGCCCATATGGCTCAACCACATGAACCATGCCCGGGTTAGTGGCGGCCATGCCTCCCAACAACCTAGGGAGTCGATTGTATGCTTCCTCCCAACCACCGTACAACATCTTCAATGCGGCTTGCTTCGCCTTCCATGCTTTACCGTATTTGACCTTGTAGTGAAATATGGTTTCCACAAGCTCCATGACGCTCTTAATGCTCATTGTTGGCAGTGATGATATGGAGTTGGAAAGCCTATAGGCGATAAACTCGGAGGTGAGTTGTCGGTGGCCTTGTTTCGCATCCTTGCCATCAAGCTTCTTACCTCGACACATGTGAGTTGCCACACAACTAGAAATGTGCCATTCGGGTCCTTTCTTGAAAGGCACGAGACGCACAACCCATGGGCATCCATCGTCCAAGCATCGCACCGTGTAACGCTTCTTTTGGTCCGAGTGAACCACCTTAAACGGACGATGATACTTAACCGAGAACTCCTTGATCCATATCTTAAATTCCAATAAAGTTCCGAACTTCAAACTGGGAGATATCCCATTCACCGCGTGATCCGTATCCCGGAAAGAAGTTGGCCTTGCTCCGAGTACTATACCCTTGCCGCCGTCAACCGTGGCTTCATCCGCGAGACTTATATCACGGAAAAGCGTAATACGATGATCACGGCCCAATACCTTTTTATGAGCTTCGGCCTCCTTGACCGTGAACCCCTCCTCATCAACTTCTTCATCGGGACCATCGTCATCCGAGTCCGATGCATAGCATCGAGTGTAAGGGATGTCATGATCCATACTCTCTTGCTCAAGGTATGTGTCATAATCTCCAACATTATTGTCATGGAGGTCAACCCCATATGGATCATCGGCATACCCATCATCTTCGTGCTCATCATTTGTCCTCAATGCCTCATCTTGCCTCACTTCATGTTGGGAGGAAGGAGGTTCGATCACTTCATCTTCGTTCATCATTGGTGGACTCCGACCACAATGGTTCAAGTCCAAGTCCATATGAGCATCAACCTTCTTAGTGGCAAATAACTCAATAGACTTGTCTAGTGATTCGGCCACGGTCTCCTTGTATGCAACCCAACGAAGTTCCGAATTGATACGCAAAAACTTCCAACGTAGGTGCATACCATGACCCGCATTGTGTCTTCCCTCCAACTCTACAACATCACTTGGGTCCATCCAATTCAACTCAATCCTCACTTCATTCAAAACCTCGGCATAGTTAGGGCTACGCTCAAACACCAAGTCTACCTCTTCCGGATCCGGTTCCATATTGCCCTTCAAAAAGGCGTCTTTGTCCACGTGATGAACATGAACAATTCTCGACATTCCTAAAATAATAACAATCATATCGTAGAAAGTTAAATCAAACACTAGCATAACATACCATATCCCTCACCTAACTATCCCTAACATACCATATCCATAACCTAACTATCCCTAACATACCATATCCATAACCTAACTAGCATCCTAATCCTAACATAACAAAAACCTAACCCTACCATACTAATAACCCTACCCCTAGACATCATACAAGCCACCATTTGACCAACGCACCAACCGTATTAACAACCCTTACACAAAAACATGATAAAATAACACATTTCTAGGGTTTCTAAGATTTAAACATAGATCCACCAAATAAAAGATTTCCATTGGTTCAAACATGGGGAAATGAGAGAGATTACCTCTAGCAAGTTGAGGGATGTTGATTCACGGAAGAAATCTTCAGATTTGAGGTGGAGGGGAGAGGATTTGAGGGGGGGAGAGAGAAGCCGTCGCCAGCACTTTCTTTCTTCCTGTCGGGTGGTCAAATGAGGAGCTAGGGTTGTGGAGGCCGTCGCAGTGCGACTTAAGAGTTCTCAATGTGTAGCGCCTTGCTGCAAGGCGCTATACAGGCATATGTAGCGCCTCCAGATGAGGCGCTATACTATGAAAAAAAATTCACCCCGAGGCAACGTATGGCTCGGGCGAAACGGACGCGCGATTTAGGTCACAGAGCATAGCGCCTTACATCAAGGCGCTATAATACCATAGCACAGCGCCTTACGCAAAGGCGCTACACGACCACGATTGGGCCCCACGGACGCCACGCTGGCAGGATGTGTAGCGCCTCGCGCGGAGGCGCTACACCGCATAGTATAGCGCCTGATTGCGAGGCGCTACACAAAAGGGTTATTTCGTGAAATAGTTTCACCCAACGTTTATTTTGTGAATTTCTTTCGATTTCTGGTTATTTTCGGTCAAATTCACTCAAGAAACACACGGTTTCCTTAGAGGAATGCCTGGACTCGGTGCACGCTGGACTGCTAAGACCCATATCGTACAGCTTATAGAAGGTACATTTTATCTATCTATATATTAAAGACGAAACCTTTCGCGAGTGAGCGATTGGCGCTGTAGCTGTGAATAGTAGGTACTGTAGTTGCTACAGTGCCTACAGTGCCACGATCCGCGCCGTCGAACGGCGATCCGACGGCCCGGAGGACGCGTCTGTGACGGTTTTGCAGAAACGTCCTTCCCAAACCCGTAAATAGAACCCGCAATCCACGGAAACGCGCGGCGAGGGACCGAAACGTGAATTACAAAAAGTACGCGGACTTTTCTGTAAAACATCCACAGAGCTCCCCCTTCCCCTCCTTCTTCTCCCGCGACGCCGGAAGTCGCTGCCGGCCGCCGCGCTCGCTGTCGCCGCTCCGGCCTTCCCCGCTCAGATCGCCGCCCACGACGACGTGCGTCGTCGCGTCCTCTCTCTGCTCGCTGAAGATCGCTCGCTGGGACGCCGCGGTGGCACCGGAATCGTCCGCGCCGCGGCTCCCGTCCGCAATCCCCCTCCTCGCTCCCGCTCGACTCTTTCCTCCTCCACCTCACCGCCACGCCGGCTCAACCCTCCGCCCCCGTCCCGCGCCGGCACAACCACCACCACCACCAGCAGCAGAACCAGAACCACCACTCCACCCCGACCCCGTCCCGCTCCTTCCTCTCCCCGGCCGCGCAGGCCCTCGTGCTCGAGGTCTCCTCCACGCCACTCCCGTCCCTCCCGGCCTTCCTCTCCTCCCGCCGTGACGAGCTCCTCCGCGCCGCCGACCTGCCGTCCCTGCTCAAGGCGCTCGAGCTCTCCGGCCACTGGGAGTGGGCGCTCGCGCTCCTCCGCCGGGCGCGCGCCGCCGAGGGCGGCGCCGTCGACGCCGCGGCCCTCCAGATGGTCGTCCGCGCGCTCGGCCGCGAGGGCCGCCACTACGCCGTCTGCGACCTGCTCGACGAAATGCCGCTCTTCCCCGGGTCGCCGCCGCTCGACGTCCGCGCGTACACCACCGTGTTGCACGCACTCTCCCGCGAGGGCCGCTACGAGCGCGCGCTCCGGCTCTTCGACGAGCTCCGGCGTGAGGAGGTCGAGCCCACGCGCGTCACCTACAACGTCGTGCTCGACGTGTACGGCAAGATGAGCCGCTCCTGGCCGCGGATCGTCGTGCTGCTGGAGGAGATGAGGGCCGCGGGGGTCGAGCCCGACGGATTCACCGCCAGCACGGTCATCGCCGCGTGCGGTCGGGACGGGCTCATCGACGATCGACCGCCTCCTCGCACAGCCCGCCGCCTGCAAGCTCGCCCACGCAAACGCCTCCCTCTGCATCAGTGAGTAACTAAACTGGTAGCTTACTCATATATACCACATTTGTAATCTGGTTGCTTTGAAGATTTTGCCAACCCAATATTAAAACGTTGCTATTCTTGCTCTATCTACAGTGACTACTTTGACTTCCTGGTGTTAATATGGAACAATTACTAATATAACTTATGTCCGTTGTTTTCTGTTTCAGAAATGATACATGAATCTTTGAGCATTATGTAATTCCCTTTAAAAAGAGTATCGGTAGAATTTATTAATTATCTATCTCATATTGCTCAATATTATCCTTTTCATAGTTATGCACGAAGACATCAGGATAAGCATGGAGACGGGATTGCTGGCTCTTAAGCGACCAAGAATAGAGAAGATGTGTGATACAATAAACACAATATATTTTCCAGCTTGCTTGGCCAGATTCGCAAAATTTCATTTAAAAATTCCATTTTAAAGTGGTGCTTATTATAATTGTCTTTCAAGTTTAGTTGTTTCTATTTAGCACCTTTCATGTGAATGCTCATACCCATGTTTGTCCGGGGCCGTGTCTTGGTTACTTTCTTATTAATCGCCAGTTTATCTGAAACAAGATAACTTGAGTTACTGTTTATTACTTCTTTCTATTACTATTGGCACTACAGATGATGCTCACATTGTATATTTATTGTTGGCATGCAACGCTGTAGTATATGCTCACGTACAATTGCTCTCAAGGTATCAGTAGGCTAATAGATAATACCTAATGTTATTCAAATATTTTAGTCTATGCATATGTAATACGTGGATCTAAGATTACAGGACCATGCACATGTGAATGGTTTAATTTTAATAGATGTGCAGCTTTGGATGTTTGAAGTTGACTCCCCTGATCAAATTCAACATTTATTTATTCTTACAAGCTAAATAATATGAAATATGTTAGTGTTATAGGAAATCCTAGGAGTTTCCAGAAGAGAAAAGACATGTGTAAGTTTCAGAGCTTGCTGCTAAGGACCAGAAGGTAAAGAAAACAAAAGGTACATGGATTTTTTTACATGCCAGTTTGCAAAAGTGCGAGTAGTTAGGGTAACTGAATCTAGCTTCTTTGGTGTCTTAAGCAATTAGAGAGCTTCGAAGCACATCTACCTTAGGTTTCAGCACAGAGGACAAAGACAGCCGGAACGGTTCAATAACTGCAGGTATTTATTCCAGTAAAAAGTTCCATTTGTGCATAATTGTGTCACATATAAGTTTTGTCCTGTGTCTAAGATATGCCACAGAAATGCTTTCAAGCATCAACATTTTCTGATGTGTTAGATTGTCTCTGCCTCTCAAAGATTTTTTGATTTCTCATTGTGCTAATTACGGTTCCAATGAAAAATTGCGGTACAGCTATATTTTACTTCCCTACTTCTTCAATAGTTGGATATTACCATCTCTCATATTTTATTCTGTAAACTTTTGACAGATGACAACCAGCTTTTTTGTTTACTCTTCCAATTAAGAGGTACGATGTATGAACAGTGTTGTTTTATAAATATGACACTATGTTCGTAAATGTCCGAAAGACAGAGTTGATGCATGCGTTAGCTTTCCAGAAGGTAAGAAATACATATGCATTGTCCCGATTGTTACATCTAAATCCGAAGTATTTTTAGATTATAAGAAACCCATCGAGATTGTGGATTAGTGTTAATTTGGTAATCCACGACTCAGGAATGTAATTCAGCATCTTTGAGGTATGGAGATCAGTACAACTTAGTCGGGTTTCCTGCCACGTTGCAGCTGATTGTTTCTTTCCTTCAGAATAGATACTCGGTTCCGTTTTGTTGATTGCATTTTACATTTTCTGCCTTCACCTTTCCCAATGGGTTGTGAATTCTTAGTTCACAGGAAGACAACTACGTAGATTCTGGGTGCTCCATAATTTATCTTTGTTTATCGAAAAAGTGTGATTAGTGTTTTTTTTTGTGGGGTTCAGTGTTCAGTTCAATGATGAGAATTTATTTGATTCCCTTTATCTAAGAGCTTCACACATACCAGCTCAATGGAAACTTGGGAAGCGACAAGTGTTTAGACAGAATTCTCCAACACCAAGTGTTTGTGGTCGAAGTAGCTTAGCAGTTGTACATATCTTAAGAAGCATCCCTTCAAATGTAAAGCGAACTTAAAGCTCAGTTTGGGAGAGAAACATGGTGGAAAGGAGCCGTGAAAGCTTATTTCCAATATGTTTTTATGTCATTTAGATGCTTACGACTGAAACTGATATAATGGTGCGTCTCAGTTTCAGGGACACCGTCGGGAAGGAGCGGTACAGGGCGGCCGACAGTGAAGGACGACGAGACGTGAGACATCCGCATTCCCAGTGGGGTGCTCTAGGTGAGGAAGCTGCACACCTTGACTTCCATCTTCCAGTGCAATTGTCTGACTAGGACATTAAAGTTTACTCACCTCTATTTTTTTCTTACTAGAGGCTGTTAGTTGCACCGTCCCTTTGTCTTGCAAGGTGATAATGTTTCAAGCCATCGTTTTGGAGAAATTATGAATGATCTTCCCCATTTGGACTTACATGCCGAAATGCTTTGATGGCAAAAAAAAGTGGCTCCACTGGTTTCAGTCATTTTTTCATCCTACTGCATATATGAAGAATGTTGCATGCCATATGTCAGTGTCTTCAAATTTTCGAAAGATAAAACTACATTTTTTGAAGCAATGTTTCAATACCACAATGTCACCGTTGCTACTTACAAAAATGTATTACATATATAACTAAAAAAAGGAAAGACCAACAACACAAATTGTCACTAAGGGCGCGGCGTGCCGCCGCGCTAAATTCAACTAGTTTTCTTTGAACGGAAGTGCGCATTTCTTTGCCGTGGGTGAACAATTACGAGGACCTTGTTCAAAAGAAAAAACAATTACGAGGACGGTCTCGGCCCTCGGGACATATGTATCTCCAACAAGCAGACCCATTTGATCCGGCTTTCTTGTCCGTTAGGTACCGTGTCGACGTAAACAGATCAACCTATGTTTTCTTTTTCTTTCAAAGGGGAAGAGACAGCGCCCCTGCAGCGTCCTTGCGGCGGGCTCACGCCCTTAGCACCAGAGTGGCTAAAGACATCGGAGAAAGCCACCGTCCAAGATGAACAGTGCTTGGTGATGATGTCGCTCGCCAGGGCTTGTCTCCCAACAGGCGCATCTTTGTCTTCGGTCTTGGTCGGGTCCTGCACCGGGCGCAGAGTCTTTGGCGTCACCCTGCGTCAATCGTGACGCGGGCCTGGGTGGCTTGCGTACCCGAGAAGGAAGCTTCTGCGTTGCTTCCCCGGGCGGGGCGATGGCTTGACGAGGTAGCCCTCATGGAGCGCCCCTCCGGAAACCTCGCGAGGGGTTCCCGGCCTTCTCGTCCTTGACGAGATTGTGAACGTGGCTCCAGCTTCGGGGGGGGACGTCTTGGCGTGGCGCCGACAGAGTCGCTGACAGCCGGGCCAAGCTACCCTAGAAGCCGTGGACCTGATAGTAACCCCCGGGCCTGTGCCTTGAATGCGTTGGCCACAAGAGTCGAGGAGGCGGAGACCGGGCGACATAGATGGGATGGCGGAGGCGTAGAGGCAGGGGCCCCAAAAGCTATCAGGCCCTGCCATGCCACGTGTCGCACTTCCCCACTGCACGCATCAGAGCAACTCCTAGGAAATCGTGGGCGGGACGCGGAACCGCCCGCCTGGCTTCAATAAAGAAGGGAAAAACGACCGTGCCTCCCAAACCCCCTCTGCTTCTTCTTCCTTCGCACAGAGCTCCCTCTTGCTTCTTCTTCCTCCCTACTTGAGTTCGGTGACCATGCCTCCCAAGAGAGCTCCCACTTCGAGGTGGAGCCGGGCGTCCGCCAAGAGAGGGGGGCCAGAATACAGAGGGGTCGTCGGTGCCGGTGGCGCTGGAGACGTCTCGCATCCGGAACACGGAGGTGCTGGGCAAGGTCTGCCGCCTCGTCGGACAGGAGTCCAATGAATGGGGGTGGAACATCGTCGAGATTGGTTCCAGCATCGCCGAGGGGCGCACCGGGACGTCACAGCCAATCTTCAGCTTCGCCCTCACGGTGGGTTTAGTGCCTCCGTTCTCCGACTTCTTCATGGCGATCCTGGAGCAATATGAGATCCATCTTCTTCATCTTCATCCGGCATCGGTGGTTGATACGTCTCCAACGTATCTATAATTTCTTATGATCCATGCTTGTTTTCATACCATTTGCTACATGTTTTGTTTACATCTTATAGCATTTTTATGCATTTTCTGGAACTAACCTATTAACAAGATGCCACAGTGCCAGTTCCTGTTTTCTGCTGTTTTCCCGTTTCAGAAAAGTACTTAAGGAAATATTCTCGGAATTGGACGGGACAAAAAGCAGCAGTCTTATAATTCAATGGACTACACGGAGCCCGAAGGAGAGGACCTGGAGGGCCGTGGGCCGGCCACACCATAGAGTGGCGCGGGACCCATGCCTGCCGCGCCACCAGGTGGTGTGGGGCCCACGGGAGCCCTCCGACGCCGCCCTTTCGCCTATATATTTCCCCCGACGCATATAACCTAGACGGACCCCGTCATATTCCGAAGAAACATCTGCAGCACCGCCGCCATCGCCGACAAGTTTCGGGGGACAGAAGTCTCTGTTCCGGCACCCTGCCGGGACGGGGAAGTGCCCCCGGAGCCATCTCCATCGACTCCACCACCATCTTCATCGCCGTTGCTGACTCCCATGATGAGGAGGGAGTAGTTCTCCCTCGGGGCTGAGGGCCGTACCGGTAGCCATGTGGTCTATATCTCTCTCTCCCATGATGTGATCTATATGTGATCATGAGCTTTGCAATCTAGATGTTGTTATGTTACTCAAGTGGGCTTTATTTATGTGATCTCCGGAGACTCCTTGTCCCACGTGTGTAAAGGTGACAGTGTGTGCACCGTGTGGGTCTTTAGGCTATATTTCACAAGATACTTGTTCACTGATTTATTATTTGAGTTGGATGTCTCTATGAAATTGTGGTGTGTTAGTACCTCCTATGAATGCTCATGGTCCAGTGTGGGGTATTCATTAGTACTTGGGAATATATGTTTGAGGCATGCTTTTGCATTCCTACACAATGAATTAGTGTTCGTTATCCAGCCGGAGAATACTTCGGAGTAGTATATTGAAGTGCTTATATTTATATTCAATTATGATTGCATTGTTGAGAGTGACCACTGGTGAAAGTATGATCCCTAGGCCTTGTTTCTAAGCATTGAAACACCGTTTACAACAAGTTCTGCTACATGTTTGCTTGCTGCCATTTTTATTTCAGATTGCAATTACTACTTATAATCATCCATATTACTTGTATTTCACTATCTCTTCGCCGAACTAGTGCACCTATACATCTGACAAGTGTATTGGGTGTGTTGGGGACACAAGAGACTTTTTGTATTGTGATTGCAGGGTTGCTTGAGAGGGATACCTTTGACCTCTACCTCCCTGAGTTCGATAAACCTTGGGTGATTCACTTAAGGGAAACTTGCTGCTGTTCTACAAACCTCTGCTCTTGGAGGCCCAACACTGTCTACAAGAATAGAAGCGTGTGTAGACATCAGTGGTTACCCTTGCCACCTTTGCCTTTTTCTACGAGGCGTGCCTCGGCATTATGCCATCCGTGACCTTCTTCCGCAATTTCTTCAGCTTGCAGCCGACGGAGGCTGAGGAGATCACCGGCTGTGCCTCCTTTCGCCTGGAAGACCAGGAGACGCCCTCCTGATCCCCATGGCGGCAACCAAGAGGATGGAGGGGTTCTGCCACAGGTGGATATTTGTCGAGATGGGGCGCACCGACGCGTGCCTCCGGCTTCCTGAGGCTCCTCCCGTCAGGATCGCGGGGACGTGGGACCGCGCTCTCCTTGTGGGTAACCGGCTGGAGCATCTCGCGAGGCGTGTTCTTCAGCTGAGGGAACGCAGCCTCATGGGCCGAATGGTAGCGATAGGGATCTTCAGGAAGCGCATCGCGCCGCTGCAGAAGCACACTAGGCCGATGTGGTTGCTCGACGGTCCGGCTGACCCCATGCGGCTGTCACCCTGTGATCTAGACGACGCCGCGCTTGCCTTCTTCACTGAAGAGCTCTTTTCGGGACCCGAGGACGCGGAGCCCACGGGAGACGTCCGTCCCCTCTACATGAGGTCGCGGGCTGCGCGGGACAAGATTCTCAGGGCGATGCTGACTTTCAACAAGAAGGGTCTGATGCATGTAAAATGCACACATGAACTTTGCACTATAATACTTGTATTCCATTCATACTAGCACAATGCCCGTGCTTCGCCACGAAGCAAAACACCATTTGCCATGAACCAGTCTATAATACAGCTAAGTAATATCTATTATGTAAATGAAACATTTCAAAGTGGAAATTACGATCTTGATGTACCGCGAGTCTATGCAATTGACAAAGCTAACGATGACGGATTGATGATATAATGGAGACTTCGCAACGATAGGTGCATGCAACTATAATGTTAGCATTCATCTTGATAGTGCCACCACGAATGAGGGTTGAGCCCTGGTGGATATGCCAGAGATGATAGCCTCCATCTTTGATAGTGCCGCCACGGATAAGCACGAAGCCCTGGTAGAGACGTCGGACATAGCATCCTAGATGTGACGACGACCGTCCATGACGTTGGCCACCATCTTAATGGAAGCAGTGCAGATGTGTAGCGTGAAGCTACTTATCCACCCTCACCATCAGATGCTCTTTCTTTGGGTCGCACTCCTCCGCCCGGCTAATTGCTCCGGTTAAAGACTGTTTCTTTACGAAATTCCCAGTGTCGTCTTACTGTTTTATGCTAGCATGTTCCCCATGGCTAAACCTAACCGGAGAGTGGGCGTCGTGCACTGAAGGACTCACAAACAAAACCTTCTCTCTCCCAGTTCCAACGATAGCAAGGAGCCGCACCCGTAGTTGTGTGCCTCTCTATATCTATTTTTTCATGGTAATCAACGAAATCTCGGAGATACTCCCTCCGTTTTTAGTTTCGTATAAAACGTCTTATATTAATGAACATAGATACATCACAACGTGGACATACGCTACAACTACATGAATCTGACCGTAGACAAAAGTCTCGGATCTTCTTGAACTTGGAGGGAGGTACTTCTCTGTTACGTATTGATCATGAGCTGAGTATTTAGGCTGTTCTTTTTTGCATGGATCATCTGCATGTCCATGAGTTGCTATGGCAGTGGCCGGTCGCCCTCGACACCTTGCTCCCTACCGCCTAGGCTCCGTCGCCTTTGCCATTGCACATCACGGTCGAGGTCCACGAGCGCTCCTCCCGGCTGCCAGCTAGTTCCTCCCTCCTCCAAGCGGCCCAGCGACCCACCCGTGGGGACACGCAGGACGGCAGCACTGTAGTCTGGAGAGGGCTCTGGTTCGGGTTTTCTTTTACCGAACCAATCCGTACCAGACCGTAGCAACCGGCGACTGACAGGAACGTAGTGCCACCGCCCACCGGTGATGGGACGCCGAGGTCGGCGTCATGTGATGGGGTGGGGGAGCCAGGGAGGCAGGAAGGTCAGATTGCACGAGCGTAGAAGAGCGACGGCAAGCAGCATGGTTGTGGCGGGGATCCTCGCGAGGAGGGCGGTAGAGGTAGGAGGCGTGGCGACGACTCGGTGGCAACATGGACGAAGATCTAAAGTTCTGACGGGGAACAACGAAACGAGGAATTAAAAAATCACACCATGAGCGTTTCCCGAGACTGGGGCTCGAGGGTGCAACGAAATGTACCGGTGGTTCGCGAAGCGTCTTGAGCGCCTTGCGCGCTCAAGAACAAGCAAGGGATGAGCGCTTTGTTGCTAAAGCGGCGGTTATCTCTGTCCTACGGAGGACAAGTTGGGCTATCTTTTCCTTTTGCGGCTATATGAATTGAGGAAGCAGCGATCAGGTTCCTTGACGGTCCGGTTTTTCTAGCCGCGTGGTTTGCAGCGATCGGGTTCGTTTATGATCCGATTTTCTAGCGCGGTTTCGTGTTGCGAGGGGATTGCACTGTCCTTTTTTTTACCGAAAGGCGCAACGTACCGTTTGGACGTACCAACCATCACCACGCATTGCAATATTATAGTTTAGATTTGCATCATATAAGGGGTATATTACTATTATTTAATGATTTTTGGTAATTAATAATGATTTCCCCTTTTTATGGAATTAATCCTGCGTAGGCAGAAAACCCCTATTTCTTTCCTTATTTATTTCAGGGCCTTAACGACGTCATAATGAGCTGCAAATTTACGGGGATCATTATTTTGGAAGGGGGAAGACCTAGGAGCGAAGGAAGCAAGCAAACGGAGGCCGGAGGGGTGAAAGAGGGTGCCCCACGCGGCCAGGTACAAGGGCCGCGTGGGCCCACCTCTTTTGGCCCTCGTGGCCCCATTTGCGACGATCCTTCTTCCTGAAGCTTTCTCGTGACCTAAAAACGCCTATATAAAGAGCCCACCGACGTTTTTCAGAGGGGGGAGCCGCCACACGAGAGAAACATGAAACAGAGACCAGGAGGCTGCAGATTGGAGGGGGGAAACTCCGGCGGAGCGCTGCCGGGGTGGTCTCCATCTCCCCCAACGACATCTCCACCGTCTCCATGATGAAGGGGGAGTAGTCTCCCTCGGGGGCTGAGGGCTCATGCCAGTAGCTATGTGGTTTATCTCTCTCTCCCATGGTGTGATCTTTATGTGATCATGAGCTTTGTAATCTAGTTGAATCCATAGATGTTACTCTTCATCATCTTATGAATTATGCTACTCAAGTGGTTTTATTGATGTGATTTCCGGAGTCACCTTTGTCCCATGGTGTGAAGTTGACAGTGTGTGCACTGTGTGTGGCTCTTAGGCTAAAGATTACATGAATACTTATCATGAGTTATTATTTGTGTTGGATGTCTCTATGATATTGTGGTGTTTGTTAGTACTATCTTTGGATGCAGATAGTGACTGCATGAAGTGTCCATAGATGTGGAATACGAACTTTAAGGTGTGCTTTTTGTAGCCCTACACATTGGATTGGTGTTCGTTATCCAACCAGAGGATAGTTAGGGGTTGCATAGTGAAGAGGAAATATCTATGTATTCAATTATATTATTATTGTTGAGAGTGTCCACTAGTGAAAGTATGATCCCTAGGCCTTATTTCCAAGCACCGTTTACACCTTTGTCTTGTCCTCTTGCATTGAAGAGGATTGGGACACTTTCACATTCTTGTTTTGTTACATTAAACTTCCATCCATTAAATCAACCATCTTGTTCTTTAAACTTGTTTAGTGCATAATCAACTAAAACTTGTGACACTTTAGTTGTAGGGAATAGATAACTTTTCCTTCTTGCTCCTGTGGATCGATACCCTTCTTCCACATTGAGAGGTGCTACAGTGATCCCCTGCTCTTGGGGGTTATCAGGGTCTGGTCCATGCTCCCGAGGGAGCGGATGCCGGTGACGAGCGCGTGGGAAACGAGACCGGTGAGCAAGGAGGGCCCATGATGGAGGTCCAGTCGGAGGCGCCTCTGGANTTGCATTGAAGAGGATTGGGACACTTTTATATTCTTGTTTTGTTACATTAAACTTCCATCCATTAAATCAATCATCTTGTTCTTTAAACCTGTCTAGTGCATAATCAACTAAAACTTGTGACAGTTTAGTTGTAGGGAATAGATAACTTTTCCTTCTTTCTCCTGCGGATCGATACCCTACTTTCACATTGAGAGGTGCTACAGTGATCCCCTGCTCTTGGGGGTTATCAAGTACTTTTCTGGCGCCGTTGCCGGGGAGCGTAGCGCTTAAGTTTCTATTCTTGTGTGCACCAGGCTTTAGATTTATTTTATCTTGTTTTATATCTTGCAATTATCTAAGCAATGGGACTTTGTTTGCATAATAGTGATAGCAATGCTTTTAGCATGAATACTTTGAACACCATTATTCCTAATGATATGGAAAAGTCTAAGCTTGGGGAAGTTAGTTTATATGAAAATGATCTTTTTAGTTCCCCAGCTTTGAAGGAGAAAATTTGCTTTGATAATGCTTTGTCTCCCATATGTGATAATTCTAATGATGCTTGTGATGTTCTAAATCCATCTACTGAAAGTATTCCTTTTTAAATACCTATGGAAATTGTTGAAATGGTTATGAATGAACGTTATGCAGGGGATGGAACAGTCCATCCACATGATCACTTGTTGAAACTTACAGAACTTTGTGATTTGTTTAAGGTTGCAGGTTTATCAAGAGAAGATGTCATGAGGAAATTATTTCCATTTTCACTTAAGGACAAAGCAAAGAAGTGGTATACGATGCTGGATGGTCGTCCTTCGAATTGGAAACAGCTTGAATCTCTCTTTTACTCTAAATTTTATCCTCTCCATGAAGTGCATCTAGCTAGGAGTTACATTTTCAATTTTTACCCTCGTGATAGAGAAAGCATTGCTCAAGCTTGGGGAAGACTGAAAACATTAATACTCAAATGTCCTAACCATGAGCTTCCTGAGGAAATAATTGTTACTAATTTTTATGCAAGGCTTTCATGTAATTACAAGGATTATCTAGATGCCTGTTCAGAGGGTTCTTTCACAAGCAAGAAGGTTGAAGCTAAATGGGATCTTCTTGAAACAATTCAACGCAATACTGAAGATTGGGAGAACGACAAAGGTAAAGAATCAAGTATAAACTATGAGTATGATTGCATTAAGTCTTTCGCTGAAACTGCTAGTGTTCATGGGCTTAGTGCTAAATTTGGTCTCGATTCTCAAATTATTGTTGATTGCTGTAAAACCTTTGCTTCTCATATTAATATTCCTAAAGAGAATTGGAACATGTATCATGAACCTTTTAAAGACACTTGCTTGGAAACCGAAATTGTTACTAATGATTGCAATAAACATGCTTGAACTTCTGAAAATACTATTTCTTATAAGCATGTTAATTTTTGTGGAGCACTTAGACCTTGTGAAAAGAATAAAATCAAAGAGGATTATTGTATTCATCATAGGAATGAAAAAACTACAACATGGTACAGAGCTCTAAGTGATCTTGCTGAAAAAGTTTGTGCCCTCTATCCTTTTATTTGTGAACTTTGCAATGAAGAGGGTCATTTCAAATTCCAATGCTCAGGTTCTAGTATGAGTGTTGCGAGAGACTTTTGTGATAACAGGATCACTCCTAATCAGCATGATGAACTTACATTATTTTTGGGGTGTGAAGAGTTATCAAGAAAAACTTCTTCGTTAGATATGAGTGCTTTTGATATGAATAGCGTGTTGCATGGATGTTATCTCTATTGTGCTAATAATTACCATGCCAACACTTACATACAAAATATTATAAAAGATGAAATGGCTTTACCAAAATATGAAAGGACTAATGTTTGTTTTACTCTTATTAATGAAAAGGAGGAATCCTCCCGAGTTTCTTCTATTGCTTCTAACAATAAACCAGTGTATGTGGAGAAGCCTCTTTTCAAGCCTCTCCCTCCTGAGGAGGGAAAGAAGAAGAAGAAGAGGAGGAGTAAAAGGAGAGAGGAAACGGTATCTTCCCCTAAGCATGTTGCTCCTATTATAGTTGCTGCTGATGAGTCTGAATTCGATGATGACCCTATGCCTGTTACTTATAGTAGTGATCATGATTGGGAAAAGCACACTACTTTTGATATTGAAAATCTTTTTGGTACCAATTCTGAAAATGATGATGTTATGTTTACAAATGAACACACTTTGGAAGATAACAGAGGCTATAATTACATTCATCCTCATGAAACTTGTCATAATTATAGAGGGATTGACCAAGACCATTCTTCTAATATGCAACTTGTCTATCATGTTCGATTTCTTTATGATGATCCTACTCCCATTGTTATTAATAAGAAGAACTTTGCTTATGTGGAAAATATTGATACTCTTATGCATATGGATCATGGTAAGAATGTTTCATGTGATAGTTATATTGTGGGTTTTATCAATGATGCTACTGAAAGTTTTTATGAGGGAAGGAGACATGACTTCATATATCTCAATAATATTAAGTCTTCTCTCTTTATGTTGAAACTTTTGAAGTTCCACTTGTTTTGCCTTCCTATGCTAGTCACTTTGTGCTTTATTGATTTATTTTCTTACAAGATTCATTTGCATAGGAAGTGGGTTAGACTTAAGTGTGTTTGATATTTGCTTCTTGATGCTCTTTCATATTCAATTCTTATTCCTATGTGAGCATCATTAAAACCATCATGTCAAGCCACCTGACTCCAACCATGTTGATAACAAGTAAGTAAGCCTAGCTATATGGCTATAAAGAAGGCGCTTTACGGGAGGCAACCTGGTTGTTTTTGATTGTCTTTGTGTCCTCTTGCTATAACAAGAGACTTAGTTTTTAGTTTAGTTTCTGGAATTATTAATAAAGTGCCAAGTTTTACCTATTTTGGTATGAAAAAGTTGCTATATGCATTCGGAGATTTTATTCCAGCACGAATTTGTGCATGGTATAATTTTTCATTCCTAACCTGTAACTCCGAATGAGCTAATATCTTTACTGTAACTGCAACTTTTCATCCTCTGTATGCCTAAATGTTTTTAGAATTTTTAGACATGTTTAAGTCCGGTAGAAAAATGCGTTTCGCGACTGCTAATTTTCTGGACAGATTCTGTCCCATTTTGTTTGATGCATGTTTTGAACTTTTAACTTGAATCTTGTTGATCCAATTAAGTTTATAAGTAGGCATACACCATTATACACTCTATGGACATTCATATGAATTTTTGTCTAAGGATTATATGCAGCAAGTAATTCATTTGTCTATCACTACTAATGTCACCCCACAGAAAAGAAATGGGAGAAACAGTGTTTTGAAGTTTTTTCACAGGAATTAGAGGAGATGCACCAAGAGCTATCCAAGGATGGCGAAGACCATAAGCTTGGGGATGTGAAGACAACCCCGCTGGACCTACACACTCTCGGTTTACACACGTCTAACTTCTGTTTTTCTATCAATACATTTTATCGCATAAACTTGGAGTGTCTTTTATTTGCTTGTTATGTTAGTTTAGTTTTTGTTTTGAGACCACCACTATCATTTTTATATGAGAAAGATACTGGAAGTTTGGGTTGAATAAAGTTGGATGCAAAATAAAAAATTGGGATGGGATGTTTAAGTTGATTTAAAAAGATACATATAGTTGCATAATTCATATGTTTTTAACGAGTGTCAATTTGCAAGTGTTTTTATCAAGAGCTATTTTATATTCATGTTTAGATGCTGAATGGTACTTTACTTGGTTTAACATGGATTGAGTAGTTCTATGGACACTTGTGCATGCATTTAGTTGGTCAACTTTCTCCCTTTTGCTAGCCCAAAAATCCCAACAAGTAAAAATTTGTTTTCCAACACCTTCAACCAAAGTTTTTCCAGTGAGTCCACCATATCTACCTATTAGCTTTATGCTATTCCGAGTATGTTTATCATGTTACTTTGTATTATCTATACATCTGAATTAAAATGCTTATGTTATTGATTGTTATGGGAAATTTTTGGTTAAATAGCTCTCACACCTTACTATTGCACTTAATAAACATGAACCATTGTGATTAAAATTGTGAAGTTGTGAATTTGACAAGAGTCTTGGTTGCTAGTTAGCCCAAATGTGCTGTCACATGGCAAGCTTTCAACATTGCACTAAATTATATCTAGTTGATATCATGTACTTTTGTTTATGGATGCTTATCATGGTGCCAAATAAATGTGGAAATTTAGTAGGTTTAAGTAGTTGTATAAATGTCTAGAGAGATACCTGGGCCGCCAATCTAAGCCATGCTGTCATGGTGGAAATTTACTTACATGCTATGTGAACCTTCAGTGATACACCTCACAATAAAAGGCTATATCAATAGTAAAATAAAAAGGGTGTTCAGATTGTTCCTTATGTTTGTTTGTCTTGTCATTTTGACATGGGCTTGTTCCATGTCCTGGGACAAGAGGTACCCCAGTTGATCTTCTTAATGATGCTATTATACAATGCTTTTGCATGAACTTGCTTTGTTTCCCAAGTTGAGTAACACCATGGTGTAGGTACTTGTATTCAAGGGGCATGAAACTTTCAACCATTTCTTTGTCAAGCACACTACTCATAATTGCTTTCACTTTAAACTTAATCATTAAACATGCTATGATAAGGGGTAAGGAGAGCTTGATACCAATGATACCACATTGCAAACATTAACTTAAGTAGAAGCATTTGGAAGTTAGATGAGACTTGTTCATGTTTTTACCTCTACTCATATATATCTATCCAAAGTGTCCACCTTTTATATTCAGTTTTATAAGAGTACTCTATGATCATTATAGGATCTTTTTACTTTTTATTATGCATACATTTTGTCCATAGTACTTTCTTCTATGTTACACTTTGTGAATTATCATTGAACATCCTTGCATTGAATATTTGATATCACTTTATAATATATCTTGCATATTGCTATTCCTTTAAAGAATGAATCATTTTACTCTATGTAGCAATAATAATCATCTTTGATATCCATTGTTAATAATTAAATGCAAAGTCCATGTTAGTTTTATCACCTTCATACTCGAGGACGAGTATAGGTTAAGCTTGGGGATGTTGATGCATGTAAAATACATACATGAACTTTGCATTTAATTACTTATATTTCAATCATATTTGCATCATATAAGGGTTATATCATTGTTTTCTATTGATTTTGGGAATATTTCACAATTTTCCTATTTTTCTGGAATTACCCTTCACTGGCAGAAAACCCTATTTTCTATATTTTTGAGTTTCAGGGACCCAAACGACGTCCAAATGACATGAAAATTTACGGGGATCATTTTTTGGAAGAAAGAAGGCGTATGAGCGAAGGAGGCGAAGGAGTGGAGGCCTGAGGGCCAAAATAGATAGGCCCACGCGGCCAGATTACTTGGCCGCGTGGGACCCTCTATTTTGGGCCTCGTGGCTCCGTTTGCGTCGATCCTTCTTCCCGAAGCTTCCTCTTGACCTAAAACCGACTATAAAAATAGTCCCCGACGTTTTCCAGAGGAGAGCGCCGCCGAAACACAGAAACACCGAAACAGAGACCTGGAGCTGCAGATTGGAGGGGGAAAACTCCGGCGGGGCGCTGCTGGCGTGGTCTCCATCTTCTCCGACGACTTCTCCACCGTCTCCATGATGAGGGGGGAGTAGTCCACCCCCTGGGCTGAGGGCTCATGCCGGTAGCTATGTGGTTTATCTCTCTCTCCCATGGTGTGATCTTTATGTGATCATGAGCTCTGTAATCTAGTTGAATCCATAGATGTTACTCTTCATTATCTTATGAATTATGCTACTCAAGTGGTTTTATTAATGTAATTTCCGGAGTCACCTTTGTCCCATGGTGCGAAGTTGACAGTGTGCGCACCGTGTGTGGCTCTTAGGCTAAAGATTACAAGAATACTTATCATGAGTTATTATTTGTGTTAGATGTCTCTATGAAATTGTGGTGTTTGTCTAGTACTATTTAGGGGGCTCAAGTTGACAGTGTGGGGTTCCCTAGATGTGGAATGCGATTTTAAGGTGTGCTTTTATAGCGCTACGCAGTGGATTGGTGTTCGTTATCTAACAAGAGAATAATTCAAAGTAGCATAATGAAGAGAAAATATTTATGTATTCAATTATATTATTATCGTTGAGAGTGTCCACTAGTGAAAGTATGATCCATAAGCCTTAATTCCAAGCATTGAAACACCGTTTACACATTTGTCTTGTCCTCTTGCATTGAAGAGGATTGGGACACTTTTATATTCTTGTTTTGTTACATTAAACTTCCATCCATTAAGGACGTGTTTGGTAGCCCGGTCCGCATGAGAAAATCTCCTTCCACCCAACTTTTGGTTGTTTGGTAGCCCGGTTTACTACTCTGGGCCATGCCTACCTCATACGAAAAAGAGGCCTCAGCCCTGCCCGGTTGGGAAGCTCGATCTGAGCTTCTCTGCTCAGCCCTGCCGAACTCGTCCGAAAAATCATCCCACGTGTGGGGCCCACCGCCGCCCAACGCGCCCGTTCGCCAGCCCCTCTCTCATGTCGCTCTCCTCTCTCTCATGTCGCTCTCCTCTCGTGCCCACCGCCGCCTGCATCGTCTACCTTGCGCCAGCGCCGCTCTCGCCGCCGCCTGGCACCGCCGCGCGAGCCCGCCGCCGCCAGCACCTGGGTCGCCGACGCCCGCCCGCGCCGCCACCCGGAGCTCCACCGACGCCTGCGCCGCCACCCGGAGCTCGATCTGGAGAGTTTCGGCCTCACCATGGCGAAGCAGGAGGCGGCGCGCCTTGGCGGCTGCTCGCCCACCGCACGCGGAGCAGGAGGCAACGCGCGTTGGCCGCTCCTCTCGTCGGCGGCGGCCGCGTCAAGGAGGAGCTCGACCTCACCGTGCCGGCGCAAGAGGAGGTCGGCCTCACCGTGGAAGAGCAGGAGGCGGCGCGCAGCGGCCTTCCTCGTCCACCGCACGTGAAGGAGGAGCTCGGCCTCACCGAGGCGGTGGCCTCGCTCGCCGGCGACGGCGCTAAAGCCGGAGGCCCAGCGGTCCTAGGACCTGATTGCTTTTTTACTTTCTATCCAGGGACTTGTATGCTGTTTTATTTTCTATCCAAGGACCTGACTGCTATTTATAATTTTCTGGCCTGGCTCCAACCATACGGGATACCAAACAATGACTCAACCCAGCTCAGCTCAGCTCATACGAGCTACCAAACACAACACAGTAAAACACACTTGTATTTAGGTAGCATAGCTAAACTCAGCCTGTATGGGTTGAGATAGACTATACAGGCTACCAAACACACCCTAAATCAATCATCTTGTTCTTTAAACCTGTCTAGTGCATAATCAACTAAAACTTGTGACACTTTAGTTGTAGGGAATAGATAATTTTTTCTTCTCACTCCTACGGATCGATACCCTACTTTCACATTGAGAGTTGCTACAGTGATACCCTACTCTTGGGGTTATCAACTACACATCATTTTGGATAACTCTTCATATACAAAGGTAAAAATTATGTAAAAAAATACAAAATCAATACAAATGGATATGCTTGACATCACAACTATGTATTGACATCACAACTGCCTGGCTCCGCCACTGCGCGCGGCAGTAATATATCAGAAATCCTAGACTTACATATGATTTCTACGGGATCACCCTTATGGACTGAGATTACCTGCTGTGATTGGTTGAATCCCTCCCACCCCCGTGATTTCTGGTGTGCAAATCGTGTGCCTGTCCTCCACGTGAGTCCGTAAGTTGATTTCGGTAGTAAACCGTCCATAGATGTAGCATTACTTGTAATATATATACTGACTAGAAGGAGATGGCGCGCTTTGCCGCGCCTCTTTTTTTTTTTTGCTCTTTGCATTTACTTTCTTTGTTATGCTTGGAGGGTTGTGCCCCGGGACTGGGGACTAAGCGGGAGCAGTTTTGTTATTTTTCTCGGCAGAACTGGTCAATGTGTTGAGCTTAGTATAGCGCTAGGGAAAGCACCGAGGGATACCCCTCATGTGTCCATGACACTTTAAAATCATTTCAACACATAATCGGATCCAACTTGTAGTTTCAAATCTAAATACATCAGAGAGAAATTAGAATTAGCACAGCCGGAGTTATAGCACTGAAAAAGAGAGAATAGGTTAATTATAATGGAAAAGGTGTAGCTATTCTTATGTCCTTGCTTCTTTGTCTAAATTTACAAACTATAGTAACTAAGGAGCAACAACTGTCGGTCTTTGCCGGCTCATTATCATTGTACTTCAGAGAATTTCCAAAGAAGGAAATGCTAGAGGAGCATTCTCCAGATTTCATGAATCTGCCATATTATATTTACTCTTTCAAGATACCCATCAATCATGTGCAGGCATAGTATGGATTCTTGAAGTTAGATACGGATATATCAAACACTCCTGAGTTGCCGATATTCCAATTTCAATAACATGCCAAAGCATGCATCAACCAATACCTCCTCGAAAAGCAAGAGGACAACTTCAAATTGAACTGAAAATTGCGTCCCATTTGTTCCACTATAAAAGAGGCATCAGGAAACATTTCTCTAGCTTTTCTATCATGGTTACAACCAGCGCACTCCATTTTGTTATACAACCTATTCAATAAAATGAGCAAAACTATTTCAAGCTCGTCAAATTATCAAGGCACACATAGATATTTATACTGTTTCAAAATCTCAATTATATATTTAAAGAAAACTGTAAGGGGAGCTCGAACAGCCTAAATAGGAACCCAGATTTGAATTATATTTAATAAAAGCAATTCACATATCCAGATAATCTTAATTAGCACAATCTTATCCGGATAATCATATATTCCTTCTCTATAGGGAGCTGTGTGTCACTTTTAATAGTTACAGCTAAGAGCTAAAAAACATAATTTTTACCAACAAGGTTTTCTTTTTCGGTGAAACATGCATATTTAAGCTACCGAAGTAACAAAGAGTAAAAATACAGAAGGAACTATCAAATATTTTTACTCTCATGAAAGCCTTCACACGTGTAGTATAACTTTATAAGTCACAATATCTGGGGTCGTACCCTGAGAAAGAGCAATTATTAATAAGAGATAGTGCAAAGAAAATTAAATCATGGCATCCAAACAAGAATTCATAAAAATAACAACATTCTCATACAGGAGAAAGCACATACATTCACCTTGATATGCTGGAAAACAGCTAGTGCCCTTCTAGCAGTAGTACGATAAGCATTTATTAAAAAATCCAGCCTAACAAGATTCGGCTCAATTCCTTCTGCCTCCACCAGCTGAAGAACATCAACAGTTTGTTCACACAAACCCTTAAAGTGATGGCCGTATGAATATGATGCTCACAAGCTGAAAAGGGGAGGTAGACATTGATAAGACTGAGACCAACTAAGCTTCTCCTCAGAAGGCGACCAAATTAACAAAGTTAGGACAACAATTCATGTACCAGTCCGAAATAAAAATTAGTGTAGAGCAGCAAGCTATGCCAAACTACACACTCTTGGATGGCCTTGGGACAGCCAAAGCGCTAAACCAGATGGTAACATAATTCATGTAAATCAGCTATGTTTCTAGGTAACACAAAATGCTGAAATACTTTTAGAATCTCGAGTGCTAAGGGGCCAACAAACAATGACATTCATAGAACTAATTAAGCTTCTTCTGAAGGAGAACATAACTATAATGTCATGTGTACTTGAAGATTTATATGTCGCACAAACCTATAGTAGAAGGTCATGCCAAACTACTCGCTTTTGGGAAATCCCGACAAGAAGTACGAAACCGACAATGCACTAAAATAACATCGAGCAACATAAGCATGCAAACCAGGAGGACCCCATCTTCCATCCCGGCGAGAACTCAATGACACGCACATACACAGCACGAGCGATATGCACGCAACTTACTGCCGGCGTTGAGGTGGTCGGTGCTGACCGACTTCGAGCTACGCCAGGGTTGTCGGCCACGTGGTGGCACAAACGCTGGCGGAGAACGCCGTGAGAGGCGTCGGTGGGGCTCTTCCTTGCACCGGAGTGCCTGCGGCTCGTCGACTCAGTCGTGATATTGCTCCAGTGCGGCGGCAAGGCTGCTCGCCCTCTTGGAATCTAAACACAACGATGATTGCATTTCTCCTTGAGGAACGAAGCAGCCACATGCCCTTAATGATAACAGGATTTACATATAACCTAGATTTTGTAGCTTCCCACATAGGATAATTGGCATCGGAGCAACTTTATGCTCTTCCTGGTAAGCTTCTATGCACTGAAAGAATATACCTGCAGCAGTCCATGGCTGCATACCCTACTGAAATATTGTGAGACTTGATAATTATTTGCACATACCTGCTATACCTGCTTCAACCCAACTATTGAAAGGCTGTGATCATGGGGGAACACGAAATGTGTGTTCACGATGAGGATCTGCTGCTGGACATAGGCACACAGCTGCTTCTTCGAGTTTGCAAGTAAGGCATGGCTGACTCAACATGCAATAGCTGAGCAACTCGATCTCCAGAATCATTAAAAATCAGCTCCCGGTGGTTCAAGACATGGAAGTAGTTCTATGTACAAACGTAAAAAGATCTGGGCAGGACCACAGGAAAGATGCAGTTTCAGAAAAAAAAAATTGCAGATAGATCTCGGTGGTATTTATAACAAGGGACATGCTCAACAAGACCAGAGGAGGAGGAGGCGGGACTGAGATCCCGTGCCCCGCTTGAGGCATCTGCATCCAACAGCCAGAAGCGGTCAACACTTATCTGTTCCTTACGCGCGAAGGCAAAGGAAGACGACGCGAGTCGCGAGCGCTGCTGGTCCCGTCGCCGCGCTGCAGGAAAGGGAGCAACCTCCCGTCATGGTGCTGCGGGAAAGGGAGAGGAGCCGCTCCGGCTGCTCCTCCAGGGTGAGCTCCGGCCGCGTCCACAGGAGGAAACGGCTGCTCCGTCCGCCTCCCATCCGGCGAGCTCTGGGCGAGATGGATGGGACAGGCGGAGGGAACTTGAGGCGGGGGTGGATGGATACGCAGGAAGTTAGAGGCGGAGAGCAGGAGATGCGCCGGAATTGCCGGAGAAGGAGGTGCCGGTTGAAGAGATGCAAAATTAACCAAACTGGATTGGACTACGCGTTGCTAGAAAAGTCCAACTGAACCGACCAAAAGCCATACACGCGCAAAGGCGGTATCGTTCCAAACGTACACAGACAGGTGGGCCCGCTGTCGGGATGCACCACGAGTTGAGAGGATTAGTCACTGATCTGTGGGACCATAGTGTGGATGAACCACAAGCCACCAATTCTAGGGAGCTTAGATGTTGGAGTGATAAGATTGTGAAAGCATATACCACGAAAAGCATGACATCAGCAAGCAAAAATAGCAAGAGCAAAACATTGGCCAGTGCTCACCATTTTTCACGCAACGACTTGCTACGGCTTTCTAGTAAGTATAGCAATTAAGACACAGCTTTGCTGGACAAAGACAAAAGTCCAGGAGTTCTGCCTTGCTGCAAATAAGACACATCAACCAACTGAACTAAGAAGATCTATGTGCCAAAGGTAAACATCGACGCCCCGTTTCTGATTTTTATATTTCCCCTCTGCTCCGCATGTAGATACTTACTGGCCCTTTTGCTTGCAGCACCCAAAACTCCCAGGAGTCAGTATCGAATGCTTTTTTCAAGCTCTAAACTTAGCAAGAGATGTTGGGTTTCGCCCAGAGATTGATCACATCAAACTAGACGAACAAACGCGCACAAAAAACTTGTTGCCAGGGGCGCGTGTCGCGCCCTCTAAATCTGCTCTTTATTTCTATTTTCTCGGTACTTAGAACACAATGACTGGACTGTTTATATAGGAGTAGCCACGATCCAGAGCTGACTCCTACACGAACAAGCAAACCTATTACAACTCGAACACGTCTAATACCTGTATGGAAAGGAAACCGACTTGTACAAAAACTTTCCTATTCTACCTCTACATGCACTAGTAGGACACGGACTACTCACGACATGCAAGACTAGACTTTTACTAACTCACTTGAATTAGAGACAAGATTATTGCTAACAATCTCCCCCTAATCTTGACTCGTCATATCCTTGTGCTCCCCTGATCTTGACTCCTTACAGCTTCACGTCACACCTTGATCGTCATGTCCGTACATTAAGTATGACCACACGGGAAACATGCAACACACTCTCTTGCGCTGCTATGCTTTGCCACCGCCATTGATCGGCCTCCCGCACTCGGTTCGCACATATGTGCCACCGCTATTGCGGTCCTCACACTCGGTTCGCACCATACTTCTCTGTACTTGCTTGCAGTAGTCTCACCTCCTACTACCCGCACACATCCTCGCTTTACGGTAGCTTCGCCTACCACCGTCCGCCTTCGGCATCGCACCGAACCCACGCTGGCCGCAACCAGGACGCTCCACGAGGACATGGACACAACTCACGGAACATCGTGCACACCTCAACTGTGACGCGCTCAACTGCAATGGATCCTCACAGAGACGAACACTTGGACACGACGACAACGACTCACTGACACGACTGCGACACCCACACGTGCAAACTTGCACACACTTGACTCCTTGACGCAAACTCTCCCGGAAGATGATCTTGACGAGACTCCCGACACCGCACCTCGGCACCACCGCTCCATCAATGATCATCCACCTCCACCAGCTCGTCGACGACATCTCCCTGCCGCCCTCCTCCGTGTCGCTCCACCGAACGACGATCGCCCGCCCCGAGGCGCTAGTACGGGTCGCCTCCCCGGGGCAAGCGTGGCTTCAAATCTTCGACCTCGCTCTGATACCAATTGTTGGGTTTCGCCCAGGGATTGATCACATCAAACTAGACGAATAAACGCGCACAAAAAACTTGTTGCCAGGGGCGCGTGTCGCGCCCTCTAAATCTGCTCTTTATTTCTATTTTCTCGGTACTTAGAACACAACGACTGGGCTGTTTATATAGGAGTAGCCACGATCCAGAGCTGACTCCTACACGAACAAGCAAACCTATTACAACTCGAACACGTCTAATGCCTGTATGGAAAGGAAACCGACTTGTACAAAAACTTTCCTATTCTACCTCTACATGCACTAGTAGGACACGGACTACTCACGACATGCAAGACTAGACTTTTACTAACTCACTTGAATTAGAGACAAGATTATTGCTAACAAGAGAGCCGGCCAGTTCTTCTCTCTGCAAGACTTTGCAAGTCCGTGAACATAAGCAAAGTTGTCGTGGATTGTGCGTAAGGCACTCTGGAAGGTCCGAACTAGTTTCGTCATGTGAGGTTGAAGGAGCAAGGATCTTGAGCACGAGCTTGGCAAAGCTACCAATCAGGCTAATAGGCCTATAATCTTTAGGCTCGGCAGCATCAGGAGACTTGGCGAGCAGAACCATGGTGGCCTCGGAGTTTGAAGACGAAGGGCATCTCAAGGATCTTATTGTAATTTTTGTTTTTATTGAGATGTTTTGTACTGCTCGGTGTTTTTTTAATGCCATGGTCCTTTTCGCAAAAAAAAAAACCTCCACATATGCAAGTTTGTCCTACAATCACATCAGGAATATCATCACATTATACTTTTTTATTACTTTAGTTGTGAATGCAAACAATGAGCAGACACTGTATTAGGAATTTTAATTGAACCTGCAAGCTGATTCAAGTTAGTTTTTATAACAGAGCAATTTTGTGTGTTCTTGATCAACCTAATATGTCCAGTGATTGCTTGAGGATTGTCACTTGCTCGGGCCAAAGACCACATCTTAGCGTAAGATGTCAAGTTTGGCATCTGGAAGAAGCCATTGTATTTCTCCTGAGCAGCAGCAATCAAGTTAAGATGCCCACAACTCAGGCAGGGGATGGAGTTAGCGATGAGGGGCAGGAGATCCCTGCAATCTTGCAAACAAACAGAGGAAGCGGGGGTAAAATGAGGCAGGAGAAGCAATTGGCAAAGATGTACAGTAACTGTCCCAGTAAAAAAATATGTCCCAGTAAAATTCCGGAGAAGCAAAACTCGTCAAACCTTCCCGCACAAACCAATGAAAGAAACTTGCAACGCCAACGGTATCCCGCACGCCTATAAATGGGGGGAGGGGAGGCGGTTACGATCATCATCTCAAATTCCCCACCGCGCCTGCACCCTCCTCCTCCTCCTCCTGCACCTCACCGAGCGGAACCCCGCCCCACCACCGCGCGGAACCCCACCACCGACTCCACCGCGCACCATGGCTCGCCTGCGTACGCTCGCCGGCACCCGGGCCTTCCTCCGCACCCACCTCGGCCAGCAGGGCCTCCGAGTGGACATCGCGGAGGCAGACGGCCTCCAGAGCGCGGTGGTGATGCACCGCCTGCTCCGCCACCTCGGCCCGGGCAGCGAGGCGGGGTGGACGATCCCCAACCTGAAGCTGCTTCGTTCTGGAGCCGCGCTGCACCGGACGTTGGTGGAGGCGCGCCGCCGCATCCTCCCCCTCGCCCTCACCGTCAGAGGCCGCTTCGCCACCGCCTGCGTCGACCCTGACCTCCTCCTCCCCGGCGACGAAGTCCTCGACGAAGAGGACGCCAAGATCCTCCTCAACATCCGGGTCGCCCTCCGCCGCACCGCCTTCCGCCCCGCCAGGAAGGCCGCCAGGAGAGCGGCCAACCGGATGCAGAGGCTGGCCAAGGCAATCAAGGCCTTCGACCGGTGGTTCCGCGACGAGTGGAGACCCGACTTCCTGTCCAGCCACCGCAGACCCCGCCTGCCTCGCATCTCCCTCGACCCGCGTCCCGGCCAGCTTCGCCGACTTCAGGCCCGGTGCGTCAGGCTGGTCGGCCAAGTCGCCGCCCTCCGCCACATCATCAGCGTCCTGGTGCGTTCGCGTGAGCCTCTCGTGTTTCCACGGAGCTGATCGATCAAGAGTTCCGTTGGCCGCAAGATTTGATCAAGACTCGAGATCAAGATTTCCGTTCGCTGCAAATTCAAGATTGATCGGTCGCTGTACCGACCAAGATTGGTCGTTCTCTCGAACTACTGTATGCAACATTTGGCGTTTAATTCTAGAACTAGATGCCTTGACCGTTCGGATGTGTAGATTCTTGATTTCGAACCATAGTAGTAGTTATTACTAGAACTTGTAAACAGAAACTTCCTCTTGGGGATATACACATTTTTTCAAAGAAACCTGGTTACTTTGTTTCCAACCCAGAGAAGGAAAAGTTGGTTCTGTTTGCATTTCGTGTCATCTTAAACGGAAACACAAACGAGACTGTAAAATTTCTCTTCAGTATATACACGCTTGGTCAATATGCACCAATGTGCATGTCAGAGATTTTAAACCCAGGGAAGTTTGGCAGCTCGATCTTCAGGCATGACGGCAGCCTGGCTGTTGTCACCTTCGTCCTCGTAGGCGAGGGAGCACACTGTACGGATGGTGGTGTCGCCGCACCGCTTCCTCCTCCTCTTCCTCATGGTCTTCCCCCACCCGTGCATGGTTTCTCTGACCCCGAACGCAGCCTTGTACTTTGATCCCATCTGTTGTCGTACCAGTAACAATGTGTTAGCCATATTTTCGCATTACAAATATTTTGAAGGGCATGAAAATAGCCAAAAGATGTACTGGAATACCTGCATTGGATGTCGTCGTTCCCACACCTCAGATAGAATCAGCGTAATCCCTTTTATGGAGTAACAGATCAAACAAATAACTACATAAGCAGCTAGAAGTTTAAACCGTTCGAAGCACCAAAAAAATAATCATGAAAAGCAGTCTATTGTGTGAATAACATAAACGTGCATAAAGCTAAAAGGAAGCAATTTATGCATTCTAATTATGTACAGCTCAAGCATAGATAGATGGGCTTTGCAAAAAGATACTATAAGTTTATTTCATAAAAAATATGATACACAGGGTTACAAATTAAAATGACCCATTTTTGTTAAGGCTACTTTCAGGTAGATCTTAACTGAGCAAGGTTAGCCCTTACACGAAACCACACATCAATGTTACATATTTTGTTTCTCTTCATGTGGAAAATGTAAGGACAACCAATGTAAAGAGAATGCTACTCAAACTTATAAATATTTCTCTCATGTAGTACATGTCAGAAGGAAAACAAAAAACACATAATCCAAATAGAACTTTATTTAGAGTCACCTTAAGTTTAAGTAACATAATGAATTGAAATATTTGCTTCAAGTCGAATGTTCAAATGAGAGAAGCTTCTATAAATAGGCTTAACGCAGCAAACAAAAATAGGTATCTGAAATACAAAAAGAACAATGAGATGCCTACTACTGTTATGGGAAGAAGTCAGTAAGCACAACGAAGTACCTTTGCAAGCACCGGACAGAGTCATTTGATCAAGCAATTAATCCGGCTAGTACTATATACAACTAAAAGGCACGAGCTAGCATGAGCCCACTAATCACAATACATGCAAATGACAGAGAGAAGTATTGATGAGAAAATCGGTTGCATTCATGGTATCTTTAAGACTAGTCAAAATGGGGATATCATAGCTAGTATCATGCATGCCATGTTGGTAAAAAAATAATGTAGCACAACAATAAATGAAGAGAGAGGAGGTAGTGGTATCATAATATGATACCGTAACATAACGGATTACATGCGGACATCTTCATAGGGGATCTTACAATAAAATAATACAACCCTCCATATCATAATAGAAGATGTTGTAGGTATTTACATGCGGACAGTATGTTGTCCGCCTGGAAATACCTACAACATCTTCTATTATGATACGGAGGGAGTACCTCACAAAATTAGAATGCACCACCAATGCCCACAATATTTTGTTGAGTAATTAGCCAATAATTCTATGATTAATTCTAGAATATTAAGCATGACAACAATCGCTACTAACATGTTAATCTCAAACATACTAGAAGTATTAACTAACATGAACAGCAGCATACTAGCAGAAAACATGTTAAGCTAGCAGATCGGATCACGCAACACGTACCGATCCGTGGTGGAGGAAGTAGCCGTAGCCGTTGCCGTTGCAGTACCGATATTGTTGACGACAACGTTGACGATGACCGGTCGAATAAGACGGCGTTGAAGACGACGAGCTTTAGGTCGCGCCGAGCGACCGGGAAGACGAGCCGTGATGACGAACTTGAGCAGTCGTGCGGAGCGCTTTCCAAAAACCTAATTAGCCCTCTCCCGTACAGGATCACAAGAGCTAACGGTTCCGGAGACCTGCTCTCCCGCTCGCCGGTGCACGCCGGCGCTCGGGATGGAGTAGACTACGGTGGTGGCACAAGGAACGAGAAGTGGCAAAACCTAGATCGGTTCGATGTGTGTTGTGGCGTATACCGCGTAGTCCCTTATATAGTGCGGCACGGGAAAACCCTAACGGATACGACGTGGAGACCGAGCCCACGTCGCACGTTTGAGTTGGTTACAGCAGACCACGATTCGGGAGCGACCCGAATTGGCTTAGCTGTTGACGCGTCCGTCAAATATTCAGTTTTGCTGTATTGCAAAAATAAGACTCGGCTCGAGACTCATTCACGAAACACGAAACACGACCGCGTCGCGTCGCGTCGCGACGTGCCGAGACGAGCGAGCGGCGGAGGAGGAGGAGTGCGCGTAGGCTACTCCTATTCTTACTCACTTACCAAGTAGTAAAACACTCCACTATATAAGTTGGTGTAACTCCTCTCAAACTAGCAAGGTGGGACTAAACTTTACCTCACACTCCCCTTACCACTCACATGTGTGAGCTGCCACCAAAATGGGCTGCATCACATATGGGCTTCATACGCACATGGGGTTTGAGATTTAGTGAAAATCTGAAATCTCATATGGGCTAGTGAAAATAGCCCATTATTTATAACAATCCCCCACCAGATCTTAAATGCCCATTTGAAGATTTGCTAATCCTCGCTACTTGTTTATATACCAGTGTTTCAGCAGAAACTGTTAAGTTAAACTTCCGACTAGAGATTTAAGCTACATCTATCAACAAATTGAATAATGGACTACGCCTTGAATTGCAAGTTTCGTGCCAATAGACTTCACTCAAAGCCGTAGCCGTTGCCGTTGCAGTACCGATATTGTTGACGACAACGTTGACGATGACCGGTCGAATAAGACGGCGTTGAAGAAGACGAGCTTTAGGTCGCGCCGAGCGACCGGGAAGACGAGCCGTGATGACGAACATGAGCAGTCGCGCGGAGCGCTTTCCAAAAACCTAATTAGCCCTCTCCCGTACAGGATCACAAGAGCTAACGGTTCCGGAGACCTGCTCTCCTGCTCGCCGGTGCACACCGGCGCTCGGGATGGAGTAGACTACGGTGGCGGAACAAGGAACGAGAAGTGGAAAAACCTAGATCGGTTCGATGTGTGTCGTGGCGTATACCGCGTAGTCCCTTATATAGTGCAGCACGAGAAAACCCTAACGGATACGACGTGGAGACCGAGCCCACGTCACACGTTTGAGTCGGTTACAGCAGCCCACGATTCGGGAGCGACCCGAATTGGCTTAGCTGTTGACGCGTCCGTCAAAGATTTCAGTTTTCCTGTACAACAAAAATAAGACTCGGCTCGAGGCTCATTCACGAAACACGACCGCGTCGCGACGTGCCGAGGCGAGACGAGCGAGCGGCGGAGGAGGAGGAGTGCGCGTAGGCTGCTCCTATTCTCACTCGCTTACCAAGTAGTAAAACACTCTACTATATAAGTTGGTGGAACTCCTCTCAAACTAGCAAGGTGTGACTAAATTTTAGCTCCCACTCCCCTTACCACTCACATGTGTGAGCTGCCACCAAAATGGGCTGCATCACATATGGGCTTCATACGCATATGGGCTTTGAGATTTAGAGAAAATCTGAAATCTCACATGGGCTAGTGAAAATAGCCCATTATTTCTAACAATCCCTCACCAGATCTCAAATGCCCATTTGAAGATTTGCCAATCCTCGCTACTTGTTTATATACCATTGTTTCAGCAGAGACTGTTAAGTTGAACTTCCGCCTAGAGCTTTAAGCTATATATATCAACAACTTGAACAATAGACTACGCCTTGAATTGCAAGTTTGGTGCCAATAAACTTCACTCAAAGTCATAACCAGTACCTGGCTGCCAGTAGCCTACCCCGCGGGTGGAGCATATGCGTCGTACTCCCTGGTCTCTTCATGAGTTTACTAGAGATCACCCAAATCTAATAGACTGCGACGTTTAACAGTCGGAACTCATATATGTGTGTTCTTTCAAGAATGCTCTGTAGGACAACATCTTTACTATAAATAGCCAATAGAACCACATTAAGTCATGTTGCCAACCTGCCTTACAGCTTTCTGAGAGCTCGTGCATCTTCACTTAAAAAGGGTAACAAAAAGCTCTCCTCCGTTAAACCACTAGTTTGTTTTTCCCAGATCCTACTTCATGGGATCTCCGATCAAATAGGTTGGGTTACCACTATGGTGTAACACTCATGGGTCTCATACCCATCTCCCTCGACGCACTCTCTATCACATTTCGTGATAGTCCCTTTGTAAAGGGATCTGTCGGGTTTTTGTCTGTTTGAATATACGTAACAGTAATTATTCTGGAGTTTTTCAATTTCCTGACAGATTTCAAACATCTTTTAACGTGTCTTGATGACTTCGCATTATCCTTATCACTGTTCACTTTGACAATCACCGTTTGGTTGTCACAGTTCATAAGGATGGCCGGCAATGGTTTGTCAACCACCGGCAAGTCCATCAAGAGCTCACGCAGCCATTCTGCCTCTACAGTGGCTGTATCTAAAGCAGAAAATTCTGCTTTCATGGTTGACCTCGTCAATATGGTTTGTTTACAAGACCTCCATGACACTGTGCCACCTCCAAGGATAAATGCATACCCACTTGTGGCGTAGAGCTCATCAGCATCTGAAATCCAGTTCGAGTCACTATATCCCTCTAGCACGGCAGGGTGTCCAGAATAGTGAATCCCATAACTCATTGTACCGTTCAGATAGCGCATGACCCTTTCAAGTGCATGCCAATAATCATTACCCGGGTTTGACATGAACCTGCTCAACTTGCTTACAACATATGAGATATCAGGTCTCGTCGCGCTCGCGAGGTACATGAGTGAACCGATTATTTGAGAGTATCTCAATTGATCTATCTATTCTTTCTTGTTCTTTCGAAGTGCCACGCTGGGATCATAAGGTGTTGGAGAAGGCTTGCTGTCTATAAAGCCGAATCGGCTCAAGACCTTCTCAACATAGTGCGATTGCGTTAAAACAATCCCACTCTCATCCTTAATCAGCTTGATGTTCAGAATTACATCAGCTTCTCACAGATCTTTCATGTCAAAACATTTTGACAGAAAAGACTTGACCTCATTTATCACATTCATGCTTGTACCAAATATCAATATGTCATCGACATACAATCATAATATGACACTATCGTCCCCACAGTGGCGATAATAAACACACCTATCAGCCTCATTAATGGCAAAGCCCGTAGAAGTCAAAGTTCTGTCAAACTTCTCATGCCATTGCTTAGGTGCTTGTTTCAGTCCATACAAGGACTTCAACAACTTGCATACCTTTCTCTCTTCACCCTTTACCACGAACCCATCAGGCTGATCCAGATAGATCTCCTCTTCCAACTCTCCATTGAGAAAAGCTGTCTTTACGTCTATTTGATGAACGATAAGACCATAAGAGGCAGCCAGGGAAAGTAGTACACGAATTGTGGTTAGTCTAGCGACAGGTGAATAGGTATCGAAGTAATCTTCACCTTCTCTTTATGTGTAGCCCTTGGCCACAAGCCGCGCCTTTTACTTATCAACAGTACCGTCAGGTCGCAGCTTCTTCTTGAACACCCACTTACAACCCACAGGTTTACACCCATACGGTCGTTCAGATAGTTCCCATGTTACATTAGAAAGAATCGAGTCCATCTTATTTTGGACAGCTTATTTCCAGTCATCTGCATCAGGAGATGCGTATGCCTCTGCAATAGACGTAGGAGTATTGTCCACAAGGTACACAATGAAATCATCACCAAAGGATTTTTCAAACCTCTGTCTCTTGCTCCTCTTAGGAGCTTCATTGTCATCCTTCTCTAGGACAGTCTCAAGTAGTTGTTCAGAATGATCACTAGATGTACTAGATTCTGAAATTATCTCAGAAGAAATTCTAGCAGTGCTATGCATATCTTTCATAGGAAACATATTCTCAAAAAATGTTGCATCACGAGATTCCATTATAGTATCAACATGCATATCAGCTTCAGATTTAAACACTAAAAATCTATAACCAACGTTACACGGCGCATAGCCAAGAAAAATACAATCCACTGTCTTTGGTCCGAGTTTGCGTTTCTTTGGAATAGGAATGTTGACTTTCGCCAAGCATCCCCAAGTACGCAAATAAGAAAGTGATGGCTTTCTTCCAACCCACTCCTCATAAGGGGTTTTCTCTTTATTCTTGTTAGGAACTCTATTCAGGACATGACACGAAGTCAACAAGGCCTCCCCCCAGCATGCCTTAGATAAACCCGCAGTGTCCAACATGGAATTCACCAAGTCGGTCAGCGTGCGGTTTTTCCTCTCTGCAATCCCGTTTGATTGGGGCGAGTAGGGAGGCGTCCTCTCATGAATAATGCCGTGTTCCTCACAGAATTCATCAAATATTTTCGCAAAATATTCTCCACCACGATCCGACCTAAGACGCTTGATCTTTCTCTCTAATTGATTTTCAACTTCAGCCTTATAAATTTTAAAGTAGTCTAAAACTTCATCTTTAGTTTGCAACAAATAAACATAGCAGAACCTAGTAGCATCATCAATTAATGTCATGAAATATCTCTTTCCACCTTTTGTCAACACACCATTCATCTCGCATAGATCAGAATGTATGAGTTCTAGAGGTGCCAAGTTTCTCTCCTCAGCCGAGGCTTCCGAGGTTGCTTAGATTGCATACAACTATGGACTTAGAACCTTTGGCAATAGTGAATTTCGGAATTAAACACATGCTGGATAGCCGAGACATTAAACCAAAATTAACGTGACATAAACGAGAGTGCCAAACACTAGCATCCGAATCAACATTGCCACAAATATGGTTCACTGACTTATTACAAAAATCTGAAAGGGAAAAGCGGAACAAGCCTCCGCACTCATAACCTTTACCAATAAATTATCCAAACTTTGACACAACCACTTTATTGGACTCTAAGACTACTTTAAACCCATCTCTACATAGAAGGGAGCCGTAACGAGATTCTTATTCATAGTAGGGACATGCTGCACGTTTCTCAACTGCACGATCTTCCCCGAAGTAAACTTCAGATCTACCGTGCCAACACCACGAACAGAAGCATGTGATCCATTCCCATTAGTACGGAAGAATCCCGTGCGACCTGGTAAGAAGTGAACACAGAGATGTCAGAACATACATGAACATTAGCACATATATCAATCCACCAACATGGAGATTGAAATGCTGAAATCACAACAGGTAAATTACCATACCCATCAGTATTGCTAGCGGTCACGACGTTGACAGTCTTGGTGCCATCTTGTCCTTTGCGATCTGCACGTTCAGGGCAGTTCTTGGAATAGTGGTCAAGCTCTCCGCAGGTATAACATCCTCCCTGCCGAGCTTTGTTCACCTTCTTCTTCTTCTTCTTCTTCTTCTTCTTGAAGTTAGTAGTCTTTGCAGGCTTATTGAACGAGGGCTTGAAATTCCCTTTGTTCTTGACATGTGAGTTCTTCTGCACCATGTTGGCGCTAGACTGACCCTCACCACCTCTCTCATTAGTGTCCTTAGCCCGAGATTTCTCCTCAACATCAAGAGACGCAATCAGATTTTCAACTGATCTCTCATGTCTCTTATGTTTGAGAGTTGTGGCGAAGTTTCTCCATGATAGAGGCAACTTTGCAATAATGCACCCAGCCACAAACTTGTCAGGTATGGCACACTTGAGAAGTTCGAGCTCCTTTGCAATGCACTCTATTTCATGAGCCGTTCCACTACAGAACGGTTATTCACCATCCTGTAATCATGGAAGCTCTCCATGACATAGAGTTCACTGCCAGCATCGGATGCACCGAATTTTGCATTCAGTGCTTCCCAGAGCTCCTTGCCGTCCTCTATGTGCATGTACACATCGCACATACGGCCATCAAGAACGCTAAGAATACATCCCCTGAAGGCAGTATTGTCATACCGGAACTTTTCCTGATCTTGCTCAGAAATAGTTCCCTCAGGCATGCCTTTACTGACATGGAATATTTTCAAAGCCATAAGCCAGAGCTGGCACTTCACTTGCCACCTCTTAAAGCTCACACTGGTAAACTTTTCCGGCCTCATAGCATCAGCAAAACCAGCCATTGATAACTCAGGAAATTGCCTATAATTAGGTTTTTGGATTGTTGAGTAATTAGGCAATAATTCCATGATTAATTCCAGAATATTAAGCATGACAACAATCGCTACTAACATGTTAATCTCAAACATACTAAAGTATTAACTAACATGAACAGCAGCATACTAGCAGAAAACATGTTAAGCCAGCAGATCGGATCACGCAACACGTACCGATCCGTGGTGGAGGAAGTAGTCGTAGCCGTTGCCGTTGCAGTACCGATGTTGTTGACGACAACGTTGGCGATGACCGGTCGAAGAGGACGGCATTTAAGACGACGAGCTTTAGGTCCCGCCGAGCGACCAGGAAGACGAGCCGTGATGACGAATTTGAGTAGTCGCGCGGAGCGCTTCCCAAAAACCTAATTAGCCCTCTCCCGTACAGGATCACAAGAGCTAACGGTTCCGGAGACCTGCTCTCCCGCTCGCCGGTGCACGCCGGCGCTCGGGATGGAGTAGACTACGATGGCGGCACAAGGAACGAGAAGTGGCAAAACCTAGATCGGTTCGATGTGTGTTGTGGCGTATACCGCGTAGTCCCTTATATAGTGCGGCACGGGAAAACCCTAACGGATACGACGTGGAGACCGAGCCCACGTCGCACGTTTGAGTTGGTTACAGCAGACCACGATTCGGGAGCGACCCGAATTGGCTTAGCTGTTGACGCGTCCGTCAAATATTCAGTTTTGCTGTACTGCAAAAATAAGACTCGGCTCGAGACTCATTCACGAAACACGAAACACGACCGCGTCGCGTCGCGTCGCGACGTGCCGAGACGAGCGAGCGGCGAAGGAGGAGGAGTGCGCGTAGGCTACTCCTATTCTTACTCACTTACCAAGTAGTAAAACACTCCACTATATAAGTTGGTGTAACTCCTCTCAAACTAGCAAGGTGGGACTAAACTTTAGCTCACACTCCCCTTACCACTCACATGTGTGAGCTGCCACCAAAATGGGCTGCATCACATATGGGCTTCATACGCACATGGGGTTTGAGATTTAGTGAAAATCTGAAATCTCATATGGGCTAGTGAAAATAGCCCATTATTTATAACAATCCCCCACCAGATCTCAAATGCCCATTTGAAGATTTGCTAATCCTCGCTACTTGTTTATATACCAGTGTTTCAGCAGAAACTGTTAAGTTAAACTTCCGACTAGAGCTTTAAGCTACATCTATTAACAAATTGAATAATGGACTACGCCTTGAATTACAAGTTTGGTGCCAATAGACTTCACTCAAAGTCATAACCAGTACCTGGCTGCCAGTAGCAACTCTGAATCTATACCTTTTTTTGAATTTTCCACGTATATTAAACCAGCAAAGAGTACACGATTACATCGATTACAAAAACAAAACTAAAAGAGACTAGCAAATCTATGAGATCTTCAAGATCTTTCTTCATCCATGACACAATCTTGTACTTTTCTGAAGGCAGCCGTAGAACAATGCCAATACCACCAAACCACAGACCTGTGAATACCACCGAAGGTTCTCCCTTTTTAAATTTGAGCCGCAATGCCAAGGCTTTGTGCACGCACGCATCCATTAAATTAATCAAGCAACATCGGCAAGAGCACCACCACTGATATTCCAGGGACAAAAAACCGAACCACTTTGTCGACGTCGTTGAGAGCCGAGAGAACGAATCACCATTGCTGAAGACGTAATAGCCGGGATAGATATTGCGAGGACAAACCTCCTCGCGGAAACCATGAGAAACAATCCAAGATTGATCTGGCGAAGCAAGATCTGAAGAACCATACCTAGACAGACTTAATCTTCCAAAGCCACCATTGACGTCGGGAAGGATATCTCGCCGTCGAACGAAGCGTGGAAGATCACTTATTACAGACGATACCATCTCCATTAACGAAGAAGATGATGACCAAAACCAAACTCTACCATTAGGGACCTTCGAAAAGCGCCGTGCGCAGGTCTGAGGTCCCTACCCCTTCTAGTGCCAGATGGCACCTAGAGGAGGCGAGGACCCGTCGAATCTTTGCCGACAACGACGATGAAGCTGCAGATATCACCAGCGGCGGCGGCTAGGGTTGAAACCCTAGCCCGCCGCCACGATCGCCTCCTCTCCTTTTTTTCTCCTACGTACCCGTGCGCAGGGAAAACCAATCGATCGATAACTCTGAATCTATACCTAATATAATATAATAATAATAAAAGCAGTAAGTCTTCTTCCAATGCATCAGACTTTTTACCGTTTTACCCTCCCACCAAAATACATGATATTGCAAATCTGTCATCGTACCGCTTCGTTTCTTTATTTCTCCTCTCCCTCACATAACGTCTCCGCAGCGCCTGGCCCTTTTGCCCGAGTCAACAATCCCCAGCCCGCCGCCACCATCGATCTCCGGCGAGCGCACTGCCTCCCTCATCCGGAGGGAGGAACGGAACCTCCCTCAGCTGATCCTCCTCCCTCGAGGTCCAGCCAGTCCCTCTACCGAGCCCCGTCCCCGACGCCTTCCGATTTGACCCTTTCCCGACCTGCTATTGTTCTCCGCCCTGACCAACTCGCCGCCCCGGAGCCACAACTTCTGTTACCGCACCGTCTCCGAGGGAGTAGATCAAGCCGTACAGGTTCCCGTACCTCTGCATCGGTCTGCCGTTCCAAGATGAGGAGGAACGGCCGCCCGCTAGAGGACACGCGAAGCCGTTGAATAGGGATCAGTTGATTGCAGTGGCGCCCTCTGCTCAGCTGCAGCCTGGGCCTCCGCAAGGGAGAGACGCCGGTGTTTACCCTGAAACAATCTTCTTCTTTGCCGGCCTGGGCGTGGGCACTGGGGCGGGGCCGAGTTCGTGGCTTCTCGCTCTACACGAAGCAGGAGCAGATGTTCGCGACGGTTGAGCACGAGATGAAGCAGATGCACCGGGCCAATCTCAAAGACATGAAGCGCGAGCACAAGCACGTTCCGCTCGCTCTTGTCCAAGTAACACACCATGCTCCATCGTCATCCTCGACGACAGTTGCTTCCTCAGTTCTTTATCGATGCTTTTAGCCGTTGGCAAATCGAGCTAGGACAGTTAGGAATGCTTTTAGCGTCGCTTGCGTTTCTTCAGGCCATGGCGTCACTACTCTTGCTTGATTCGAATGCGGTTTGCTAGCTAGCTAGCTACGGCTTACAGCAAGCAGGCAAAGCTAACTCAATCGATCTCTGGAACACGTACAGACGCACAGTGGTAACTCTTCTATGTTTTTTCTACTGAATTTTTGTTTGCACAGGATTCTGATTTTTTTGGTTAGGCAACTCTGAACCTTGGGAAACAGCCTGAACTCTGAACATGTATGCAGCCTCAACTTAGAAGAAGCACACAAATTGCAGAACTGGACCGTGGGAGGAAATCATGGTCAGATCTAGATACGCGCGCGCGAAATCAATGGCATATTTGAGCACAAAACCGGTTTTGGCATCCGCCACACACACATGAAGATCTAATGTACTATATGACACGCGAAAATAAAGGATCTATATAGTTAAAAATGATGATGCATCAAGCAGATCGCCATATCGTGGAGAACATTCCTCGCCGTTCCCGGAACTATCATGACCGTCGCCGTCTCACCGGAACTCCCTCCGCACTCCTTGGCCTTGCATAAACGGTACTCATGATTATTGTTTAATTACAATATTTATGTTACAGTAGTACCACATCAAGCCTGATGGTTTGATTTTACTGTGGGGTAGTCGTCGATTATTTATTCGGTTTCAAATTAAGTATGTAATTAGGGAGTTACATTTCAGAAGTGTTATTCTTTAAACACACATAAAGTTTCACCGTCAATAGAAAAGTTGGTCAAAGCTGAGTTTGATAATATGCGTTCAAACTAAACAATATTGTTTAGGTGTTTTTTTTGTTCCAAAATGACAATATGCTGCTATAGTAAATATTTTAATCATTTAAAAGAAAATCAGTCCGTAACAAATAGCACTAAAAGAAAACTAATATATCTGAGATCAATTTAATCAATCCGTAGCAATGCACGGGCATATGTGCTAGTACTATCTTAAAACAGCAATCCTTTGATTTTTTTTATGTTTTATCCATCCTAAATATTTGAGGGACGCTCCTACAGATGAAGGCTAAACTAAGATCTAGAAGGGGCATGGTTACTACGCATGAAGTTTTCATACATGTAGTAGCCGGCAGCAAGATGATAGTACCGGGTAGTAGACCAACAGGAAATAGATTAAATAACACGCTTAGAGAAGGTACTTATACCTGCCAGAACAAATAGAATCAGTGAGCACCTGAATCATGAGGAGCCTACTGAATCTGTACTGGAAGGACAACGATCAGGTCATCAGGACTCCTGCTCTAGTCTTTCCCTACACTGCTTTGACATCACGTACCATAACTCGACGTTGGCTGAATCGCAAGAAACATTGTTAAGTTAGCAACCGTTTCAGTAAACTGTTTCCAGACTACAACAGTTTCAGTACACATTTTTCAAGTATAAGCATAAAATATTGTCTACCAATTTATGTGCATTGTGCAGAAGAAAATCAAGACTACCAGTACATTTCTTTATGAACCATGGACAGTAGAAAGTTGAACCAATATTTTAAGCGACAATCAATGACACTAAGAACAGGCTCGATACGACAATAGGATAAAGTGATGATGCAAGGGGAGAGACACAATACATCACTTCTAACAGAAAAAGGATTTTTGCGGGCATACGCAAACAAAGTGTAACATATGCACCAATATTCTAAAATTTGTATGCAACCAAAATTAACATCATGATGCAAATTCAGATTCAAGCAATCAAGATGTAAGGCAATGACCTGGTATATCCAAATTACGAGAAGTTCTTCCCTTGCAAATATGCTCCTCTTATTATAGAACAATGGATGCGTAACTAAAATAGAGTGACAGAATAGTTCAATTGCTAAGTTGATCAAATCATGAAATATAAGAAAACTTGGTTAGAAGCCAGCCTACTGTAATTGGCAAATGAGAAGCTCAAGGCCTTGTGCTTCCTCCTTTCCATGTTCATCTACTACCGCTTCTTCCCTGATCTATGTCTTCTGAATATGACAGAAATTAAAAGAAAAGCACCAAGAAAGAAATTCTGTTGTGTCAATGGAAGCAAGGAAAATATTTATTCCAATTAAAATACAAAAGAGAGAAAAAAAAGTCATATAATCTTGGCATCAACACTGATGTTACTCTTCCTGACATGAAGTATAGCAAACACACAACAAGTGCGAAAAAGAAACTAGCACTAGTAGGAAAATGCTTACCCGTGGCGCATCAAAATTGCTTACCCGTGGCGCAGGGGCCTGCGCCACTGATTGCCACGCCACGGGTAATTTTTAGCCGTGGCGCAGGTGTCCCGGTGCGCCACGGGTAATAAATTAGCCGTGGCGCACCTCTACACACTGCGCCACGGCTAACGTGCGCCACGGGTATGGAACTACATGCGCCACGGGTATGTTTTCCAGGAAATAAAAAAAATACCGCCGCCGCCCGGAGGCGGCGTACGGAGCACGTTCGCGTCTTCGTCCGCAGGAGTCGTCTTGCCCGCCTCTTCGTCGTCGACCTCGAGCACACCATCAGAAAGCTGCTCGACGCCGGGCTCTGTCCTGCTGCTCGTCGTCGCTACCAAACCTGCTCGACGCCGCGCGTGGGGGAGGAGACAGCTCCGTCCTGCTGCTCGCCCGGCGGGCCTCCATCTCGGCCTCGCGCGCCTCGGCCTCTCCTCGTCGCGGGAGCGTTGGGCGCGGGGGCCATCGAGTGCGTTGGTGGCCGCGGTGGGCTCCGCACGCCCCGCCCTCTCCCACGGCAGCCGCGGCACTCCCCGGCCTCTCCATCGACCGCGCCGGCAGCCGCGGCACGCCACGCGCTCTCCCTCGTCCGCTCCGGCCGTCGGCCGCGTGAGCAGCAGGGCTCCTCGCGGGGGCCTCCATCCTCGGCAGGGGAGGGGTGCGGAGGAGCGAGCTTGGTCGGCCCGGAGGAGAGAGCTCCTCGTCGCGGCGGGGGGCTTCGCGGGCGGGCGGCACGCCCCGTCCTCATCCGCGTGGGAGCTCTGGAGGTCGACGTCTCCGGCTCCTCTAGCCGCCGTCGCGTGGCCGCACGCGAAGGAGCTCCGCATCACGGGGGTCGATGGCTCCTCTGGCCGCCGTCATGGTGGCCGCGCGGGGAGGAGCTCCGCGCCACGGGGGTCGACGACTCCAGCTCCTCTGGCCTCCGTCGTAGTGGCCGCGCGGTGAGGAGCTCCATGCCACGCTGACCGAGCACGCGGGAAGGGGGGGCGTCCGCGACGGCGGCCTGCCAGCACCTGACCGAGCACGGGGGGCTTCGTCTACGGATAAGGCACGGACGAGCCGCATGAGTGGCTGTCGTTAGGATAAGACCACCAGATCTGGATCTCATGTGTGGCAGCTGGAGCAGAGGTACCCGTGGCGTAGGAAGGTGGGGTGCGCCACATAAGTGAAGCCCCCACGAGTACGTAGCTGGGAGCACGGCTAGCCGTGGCGCAGCAACTTAGGATGCGCCATGGCTATGTCATTACCCGTGGCGCATATTTTTTAGGTGCGCCACGGGTAAGAAGGGTGTCATCCAGCCAACCCAGACTGCCCTTAGCCGTGGCGTACGACTATTTTGGTGCGCCACGGGTAATGAGTCACCCGTGGCGCACTGTTTTTTGTGCGCCATGGCTATATACCCGTGGCGCATTAAAATGGTGGTGCGCCACGGCTATGTAATCCACATATAAGCCTTTTCCTACTAGTGTAGCCTACTAGAATACTGCACACTAGCTAATATTACCTCAAAAGATTTTTAAGTCATATCTCAAACAAGAGTATGCATTTCCAGACTAGAGACATGGCAATGGCGATGGTCATGATTATTTTCAAGCTTCATTCAACATAGTTATATAGGCTTCAGAAGTGATTTGTACACATGTAAAGCACAATTTGTGTGGCATTTATCATAAATGATTAAGAAACCAAAAAAAAATCTAAGCTTGGTACATGAGAAAAACAACGTTCATGAGAGATGAAAAGTAAGTATATATTCTTCATTTCTTGGAAGCAAGCATTTAGTTCTAAAAAGTGTACACATCTGATTTTTGACAAAAGAAGCAACGAATGTCAATCAATGGGCTAGTTTGCAGCTAACGATTAGTAACTATTTCTTAAAAGCAAATGCCCTTCCCATCCACATAAAAAGGCTAACTATCAGTTATATTCTGTATCCTACAATCTTCTTCAGAAGTTCAGAGAACGCAAAGGTCATAAAGGTTATTTTTATGGGCAATTTGCAAAGAATCGACACATTGGGCCTTAAAAGAAGCATGCCATCCAAAATGTTTCAGCCTTAACAACGGAACGTGCCATGAATAGCATTAATTTCTTTGCAAGAGTATGATCATATCATGTTATTCACCAAAATGACTCAGTTATATAGCAGGCAAAACGAAGCAGGTATACATCAGGATAATCATGAAAATCGTACTATGCTCGACACTGAAACAATTCAAAAATCCAAGTACCTTGATATGTTTCAGTCAAGATGAACTTCGCTGACTCTGAGATGACATTCTTTTATCCACTAGACATGCGAGCGACTGTCAGACCCTAACCAACATCAGATAACTGTTCCTAAGATACACACTTCAGGTTATCCTAAAGTTTCTAAGCTCACCTCCAAAACTCCTGGCAGATGATTACCTGCTGCTTAGTTTACCATTGGTACATTTTGCATCACTCTGTAGCTTTATTGAACCTCACTAATTCAGATTTAGGAAAAAAATAAAGATAGGAAATAAACCTATCTCAAAATTGTGAACAAGACTAAAAATACAGGCACGGGACCATATGATCGGGAAGCAAATAGGATGACATCCTCCATGAATCATGATGACGTCTCATGAACTGGAAGTCTGGAAGGACACTAATGATAAACAAATGGAAAATCGAATTCACGGGCTAATTTAATTTTCTTCTTAAGAATGAACTGTGGCTGATGAACAACTTGTAAACTGCCGCTCCCAACAAACACCTTGAGACCGGTAAATAGAAAACCTATCAAGCTTATACATTTACCTTGCGCATTGCACTTGAGCTAGATGATGACGATCATGATGCCTCAAGATGGAACACCTTTCTTGATTTTATTTGCCTGTTGCAAATCGCTCCCCATACTCTACTATGAGAAAGCTTAATTGAGGAATATCTTCCCAAGTCCATTGCACCCAAATGGACGGCAAGCTTCAAGCCTGTGATCTTATAGATTCTCATATTGAACTTGCACTTCTCGACCTAGATGACGATCATCATTTGATGTCATCTACTCATGGGCTATAGGAAATATTCCTATTGATAGAAACCCATGGAAAGATACCTAACCACATATAGAAGTACCAAAAACATATATCATGAGTTAGTTCACAAAGCACAATTGACAAGGTCACTTGATCTTTCTTTGTACATCTTCAACGCTTTGTGTGTTGATCAACTTGAATCACATCTTGCATTTTGACTTGATCAACCTCATATCTTTTCTTCTATCTTCATTATGATGATGTCTTGAAGATAAGTATGAGAACACATCCAATCTTCATTTGTCCAAGATACACTTTATCAAGGCTCAACTCTCTCATGACCATCATTCGGATCACACCTCGAATATCACTTAGGTCACCAAACTATATTCTTCATGCTCTATCACAATATATTGAGATAAACAATGAATTATTCACTTGCTTGCATGGTCCAAGCCTTGGTCAACTAGGAATCAACACATGAGTCCATCAGGACCTTGACTTAGAGCCATATATGTTGAAGTCTTCTCTTGAAATCAAACTCTCAAGATCTTGATCTCCACGACTTAACACATAAGCTAGAGCATGTCTTCTATTGAGTCCCACACAAGAACTCCATCATCATTTCTTATTATTGATCATATCGAATTAATATCTTTAAATTGATGATCTTGATACCAAAACTCAATGTATATCTTCATATTTATTGCATCCAACCTTGAACCCAACACATGGACTTCAATCATCACCTATGGAAAAGCCCTTCAAAATATATCTCAATGAAACCATTAGTCCATAGGAATTGTCTTTAATTACCAAAACCACACATGGGGGCTCCATGCACTTTCAATCTCCCCCATTTTGGTATGTGATGACAATCTCAGCACGAGGGTTTATAGAATGAATACTTAAAACAAGTATGCAACTTATCCAAGAATAAATTGTATACAAGAGGTTGTATTTGATATGGTCAAGTATCACAAAGATAGCAGCCCATATTGAAACTGTTTGTACTTACATCAACCACTACCAAAGAAGGTGATGTGAGTGGAACCACAATATATAAAGAAAACTCCCCCAAAATATATGCACATGTGACATTGGCAAGATTAAACTTTGGTGGAGTTTACACTATAAATTCAACCATGCAAAACATCAATCCAAGATAGATATGCATGAAAGTCAAACACTTAAGAACAAACCAACCTTAAGCATAAAACCAATTCACTTAAACCCACTAAACTTATCCCCCATGGTTGACAATTGCTGAAATGGACGAAAAACCTATAGAGCCAGTATAGTATGACCTCCTCTCCAAGATGTGCATATCTCAGAAAATGAGTGGAATAAAATGCACTTATCCAGTGATGAATAATTGGAGGAATTCAAACCATATTGAGGAGAAGAAATGAGAGCGGTACCAACTTAAGAAGCAATGAAACCATAAGGATCCAAAGAACCTATTTTGGACACGATATAGGTAATGATCAATAAGTTTAATTATCAAGACAAACTTGAGTCCAAAATATATTCACGAAATATGAGAGCACAAAGATTTAATCGAGTAAGACAAGCAGTCTGATGCTTACCAATGAAGTTGGTGGTCACTCCAAGCTAAGGTGGAGATGCAGTAAGCAGCAAGTTTTTCCCTCAGTGAAGAACCAAGGTTTATCGAACCAATAGGACTATGAAATCAGCAACAAAGTTACCCAGCAACGATGACGCAACCATTGCCAAGCTGGACCTGCACACACCAAACAATTCGCTTTGCCCCAATGGCAGGAAGGTTGCCAATCTTCCTGATCTGCTGAAAACAAAGAGAATAAATCTTATCGAGAAAATGAACAAGTATGAGAACGGATCAATGAGTAAGTAAACGGTGTTGTAATCAATTTAGAAGATGGACGGGGGGGCATAGGTTCACTAGTGGTGTCTCTCTCTTTAATAATAAAAAATGCATACATGAAGGGTGAACAAATTACAGTTGGGTAATTGATAGAATTTTGTCACAAACTTAATCTATCAAGCCATAGATAATTCATGGTTAATATTTATGTAGGCATCACGTCAAACATACGTAGAACGCTATCCAGCAATGCATCCACGACTAATAGTCCACCTAGGGATCGCTATCCAGCATGTCACTCATCGGTATTAAATTTCAAGCAACAGACAATTACAATGAGCATAGTACATGATATAAGCAATATTTATAATCACGAACACATAAACACCGTTGTTGTAACATTACTAGCAACGACACACCCTCGTCCTTAGACGTTTCTGTCACTCGTGCCCAGACATGGAGGGGGCAAGAACCCATTATCTAGCATAAATACTCCCTCTTGGAGATACACATAATCACTTGGCCAAGTAACCACACACATCGGAGAGCATGCAAGAGGCATAAATAGAACACAAAGACATGAATAATCTGAACATCACTTCACAATTCATCGGGTCCCAACAAACACAGTACATAGCATTACATAATATTGATCTCGATCATGTAGGGCAGCTCACGTGATCATAAACTATGAAGCACAAGGAGAGATATAACCATCTAGCTACTGCTATGGACCCATGCATAGTCCAGCGGGAACTACTCACGCATCATCCCGACGGCGGCCATGTCGATGAAGAGGCCTCCGGGATCAATCTCCCCTTCGGCAAGGTGCCGGGAAGAGCTTCAGAATCCTCCCGAATTAGGGTTGAAGATCGCGGAGGCTCGGGGAGATTTCGTGGAAAATAATCGTCGCCCTATCGTTTTTAGGGTTAATGTGATTTTATAGGGATCGGAGGGGGCTGAGAGGAGGTCGTCGCGAGAGAGACGTGCGTTTCCTCCCAGAGGTCACAAGAGTAAATTAACACAAAACAATTACATTTGGGCAACTCGACATGTCAGTACTGTTTTTGGAAAAAAAAATCTAAAATATTCATCTCATCAATCCTAGACGAAGAGAGAAAATCGTACTAATATTCATCTCATCACACTTTGACACAGTTTTGGGAAATATTTAACAAGTGAGACTTGTCAACGAAAACTGCCACGTTGGTGTGTTTGACTTCTCACCCTTCTCTTCAAACAACTTTGTATTTCCCATTTTGTCAAACATCTTGCATGCACAGACCGACGGTGACCGTTACCGGACAGCAATGACCGAGCCGGTGTTGAGGAGAGCGCAGGAAGCGGCCGGCGAGCGCGACAGGCGAGCGGCGAGTGGCTGGTGAGCCGGGGACGCGACTAGCTAGCCCGGCAGGTGTGTGGCGATGCGGCGTACTGCGGCGATTTGAGGGGGCAGAGAACGGCCGTACGGTTAGGGTTTGAGTTTTGCGCTCGATTTTCGTGAGAAGGAATAGAGAGAGGAAGAGTGCAAAGCGAGGCGAGTGGGAGAGAGATAAGCACGACACGGGTTCGTGGGGTCTTATACCCTCCAAATGACGAGGACAGTGGCGTGTATCGTGATGCTCGTCCTTGCGCCAAAAATAATGCATGCTATGATCAAGATTAATTGTTTAACTCATATATAGCGAACATGAGATATTACACACCATGCCTTTCAGGATGTTTACCTGGGATGAATGTCAATTGCATTGGTCTAATTACTTTATTAGCAATCACAGCCACCCGATTGGTTCCTACGTCGCAAAAAAAAAATGAAACTGACATTAAGGAGGCAAATAATTGTAGTTGAGCAGCAAGACGATGACCCCAAAATTCAACTTAAATAAAGGGAGATCGCCACTTTGTAGTTGGGCAGATAATTGCATCAAGTTATTCTTGATGACTGCCCAAAATTTCTGATGAAACTCGACTGTAAACCCATCTGGTTTTGGAGATTTATTATGCTCCAATTGATTCATATTTTAGGAATAAAATATGAAGATATTTTATCCATAGATCTCAAAACGGAATGAATCAACAAATGCAAATCCTCCACCCGAAGATACTCCTAAAATCGAAGAATCTTTTTGAGCCGAACAAACTACCCAAACTGAATCAAGAGAGTTTTTTTAAGTACTATTACAAGAGTTTTGTTTACTAGTTTCTTTTGGGTAAGTTTTTGGTCTGGTTTTTTTTTTTGAACAAAGTTTTTGGTCTGGTGTTTGCTCCGTTTCTGGATCCGCCACTGGGTGCACCGGCTGCAAGGCTCCACTACATTTAACTGAACTGTAGAGGGAGCTTTCTCTAACAGGTATCTTTTCACAACCAAGAGCGCTTTATTGGCTTCCATGATCATATCTTTGGTCACCGGGGAGCATTCACTAGTGCCATCGCAACACCTAAAATCATAAGAGACAGTCTCCAGTGTAAGGCACTCCAGTGACGCCGCGTTCTCAAGAATATGGCATGTTAGCTCAACCAAGCTCTTTGCAGAGCAGAAACCATTAATGGTCACATCCTTGATGCTGCCATGGCAGTGGCCTGGCATCTGCCTTAGAGGAGACGAATCACCTATAACTGAATCATGCTCTGCACTATCTTGCGTTACCTGCCCATGATAGATAACAATGTCACTCATAACAGAAAATACAAGATATGCACTTGAATTAACTGTTTCACCAGATACTAGGTATCATTGGCAAGATGAGCATGACTTACAGACAACGTCAAGGTCTCCAAGGAAGGACACGCATCAAGAAGATAAACCAGAGAGAAGTAATCATAGTCTGGGCAAAAAGACCCTCTTAATAATACCATAAAAGAAATAGACAAGTGCTTGAGCTGGAAGAATTTGCCAGGTAAAACCGATATCTTTCTCTGTATAAAAAAGGATCAGATTAATGATATACCACGGAAATTGCCAGTTGTTATTATTCATATGCACAATGCTGGTATAAAGTAATAATCCAGATTTTTAGAGTATTACCGCTAAAGATGAAGTTATGTCAAGAGTTTCAAGATATGGGACCATCCGTGGAAGCTTGGCACCAGCATAATCAACAAGATTCCAACGGAAAGCTGTGATACTAAGGTTTCGCAATGCATCTCCAAATGACAGTTCTACTACACCACCACTGTATTCAAAAACTGAGAGATTAGGAGCTTTGCTCTTTATAGCTTCAAGAACTTTACATTCATGGACCACCAAATGTCTTAGCCTCTGCAGCACGCAGGGTATCTTCAGGCAAATAATCTCATCGCAAGATGCCAGTTTCAATTCCTCCAAAGGAAAAGAACAGGAAAGAAGGCATCCTAACTCATCCCCAGTAATACACACATCAGTCAATTTCAAAATAGCCAGGCTTCTCAAGCAAATAAATCCAGCCATGGGACGGAGGACACAACAGGTGAGAAAAAGATACCGAATTGAGTTTGCACGCCCATCAAGAAAAACTGAGCATGGAAAGTTGTACGCTTCGTCATAATCCAGCAAAAGGGCAAGTTCTTCAAGCCCTGGCTTAACAGCAAGACGAAGCCAATTCTTAAGATGACAGGTGCTGATATTGGCAACATGGTATATTTCAAGCCTGAGTGTCTTCACACCAATGCCAGAGTGGTTTTTTAGGATGTGATCAATTTTCCTGACAAGATCACTCGATATTTCATCTGATGTTTTCTTCTCTCTGTACGGGTTTCCATCCAAGCCCAGTGTCTCCTTCTTGAAGGTGAGATTGGGGTGGTATTTCCAAGAACGTCGAAATGTGTGAGACACGCAGGCAGCACGTGCAGCATCTCGCAGTGACAGGAAAGAATGTATATGACCCCAGATTTCCTGCATGCACATGCATCGGAGAAAAGTTCAACACTGGACTTGTAGAGGTGACATGTTATTTCAATTTGGGAAATAAAAAAATAAGGCTGTATAGAGTAACTTTAGGAACTAAGTGCTTCCGCGAACTAAAGTGCATTGTAGTAGTTAAATTGAGCATTGTGCTCCCCACTCTGTTACTAGTGTCTTTCCTAAGAAGTATTATTAGTGTCAAGTACGGATTAAATAATATGCAATCCATCCCAAAAATGCACATCAAGCAATCAACATGCAACAGTGTTAGATTCTGTGCATTTCACTCAACACAAGGTGCGCTGGATATTCTAATGCTCAATTGCACGTGATAAACAAGTGAGTTGTGCAACAGCAATAGCTAGAAGTGTACATGTAACTTCAGCTAGGCTACAAATAGTATATTATAAGTCCACGTAAACATGTAATAGAATGCAACAGGTGTTAGCAGCTACAGATAAGACACGTGACATGAGCATTCGTAACTAAGTTGATGGATAACAATGTAGACAGGCCAGTAGATTGTCATTCTACAGGTACTAGAATATATGCAATTTAATCTTTAAGTTTTACTGGAATTAGGAAGCACTGTTATAAAATTAACACCTTAGTCCGAAGCATGGAGCTGCTTTCAGAAAAGCACTTAACTAATTGTATTTTTCCTTGTGGAACCTAGGTACCTTGCGGCAATAAATGGCCTCACTTAGGCAGTTCTAAAATTTGACAATACCATGTTTTGAACTCACATTTGTCTTGCTCCAGTTTTGTTATGCACTAATTTTGTTAACCAAAATTGGGCATTAAACCAAGCAGGCTATAGATCATGGCGTAATACTTCAACAGTGCAGACATGTATGAAAGTTATGACACGCTCCAACTTAACGAAGTGGTAGATATAGACACCTAAACGACATCAACATTCAAACTAGTAGTCTCAAACAACATCAACATTCAAACTAGTAGTCTAAAACAATATCAACATTCAAACTACTGGTAGATATAGACACACATGTACCGGCCAAAAGTAATTGTGGCCACATAATTGAACGCTTATTTTATTTTATTTTTTGAACTAGGAGTTGCCCCCCGATTTCATTAACAAAATCATAACAGGTCTCTTTTTACTTCATAATTGAACGCTTATTGATCTACCCAAGAGAACATCAAGAACGCCCTTCAAATAAAATAGTGTGTCTTGCTTTATGAGATTATCAGCTGGGTGAGGATGGCATGTGTTAGATCAAAATGAGATAGATACTAAGGACAAGTTACACATTGAAATGATTTGTATAATGGCAAGGATAGTGCATATGATCACAACAGAAGAAGTACAAGTCAGAAGAAGTATAATATTTGCATTTACCAAGCATAGATCCGCCAATGTGAAGCTAGAGCAATCATAATGGTATTGTACTTGCAATTAAATTGTTAAAAATCAACAATCTACGACGAACCTCTGGAAGGCTTGGCCCTAGACCTCTCGATTTTTTACCACCCGGAGGTTTGTCTTCTTGTAGGCAGGTCAACTCTTTCCTTTTGTTCAATGAAGTAATCAATCCATCTACAAGACATCGTCTGTGGTTAACAGACATGTCAACAAAAGAAAACAGCAAGCACAGGCACACCCAATTTGTTTCTGTTATTCAACTTGTGCACAAGGAAATAAAACTTCAATTAACCATAGGACGTAGGTATATATTTCAAAAACATCGTCTAAACTCCATCTTCATCATGAAGTGATCTTAGCTCACTTGGTTAGGTTGTTAGGGAAGTGGATGTACAACCTAACCATCCAGGTTAAGTCCTCATTGATGAAGATTAGGGTTCTTATTCTTAAAAGAAGGAATCGCCATATGGGCTTCCCATACCCCCATTCATTTAAAAAAAATGAAAAATAAACTCCACCTCCATCACTCTCCTCCCTCCCATAATCCTATTGCCAAAATATATTGCACAAATTTAATATTTTTATAGAACATTGCACAAAACACAAATCTTTGGTCACTCCTTGCACAAAACCACAATTTCTTTTTTCTCGGAGCTAATAATTTGCACTGCACCCAACCCGACGTCTTGGCCAATATCAGTGTGGCCAGACATAAGTGCCGATTAGAGATTGTGGTTTTGTGCCAAGGAAAAAAAAAACTCATGGTTCTACGCAGCAAGCGAACCAAAGGGGCGACCTTGCCGTCTGATGGAAAAAAAAAGATTGAATTTTGTTTGGCACATACAGACCTTTGACTAGGGATGGCAATGGGTACCCTGTGCCCGCGTACCCTGCGGGTAAAAACCCTATTAGGGTAAGGGTTTGGGACTAAAAAATACCCATGGGTATATAAATAGGGAAATCTTGTGCCCATCGGGCAGAGCGGGTACGGGCATGGGATTGCATAACCCATACCCGCGTGCCCTGGTACCCATATAAAATCTATCAAGTGGGACTTAGTTTAATTAAACTAACCTAATTTTCTAATCCCACATAGGCAGTAGGCGGTTCAACTCAAGGTGAGCCATGATCGATGATGTGTCACATATTTTATTCCTATTGCTGGATTGCTCGAGTTTATTTTGGTTGAACTTGTTATAGTGTCAACACTTTATTGTAATGCTTATTTTATGGCCTTATGTATGGTTAAATTATTTCTATATTTTGTTGTGAGTTAATAAATTTAATAGTGTTAACTATGTGTTGTTGTTTATAACTATGTATGGTCATATTATCTTAGCTCTTTTTTTGTCTCAATTGATATGTGTTGTAAATGCGGGTATTTTTACCCTGTCGGGTGAAGGGTATGGGAAAATTTTGTACCCGCTTACGGGTATGGGTATGGGTACGGGTGATGGGCAAACTCGGGAGGCACGGGTAAGGGTACGGGGTGGCTCCACCCGCACCCATACCCTGCGGGTGCCATCCCTACCTTTGACACGGCATGTCATGATGTCAAAAGTCGAGATCAACTCGTGCTTAGCTCAGCTTGGGAAAAAGACGTCTAGTATGAGCACCTTTTGTAGGTTCGCTAGATTTTGGCTTAACTAACAGCTGAAATTAACATAACTGTTATAGCACTAATTGAAATATATAGATTAATTTGGACTGATTTTAGTCCCTCAGTAGCTGTACTCGACTCATCTTACTATAAAAACACGAGCAGAGCCACGTTCAGTGCAACTCGGTGAAGATCGATCCCCTTAAACCCTAAGAACCAGATACACGCGACATAAACAGAGAAGAAGCTTACTACGGGGTTGCATTTGCTGGTGACGCCGATCCCGCTGCAGAGACATGAGCCGCTGGAGCGCCGGCAGCCCCATGATTCGATATGACAATCGATGCCTGAAGTCTCGACTCACGTCGGCGAAATCCAAACAAGCGGTAATCCTCTCGGGAAAACTCGCTCTAATTATTTGCAGCCAAATCTCTTTGAATGCGAATCCAATAAGGCGCGAAGGGAAGGGGAGGAAATCGCATCGGAGCCGCCGCCGACCACAAGAGGATACCCTACCATTGTGCCAGGACCCGTTTCCCTGGGCTCCTCGTTGGGGGAGGGAGTCCGTGCTGGGTTGCTTCGCTTCGTCGGTGGTGCGGGTTTAGAGAAGTCCAGGTGTGCAAAGATAGTAGGGAAGAAAACAAGAATAACAACAACAACAGAACTCGCTCCCCGAAAATCGGCGTACCCGAAACAGAGCTCTCGGGACGACCGTGACAGGAGGTTTCTCTCGCGCCAACGGCCGATACTGACGACTCGTGGAGGAGGAGGTCCTGCTCGTAGTATAAATCGCCGCCGTCGCCGTGCTTGGCGACCTGGCCTCGATCGCGACGCTCGGATCTGGAGAAGAGGTGCCCTCCCAGCCCGTCTCGAGCGCCGACGCAGAGAGGCAGAGGCGGTGCAGCCTGCAGAGACAGATGAGAGGGGCTCTGCAGATCCGATCGCCGCCGGATAAGATAGAACAGAGAGAGGAGCGAGTTAAAGGAGGTGAAGGGGACGGGGTGGTGCTGGGAACGGTTGTGAAGGTAGAGGTGGCGGTGCTGGGGAACGGCCGTAGTCCGTAGAAGAGGTGGATTTGGCGGTGCTGGGGAACTGCCGTAGATGATGTGGAGGCGGCGGTGCTTGTGGCCGGCCGTGGAGGAGGTGTAGGCGTGAGTGGCCGGGAGGCGCCGGCGGTGGTACTGGCCGTAGTCGGGGGAGGGGGGTTGAGGACGACAGTCGGCGCGCGCGAGAGACAGAGAGAGATGTGGAGAATGGTGGGGAAGACACTGAAAGAGGCAGCAGCAGTGGAGGCAAATGCTAGCTAGATTGCGGTTTTTTTTTTTTTTTTTGAATGTTGACAAGGGAGTAAGGGACTGCCAAATTCAATGAATAAATAGAAAATGGTATTAAGATCTGAACTGTTCAGTTTATTGAGAAAAATCGGGCGAAAAGCTGAACAACGAAAAAAACCACACCAACCCACACCTAGCACCACAAAACATACGAGACACCAGGAAGGTGGAACACAATACACCCATAGCCAGGCACTCGAGTCTCTGCTACCAAAGTGCGCGCCAGAGAGGAACGACATGCCCGAAAAAGGAGGACAAGTGCCTCTCTAACCTGAGAGCAAAGACCAAAGTTGCTCATCTACCGCCCTCGCATGTGAAGGATATTCCTGCATCCCACCATTGCCTCACACCTCCACCGGCCACAAGTCACTCTGGCTAGATCCACGTCCAAAACCGATGCTCTCAAGAGAGAATGCGACACCGAGCATAGATAAGCACCACTCCGACCCGGGGCCCGGATCTGGGGTTTCCCCTGGAGCGTGTCACAAGGAGGTGGAAGTTGCTTGTCTACTTCTCGGGCACAGACGCGTAGATTAGCGGCCGAATCCACCACCTCCTACTCCCTTTCCACCAACCGAGCCTGTGCAGCTTCCAACTCGAGTATATGGGCTCGCAGATCCACCATCGAGACCTCTTCATAGACGAACGCCTCTAAGACGAGAGGCTCGTCCTCCATTCCAAGGCCGAGCCTGACCCTACCGATGGGTCACGAAAACTGAAGATCAAGACAAAGATTCAAAACAAGGGATCCGAAAATAAAGTTCCTTACAGGATGTCATACAAAGCCGAGGCATGCCTGAAGTTGGAGGATCGACGGGCCAGTCCCAAAGATCTCCCTCGCCTGCCCGCAAGGGGAGTCCGGCGTCGTCTCCCCTGACAACGATGGCCCCACCCTCACATCTGGATGCCTTGTCGGCCCGTGAAGGCTCTAAAGGTTCCTCATGGGACAGTCGAGGGCGCTTACTGGGCTCCGCCTGACAACTGTAATGTCCCGGGGTTTTCCCCAAATTAGTTTTTGTTTGTTTTTCTTTTTGCATCATCATGACATCAGCATCACGCGCATCGCATATTTTGGCAACAAAAACTATTTTTATTAAACCCTATTTTATTTTGTAAAAAATTGTCGCAAAAGTTTTATCGAGACAGTCGTCTCCGTTTTCTAAAATTATTTGTCAAATTACTTTGCAAAAGAAAAATAAATTTGAGACGCGAGAGAGTAGCCCAAAACGTGGCCCAAGCCCACCTAACCTCCAAACCCTAGGGTTTCCCCTGGCAGTTTTCTGTTCCTACCCCCTGCATCTTGCAGCCGCCCTCCCTTTCTTTTTCGTTTTCGCGGGCATGTCCTTCCACCCCTTTCCCTTTTCTTTTCCCCCCTTCTTTCCCTTTTCCCTTTTTCTTGTTTTCTTTCCTTCCCTTTCTTTTTTTCTCTCCCGTGCCTTCTTCCTCCCGCACGCAACCTCGCGCCCGCCAGCCTCCTCTCCCCTACCCGCGTGCCTTCTCCCCACCGAGCCGCTCCGCCTGCGCCCTCCTCGCCCGCGCTCGCCTTCTCCTGCAGCGCCGCCGAGCTCCTCCCCGACGAGTCGCCTCCCGCTCGTCCTCCTCCGTCGCCGGTCCGACCCCGACGTCCCCATCCACGGCCAGGCCTTCCCCGTCGTCCAGCTTGATCTGCACCGCCCGAGCTCGGTCATCATCGCCCGGCCTCCCTACCGCCACGGCCCTGCCCCGAGCCTCCATCGGCGCCTCTCCCCGAGCTCGTCCTCGCCAGGCCGGCGATCTCCTTCGGCTCGAGCTCTAGTGCGCCCCCTTCTGCTTCCACGCCCTTGTGCTCCTCTGCCATGGCCATCCTCATCCTCGACCCCGACGGCAGGGCCGCCTCGTCCTCGCCTCCTCGTGCCGGCCGCTTGTAACAGCCCAGATTTGGTACCCTAAAATATGGGCCAAATTTTCACTTTTTCTTTTCATTGCATCATGGCATACATACTTAAATTTCTAAATAAAAATAAAGCAATATTGAAAACACTTAAAGGGAAGCAAAACACTTCCTAAAAATTCCAAACCCAAATGCAATTGCTCAAATTGGCAAAACAAAATAATCTTGAGTTTCCATAATTGTCCAGGAAGTTCTAATAAATTAAAATGTGCTGTTGCAAGATTTGAATGCAATTGCAAGTTCAAATCTTTTAATAAAACCCAAAATTCAAGAGAGCAACTTATGAAATATTAACACATGAGATATTTTCCAAATGGGCTACAAATTTTACCACAGGTTCCAAATAATATATTATGGCTCTGTAAATTTTTCCAGATTTTTTAAAATTAATAAAGGCCTCAAATAAATACCTAAACCCTACTGGAATTTCTGGAAAAATAAAAATAAGAAAACCCTGACAAGGGGACCCACCTGTCATCCCTCCCTGTGGCGACAGGGGGACACTGGCGCCATGGCCGCGCCCCACCTTGTCGCTGTGGCCTCCTCCTCGCTGCTTCCTCGCGCGCTGGCCCCCCTGGAGCATAAGGAGGACCCCCTCGACGAGCTGCTCCTCCTCCCCCTCCTTTTCCCCCCGTGCAGAAACCCTAGCCGCCAACCCTCCATGGCCGTGAACTAACTGGACGCCGCCGTCGCATCGCCGTCGACCGGAGCCTCCCCTCGACCAGCTGAGGACGCCATCGTCTTTGCCTCGTCGTCTTCGTCCTTCGGCTAGGAGCAATCGGAGCTTGGAGCCCCGGATCGACGTCGTCGTCTTCTACCTCTTCGGCTCTGCCGCCGCCGTCTCCCACGCGTAGCCGCCGCCCCCTTCCCTCTCCGGCCTCGCCGTCAGCATCAGCGGACTCAGGGTGAGCAGGCGACTCTCCCGGACCTCCCCGTCCTCTTCTTCCCCCCCCCCCCTCCCTAGATCCTTGTATCCGTGCTCGTCACCGTCGGCCGCTGCCTGTCTCCGTCGTGCACGTCGTTCCGGCGACCGTCACGTGGCGGCGCTGCCCGTTCTGGGCTCCCCGTAGAAGGGCGCATCTAGCGCACCCCGTAGCTAGGCCGTACGCGTGCCTCGCACGACGGATTCGTCCTCGCCGTTGCCGCCGGTCACCGCCGCGCGATGTCGGTCGTGGCATCCCCGCGCCCGGGTCAAACCCGACGCGGGCCAGCTTGCCCACGTGGACGCCAGCGTGGCTTGGGCCCGGGCCGTCAGCCTCTGTGGCTAGCCCGCCTCGGGTGAAAAACATTTCGGTCACAAATTCTGAAATTTAGTTAAAAGGCAGAAATTGATTTGAACTTTGAAATTGCATATCTTTTGAACCATAAGTCCAAAAAATGCAAATAATATACCAAAATGCTCAGGAAGAAATTATCTATCTGTTAGTGCCATTGGTGGAATTAATTGACCAAAATAAATTGCCTGTATTTAATAAAAACAGAGATGGCAGATTTAATTCAAATTTTGGAAATTGCATAACTTGAGTTCTACTCATCCAAAAATTATGAATAAGCTCTCAAAATGTTCAGTGAACAATGATCTACAAGTTTATGTAATTTGAGAGAATTTTAGAGTTAATATTGGTGCTGTTTAATAAAAATAAATAAAATGGCAGAATTAAATCAATTATTAAAAATATCATAACTTGATGAATATTAATTCAAAAATTGCAAATGATATACCAAAATGACCAGCAAAACAAATGCTATCTAGCCATGTTAATTTCACAGTATGAAAATAACTTTTACTTTGATGTCATTTTCGAATTGGTTAAAATGATTGAAATTGCATAACCGTTTAAATCACCATTTCTTCATCGTTAATCGGAAAATTGCAAACGAAGTACCAAAATGATCAGTAGGACAATATCTATCTAATAATGTCATTTTCATGCATTTAGGACCCATAATTCAGTACTGGAAATTTTGGATAAAAAGCGCAATTCACTAAGTTAAATATGGAGTTTTGACCCGTTAATTGCGATATTTATTTTAGGGGTTCCATTTAACTTGTGGGACATGCCCAATATGATTTCAGTGCATAAATTGACCATCTCATCATGATTGTGCATTGCACCTTGTATTCGTGTTATTTATTTTGTTTCCTGTTATTGTTGTGTTTCGTTAGATTCAGGAGTCGAGGTTCCACCACAATACCTCGACGATCAACGCGCCCAGTACTATCAGCAAGGCAAGAACTAACCTAACCTTCTTGGCATCTAGCATCCTAGTGTTTTATAAACTTATTTTATCCACCATAATATTGCATGCGATTCAAATGTCACTTTTGATCAAGTTAGGTAATCCTATGATATGCATTGTCCCCTGAACCATCACATGCTTCCCCTCCTATGAAACCTAGGGTTGATGTGTTGGCCTGAGATAAAGATATAATTGTTGTACTATTAATGCTTAGCCATGCTTAGTTAAATGCTTAGTTGTCCGGTGATTTAATTCCATGATGATGATGATGTTGATGGAATGGTTCGGACATGGTGGTTACGTTTGGTACTTAATTAATTTGCTAAAAGGCTTGGATGAGTTGCCATCAGGGATGGTGTTTTGCCTCGTTCTTGCCGCCTAGGCTGAGAGTGCTTTTAGCTAGAACCAAGAATCGGGCGTGCTACCATCAGAGGGGGTATGGGCTCCTTACTAACTGAATAACTTGTGCGGGCGTATCCAAGGGTCCTCTAGTTTGCTATTTCCATTTGCGCGCGTGTGTGTGAGTGGAAAAAGGAATGATATGGATGGTGGTGTTTAGGACGTGGCGATGGGGGCAGGGGCTGAAATAGGCTGGGTAAACTTGTCCTGTCGCCACAGATGACTCTTCGATAGTCTCATGCGAGGTAAAGGTTTAACTGCGCCCACTCGCCGGCCTTCCCCGGAAGAGGGACAATCAGGTGAGCCGGACGGTACCAATGGGTAAATTAGTACACCCCTGCAGGGTTTAATCTTTTCGAAAAGCCGTGTCCGTGGTTATGGACAAACTCTTGGGAAAGGCGGATTAGCTCATAGAGAACCTGGACCTAAGTAATAAATTTGGCAGCTAGAGGTTGCAATCCAACGTGTGATAAAAGGTTCATTTCCTCGAGGGTGATTCGAGGGAGTGCCTTGGTGGAGAAGAGATGCTTCTGGTTACAAAAGGGTTCGTTGAGAACCACAGATGAAAGTTTACTCTCTTATCACTTTTCGGAAAACATTCTGAGTAGACGATGCAAAGGGTCCTGATGTCTTTTAAAATGGAAAACTAGCTTTATGCAAAGCCAGCTACATTATACAGCATTAGAGCCTCCGTCAGCATCGGGCCTATATCGCCGTACTAATTCTTGCGAGTACGTCGTACTCAGCCTTGCTTTGTTGATTATTATTTGTTTCAGAGGAGGACGTCACCGAACTGGAAGGTGGGTTCTTTATTGACATCGACGAGTAGTCTGGGGTTCCCAGGTGGCAGCTTGGGACGTCTTGGAATAGGCTGTGTAGGCCTCTTAGGCCATATTTTGGATCTTGTTGTCTAGACAACTAAATTTGCTTCGCTTGATGTAATGATGGGTCTGTGACCTCTGATTGTGATATTTGCTATATTTCTCATATATGAGTTGAACTATGATCTTTTGTGTCGTAGAGTCTGTGATGTGCCAGTTGTTTCGCAGTCTTGGTCTCTTTACTATCCGTGAAAGCGATGTCTGAGCTTATGGCATGATTGAGGTGTTGTGTGCCGATGATCCATTCCGAGCACACCTGCCAATGAGTTTTGGCCTGGGATTGGTAAACCCAGTAACCCTCGATTGTGTAGCATGACCGGTTACACAACGTTTCACTGTATAGTTCTGGGGTCGGGGCGTTACACCGCTGTGCTACCTTCCCCCTGGTTCGGCTCCCCGAGCTGCCCGTGTTCCAGTTCCGCATGGTGGTGATGCTGACCACCGTGGATGCTGCCTGCCCTCCGTTTGTGCCGCTCCGTGACCTCCGGACGTTCCCGATGCAAGTTCTCCGTGTGCGTGCTCCTGCCCGTGTCCATCCCTGCAGACGTCTCCATGTCGTGAACACGTCGGGTACTCCGTGTATCCGTTCCTGACCCGACGCCTCCGTGCTCGTGTTGTCCGTGTCCGTGAACCTGTCAAGCCAGAAGAAAGGAACCCGCCAAGTTCGTCAAATCGCAAGACCGACAAGTTCGCTGCGCCGTGAACCCGACATGTGAATGACGACGCCACGCCGCCAAGTTCTCCTTGTCCGCTTTGTGTTGGCCGCCTTCGTGCGTGTCCGTGAAAACCCGACGCCGTGAACCCCGTCGACCCCAAAGCCCGGAACGACAAGGTCTGCAACGACGACACCCCGAGTACGACTACTTCCACGACGGTGACTACTTCGGCTACCCCCATGACGTCGACTACCTCGACTACATCGACTACTTCGACGACGTCGACTACTTCCACTCTGAATTCGAAGATCCCTCGATCCAACGTGTGACCCCAACCCTAGCCCTATATACCTATATGCGTATCTTATAAAATCATGCATCATTAATTAACATCGCACCTTTATCCATTTAGTCGAATTAAATCAACTAAATTGATTATGGGATTTGTCCGGTGCATTTATATTGTGCACCGATCTCATTTAAAATGATTTACCATGTGTTAGGAATAAAAATTGAATCACATTTAATTTGTCATGCATTCATGTCATCAGCGTGCCACTTCTTTTGCCGTAGTAGTAAAATGCATCTTTTGTGCTTCCAGTGTTCGTTGCTCGTTGCTTCTTCGGGAATAGGACGTTGAGTTGATGTGAGCAACGACAGGTGCTGCTACCTCTACCGGATTGCAGGCAAGCACTACTCACTTGCTATCTTTGCTTGTTTTCTGTCTCTTACTCCTCCTATCTTTTGTTCCTAGCTATCCTTATGTTACGATGCTTGTGTCTCGATCCTATTTGCATGTTTACCTGGCAGCCATGATATAGCCACACCTCCACATCCTATTAACCTGTTGTTTGTTTACCTTGTTAGCCTTGGAAGTCCTAGTGCATGCTTAGGTGCTTTGCTTGAGTCTTGTTATCTCTTTATCTAGTCTTGTTGTTAGCATGATAGCTAGGCTCAACTTAAATGTTAATCTTTAATTTCTGTTGCGATGGGAATAATTTAATAAAGATAAGGCACCGGCGGAAGACCAATCGTGGTGTTTTGTTCTGCTAGTGTCGCCTAGGACCCGAGTTCTTTTCCGCTGATCCAAGACTGAGCGCACTAACCACATGTGGGAGTTCTATGGGCCTCCCCGCAATCTATTACCGGATCCCCAAACTTGTACAGGAGCCACAACTTAGTTCGGGTGTTTCCATTTGCACGCGTACATCGATGTTGATGTGAAGGTAAGATGATGATGGATACGTGGTTACTTACGGTAGGGCTTGCGGTACGTTTGTTTATCGAGTATGGAAGGAGGGCAATCGTATGAGTGTGCCTCCCGACACCGTCCTCTCAACGGTTAGGCCCACCTCGAAGCTTCGGCCGGACTCTCAAGGTGGATCAGACCTAGCTAGGTGGCTCCCTGGACTTGTTTGTAGAGAAGGGAAGTATTGCGTCGAACGCTCCACCGGTACACCTCTAAGCGAGTGTTTCGATGCATGTGGGTTCATTGGTGCATCCCTGCAGGGTGAAATCTTTTCGAAAAGCCGTGTCCGCGGTTATGTACGACTTGGTGAAATGCGCTGGCTAAAAAGATCATAGATAACTTTCACCTAATGACTATAATTTGATTAGTAAGATAGATTACTTGAATAATAACCCATAAAACTGATCCACCGTGTGAGTTGCCCTGATTGCTTCCTCGCGGGCGGTTGATCAAGTGAGTAATACTTGGGCGGGTTTTTGATGTGGTGAGTAGTATAGTTGGTTTCTTATGCGCTCTCTTACCTTGTCTCTTTTAGACGAAAGTTGTAGCGAGTCTCTATAAGTTGTTAGTGCTGCTTGCCGCCGCTTCAATCGCTAACCCTCTTTCCCCGGAATTCCAGCTTTGATATGTTGTGAGTATTACTTGCCAGTACTGTTTATAGTACTGACCCCTTCGGGGCTGCTATTCCAATGCAGCCGACAGGTTTGAAGTCTGACGACGTTAGCTTGGGAATCCCTCCATCTTGGCCTGGGCAGGGATTGACTTGGTGAGTCGTTGTTGTATATGTTCTTTTGTGGGTTCCATCGAGAACTGTTGTAATGTTATCACAATTCCACCCGCATAACGTGTGTGTTGCGACGTGCACGTTATGCCTGGTGGGCATCCTAGGATCGTTATTATGCGGATTTGGCGGAAATCGGTCAAGTCTACATAGTACCGATCTTGGGGCGTTACAACAACTCTCCCTACGCCAAGCCAGCTGTTCGCAGTCAGGGCAGGTCAGTACAATGACCAACGCGAGCACACGGAGGGAGGAGAACTTACCGAGGGGGCCTCTTCCTTGGAGAAAAGGTCCATGTCCTCCCCATCAACTCTCCAAGGAAGCCCGACAAGACGACGACGTCCTCATTGGAGGAATCTGCTGCTAGCAGCCGAGAACTGCTGGCCAGTCTCCCGGCCAGCTCCGGCTCGTCCGTTGGGGATTTGTGGAGGTGTAAAATTGCCTGAAAATATCAATACACCTTATATTTTAGATTTTTTTCTAAAAAAATATACACTTTAAATAAAAGAACGGAGGGAGTATTTTTTGGTGGCTGATTTGTATTGTCGATAGGAGATCCGTGTTGTACCGTACTAGTTTTATTTTGCTTTATTTTTCTAAAGATACGTGTGCATCACTCTAATGCACTGATGTAGAGAGTGTAGAGGCCGGTGCTCTGTTCCCCGTTTCGAGAAAAAATGAAATCAGTTACACATACTTCATGCCTGACTCGATTCAGTTCAAACATTATCTTTTTTTTTGAAATGGGGTACCCAGCCTCTGCATCAAAGTGATGTATATGGCTTTTTATTGCTTTATTTTATTCTTCGTTCATCGTTCACAGAACGTTACATCTCATGGGTCAGATAGTGTCGATACAAAGATCAACCATCTGAAGAAACACAAAAAAGCAGCCTTGCTACACATTTAGTAATCTAAGCGCTTATGTAGCCACCAGCCGCATAGGTTTTTTTTCGAGATTGACGGGGGGAAAATTCCCCACCGCTTGTTGCATTCACTCAAAAGTAGCCTGGCGGGCCATGTTCTTACAACAGATGGAGAATTACAGGGGGATACAAGGGAAGGGAAGAAAAGTAAAATACAAGAGAAAAAACATGACTAGAAAAGGGAAAAGCAAGAACCACCATGAGAGGCACAAGTAGATGAGGGGGGGGGGGTGGGTCTAGCGATCACAATACTAAGAACCAACAATCAGCCTTGCGCGCCGCCCGGCGTGCATATCGAAACCCACGACACAACTAAGGAGCATCCCCATCATCATCGGCGAGTGCCAAGCCTAGCACCTAGCACAACCTAGGCAGGGAGCTCCCCCACGGGAGGTCGAGACGATTAGCAGGATGGGGAGGCATCAACCGCGTCGTCATTGAGCAAAGATGAGCCGAGACGACACCAAGAGCACGAAGCTCGCCGCACCACAACGGCAACCATGGGAGGCTCTCGGGCAAGCACAGGAATTGGGCCGAGACCCCGCGAAGGCCAGCCGAGGAGAAACACAGCACCGTCGGCCGCAAACCGGCCGCACCAACACCATCAAACGCAGCACGATCACCAGCTTACCCAGACACCACGACACTCGCGAGCCACCCCTGTCATCCCCGAGTAGCGCCTCCACGGAGGGGAGCGACGTCACAACGCCGTTGTTGCCCAAACAGGGGACTGGGTTTTCACCCATCAGGGGGGTGGGTGATGGGGATGGAACCTCAACGACGCCTCCGAGGAGGGATCCGGCGCTGGAGCGTCGTCGATGTTGTGGCCGCCGCCGGCCAAGGGTTTCCCCCGGCTCCAAGCACCACACCACCATCCACCCGACCAAGGCACGGATTCGACGAGGACGACAAGTACCAAGGACGAGGGAGAGCGCCATACCAGCCGGAGACGCGAACCCGTCGAAAAGCGCTACGGAGGTCTTCAACCAGGAGTCGCCGCACCGAGCGGCCACACCATCGGGGGAAAGGGGCATCACCACGATGCTCCATGCCATGGACCTTCCGCGCAGCCAGAGAGGATCGCCGCCACAGGGACAGGTGGGCGCGCCGCTGGGGGAGGCCGCGCCGCCACGGGAGCAACCGGGAGAGGGGTCGCCGTCGCGCGCGAGAAGAGGGGCCACGCCAGCACCGTCCACCGCGCGGAGAGGCCCGTCGGCACCCTCCGGCGACAGGGAAGGAGGGTGGATGCCAGCGGAGGGGAGCAGACGGGCCGCCGCCGCGATGCCAGAAAGGGCGAAGGATGCCCGCGGAGGCGCGAGCCGTCGTGCCGCCGCCGGCGAGGGACTCCAAGCGGGCAGCCGAGCCCTCCAAAACTGCCTGCAGGGAGCCGAAGCGGAGATTCCCGCCGCCCCCTTCCCCGGCGCTGCATGGCCTAGTCCGGCAGCCGCCTCTGGGGGCGACGAGGGGAGGGAGGTGTGAGGAGGGGGTGGCGGCGCGGGAGGGGTTAGGTTTTCGCCCCTCGGTCGCCTGGAGGGAGGCGACGCGAGGGAGCGCCGCACTGGTTGTATAAATCCTTGGCTACCATCTCCAAAGTGTTGCATCCAGAATCCATTAGCTTGCGCTTGTCCTTTGGTTGGAGATAGGACCACGTATGAATCCAATGGGTAACCAAAGGGATAACCTGAAAAAAAAATATTTCTATTTGTTAAACACCAGATCATTACGCATATTCCAAATAGTCCAAAGCAGCGCACAAACACCCACTCTAATACTCCCGCCATTCCTTAATATAAGGTGTCTAAGGTTTTGCGAAAAATTTCAAAATATAAGGTGTATTGCGATTTATAGACAATTGTACCCATTCAAAAATGAGTCACAATACGGAGATGGATTTGAACTATTGTTTTCAATTTGTGGCTATTACAGACTCCTATCTCTCGATTTTTTTCATGAGAAATAAATCCACCATATGTAAAATACTGATGTCTTAATATCCGTGCCAAAACCTTAGGCACCTTATATTAAGGAATGGAGGGAGTATTTTTTAGAACCAAGTTTGGAATACCCTTGAGCCAAACATTATCTATCTGTTTGAAAAAACAGAGGATGGAGCGGAACAACAGTTTGCAGCAATCGGGTGGCGTCGGGCTGCCAGCTGATTGTCGCGAGGCCAAGGCGGAGACGGGGTCTGTTGAAAATATGAGCAATTTCCACATAATTTAACCCTTAAAAATAGTAGATAAAATATGACTAGTAAAACATGAATTAAACTAGTCATGCAATCTAGAAGATAGTACGCAAATACCAATTCTAGGGAGTACGCAAGTAGCAATTCTAGAGAGTACGCATATTGCAATTCTACACAAATTGCTACAAATATTGTGTAAAACATGATGTCTAGTAGAACACATATGAGCACGTACGGGGTGTTGGAGGAAGACCCGTTGGTGCCGTCGGTGTTCATGTTGCCGAAGATGACGTCGACGTCGGGGAAGAAGTCGTCGTCCCGGAAGTAGTCGTCGGCGTCCGTGTTGAAGAAGAAGCCAGTAGTCGCGCGGTAGAGCACCCCAAAAACATTATCGCCCCTCTCCCAGTACAGGATCACAAGAGGCGGGGTTCGGAGGCCTACTGTCCCGTCCCGCGGTGCACGCCGCGACACGGGATGGAGAAGTCTTGATCGGCGGCGCAATGCTCGAGAACCAAGTGGCAATCGCATGAGAGTGGTGGTTGATGTGTTGTGTCTATGTGAGAGGAGCGATCTCTCTTATATAGGCACACAGTAGGAGGCGAAAGGCTTCGCGAAAGCTGAAGAGAAAGGGACCGAGACCCTTCAATTTGTCTCCCACTAGTGCATGATGAGAGACCTTTCGGTTTCAACTTCCACTAGTGCAAAACGCTTCAACTTCATGCAACCGTTCATATTCATCCATTCATAGCCTCTAGGATTTTTCAGGAATTATGGAAATAAATAAATGGCCTAGTGCCAAAATTCCAACAATCCCCCACCAGATCCTAGAGGCACATAGAATTTGCCTTAGGTTCTAAAACATTGTTTATATACCGGTACTGCAGTAGAGACTGTTAAGTTGAACTTCCACCTAGAACTTCATGTTACACTAGTTCGCAACTTGAACAGTGGACTGGGCCTTGAACTGCAAGTTTTCTGCGAATCTAGCTTCACACAAAGTCTTGACCGATACTAGGCTGTCGTGGGACTTCCTCGCGGGTGGAGCTTATACATCATACTCCCGGGCCTTTCATGAGTTTATTAGAGAGCACCCAAATCTCATAGACTGCGACGTTTAACAGTCAGACTCATATAGGTGTGTTCCTCAAAAGATGTTCTGCAGGACATCATCTCTTCTTTAAAATAAAGACTCTTGGAACACATTAAGATAGATATCAACCTGCCATGCAGTTTAGAAGAGTATTGCATCTTCACGAGTGGTATTATATAAAATAAGGATACTCTTCTCTCAGTTGATCAACAGTTTGTCTCCCAATTCTACTTCACGGGATCTCCGATCACATAGAGTGGGTTGCCACTGTGAACAACTCATACCGTGGGTCTGACTACCCATCTTCTTCGATGCATTATCTATCACATTATGTGATAGACCCTTTGTGAAGGGATCTGTCAAATTTTTAGATGTTTGGATATAATCCAACGCAATAACTCCGGAGTTCTTCATTTTTCTGACAGATTTCAGTCTCCTCTTCACATGCCTTGATGACTTCAAATTATCCTTAGAACTGTTAACCTTGATGATCACAGTTCGATTATCACAGTTCATTAGGATGGCGGGTATTGGTTTTTCAACCACAGGTAAGTCCATCAAAAGCTCACGAAGCCACTCTGCTTCAACAGTGGCAGTGTCTAATGCTGTGAGTTCTGCTTCCATAGTTGACCTCGTTAAGATGGTCTGCTTGCAAGACTTACAGGAAACAGCGCCACCACCAAGTGTAAAAACATAACCACTTGTGGCCTTAATCTCATCAGCGTCAGATATCCAATTTGAATCACTATAACCTTCTAGTAACTTCGGATACCCGGTATAGTGAATACCATAACTTGTAGTGCCTTTTAAATAGCGCATAACCCTCTTAAGAGCATGCCAATGATCATCTCCCGGATTTGAAACAAATCGGCTTAGTTTACTTACAGCAAAAGAGATGTCAGGCCTCGTGGCGCTAGCCAAATACATAAGCGAGCTAATAATCTGCGAGTATCTCAATTGATCTCTAGCAATTTGTCGATTCTTTCGAAGCAACACAATAGGATCATACGGTGTTGGAGAAGGCTTGCAATCGCTATACCCAAAACGACTCAAGACCTTGTCCACGTAGTGGGATTGAAGCAGAGTAATCCCACCATCGTCATCTATCAATAGCTTGATGTTTAAGATAACATCAGCTACTCCTAGATCCTTCATATCAACACAACGAGATAAGGAATCCTTGACCTCCTTAATTACATTAAGGTTGGTCCCAAATATCAGTATATCAGCGATGTACAAACATAGAATAACTCCCTCGCCCCCACCATGGCGATAGTACACACATTTGTCAGCTTCGTTTACAACAAAACCTTCAGCAGTTAACGTTCTTTCAAACTTCTCATGCCACTGCTTAGGGGCTTGCATGAGGCCATATAGTGACTTCAACAGCTTACACACCTTTCCTTCCTGACCATGTACCACAAAACCATCTAGCTGCTCCATGTAAATTTCCTCTTCCAGCTCTCCATTTAGAAAAGCTGTCTTAACGTCCATTTGATGAACGAGAAGACCGTGCAAGGCAGCCAATGATAGTAGTACACGAATGGTGGTCAGTCTGGCAACAGGTGAGTAAGTATCAAAGAAGTCTTCACCTTCCTTTTGGTATAACCCTTAGCCACAAGCGTGCCTTGTACTTTTCAATGGTACCATCAGGCCTAAGTTTCTTCTTGAACACCCACTTACATCCTACAGGTTTGCACCCATACGGACGATCAGTGATCTCCCAAGTTCCGTTAGCTAAGATGGAATTCATCTCACTATGGACAGCATCCTTCCAATAGTCAGTATTGAAAGATGCATAAGCTTCTAAAATAGAACTGGGAGTGTCATCTACGAGGTACACAATAAAATCATCACCAAAAGACTTTGTGGTCCTCTATCTCTTGCTCCTTTAGGCTCCTTTTAGGAGTTTGATTGTCATCCTCCACAATATTTTCATGGTGTTCTATTGGAATGGTGGGTTCAGGAATTGAAACAAATTCCTGACTAGATGAACTTGGTATCTCCTGATTTGATGAGCTCGGCATATCTTTCATTGGAAAGATATCCTCAAAGAAAGTCGCATCGTCCGACTCCATAATTGTACCAACATGCATGCCGGATACCTCGGATTTTACTATCAAGAATCTATAACCAACGCTATGGAATGCATAGCCCAGAAAAACACAGTCTACGGTTTTTGGTCCAAGCTCGCGCTTCTTGGGAATTGGTATATTGACTTTCGCCAAACAACCCCAAGTCCGCAAGTAAGAGAGTTTTAACCTTTTCTTCTCAAACTCCTCAAATGGAGTTATCTCTTTGTCCTTTATAGGAACTCGGTTTAGGACATGACATGCAGTCAATATCGCCTCCCCCCACCATGCCTTGGAGAGACCCGATGTGTCTAACATGGCGTTAACCAAATCAGTTAGAGTACGGTTCTTTCTTTTAGCCACCCCATTTGATTGGGGTGAGTAGGGAGGCGTCCTCTCATGAATTATACCGTGTTCCACAAAAAAGGAATCAAACTCATTGGAAAAATACTCTCCACCACGATCGGACCTAAGCCTCTTAATCTTTCGATCAAGTTGGTTTTCTGCTTCAGCTTTATAGATTTTGAAGAAATTCAGAGCCTCATCTTTTGATTTCAGAAGGTACACGTAACAGTATCTAGTGGAGTCATCAATTAACGTCATGAAGTATCTCTTTCCACCTTTTATCAACTCGCCATTCATCTCACAAAGGTCAGAATGTATGAGCTCTAGAGGTGCCAAGTCTCGTACCTCCGTAGCCATATGAGGCTTGCGTGGTTGCTTTGCTTGAACACAAACTTGACACTTAGAACCTTTGACAGTGGTGAAAGTGGGGATTAAATTCAATTTGGCTAGCCGCGTCATACACCCGAAATTAATATGACAAAGACGTGAATGCCATACATTTGATTCAGCAGTAGTGCAAACATGATTCACCACTTTATTACAAACGTCTGACAGTGATAGGCGAAACAAGCCTCCGCACTCATATCCTTTACCAACAAAGGTTCTAAACTTGGACAGTACAAATTTATTGGACTCAAAAGATAACTTGTAGCCGTCTCGACACAGAAGAGATCCGCTAACAAGATTCTTATTTATGGCGGGCACATGATGAACGTTCTTCAGGCGCACGATCTTTCACGAAGTAAACTTCAGATCGATCGTACCAACATCACGAACAGAAGCATGTGACCCGTTTCCCATTAGCACGGAAGAAGTCCCTGCGACCTGATAAGAAGAAAACATTGAGATATCAGCGCAAACATGTACATTGGCTCCCGTGTCAATCCACCATTCAGGCGAATGACATACTAAAAAGATAGTTGGGAATATACCATACCCAACATCTTTCATCTCAGTATCTCCAATGACAACATTAGCGGTCTTGCCGCTCTTCTCGCGCTCCTCAAATCGGTTAGGGCATTTTGGAGCCCAGTGATTAGGGTCACCACAAACGTGGCAGGATCCCTTCTTCTTATCGGTCTTCCTTTTGAAGTTGGTAAACTGTGAAGGCTTGTTCCTTTTATCATACTTGCCTTTGTCCTCAGACTTACTCTTGTTCTTGGGCTTGTAGGATTGGGAGTTCTTCTTCTGAACGAAGTTAGCACTCGAACCTCCCTCAAAACCTTGAGCAAGTGTGTCTTTCGCTCTCGCCTTCTCTTCCACATCAAGCGACCCAATGAGATCCACAACGGAAAACTCCTGTCTCTTGTGCTTCAGAGAAGTAGCAAAATTCCTCCACGAAGGAGGGAGTTTCGCAATAATGCCTCCGGCAATAAACTTGTCGGGTAACACACACGAAACTTGCTCAAGTTCCTTAGCAATGGACCGTATCTCATGAGCCTGCTCAACAATGGAGCGCTCACCAGTCATCTTGTAGTCAAAGAACTGCTCCATGACATACAATTCACTGCCTGCATCTGAGACCCCAAATTTGGCCTCGAGCGCATCCCACATGCCCTTGCCCGTAGTGATGGACAAATACGGGTCGACAATCTTGTCGCCAAGAATGCTGAGAATAGCAGCCTTTAACAGGGTATCGGCTTCCTGAAAAGCTTTCTCCTCTTCAGGAGTAAGCTCTCCTTCAGGCTTGCCTTTAGTAGCGTGAAAACACTTCATGGTTTCAAACCAGAGAGTGGCTCTCGCACGCCACTTCTTATAGTTCACCCCATCGAAAACAGCGGGCCTCAACGAAGCAGTAAAGGCAACAGTAGAAAATTGCCTAAGATAAGGTTTTTGGATTATTGAAAATATGAGCAATTTCCACATAATTTAACCCTTAAAAATAGTAGATAAAATATGACTAGTAAAACATGAATTAAACTAGTCATGCAACCTAGAAGATAGTACGCAAATACCAATTCTAGGGAGTACGCAAGTAGCAATTCTAGAGAGTACGCATATTGCAATTCTACACAAATTGCTACAAATATTGTCTAAAGCATGATGTCTAGTAGAACACATATGAGCACGTACGGGGTGTTGGAGGAAGACCCGTTGGCGCCGTCGGTGTTCATGTTGCCGAAGATGACGTCGACGTCGGGGAAGAAGTCGTCGTCCCGGAAGTAGTCGTCGGTGTCCGTGTTGCAGAAGAAGGCAGTAGTCGCGCGGTAGCGCTCCCCAAAAACCTTATCGCCCCTCTCCCGTACAGGATCACAAGAGGCGGGGTTCCGGAGGCTTACTGTCCCATCCCGCGGTGCACGCCGCGGCACGGGATGGAGAAGTCTTGATCGGCGGCGCAATGCTCGAGAACCAAGTGGCAATCGCATGAGAGTGGTGGTTGATGTGTTGTGTCTATGTGAGAGGAGCGATCTCTCTTATATAGGCACACAGTAGGAGGCGAAAGGTTCGCGAAAGCTGAGGAGAAAGGGACCGAGACCCTTCAATTTGTCTCCCACTAGTGCATGATGAGAGACCTTTCGGTTTCAACTTCTACTAGTGCAAAACGCTTCAACTTTATGCAACCGTTCATATTCATCCATTCATAGCCTCTAGGATTTTTCAGGAATTATGGAAATAAATAAATGGCCTAGTGCCAAAATTCCAACAGGGTCCAGAACCAGGAGGCTTGCGGCTCGCCGGCCTGCGGCTACGGTCAGGGCGTGGTGGTGCCGGCATGCATCTGCGCGGAGAGCAAGCAAGGCAGGGGAGCAGATGCGAGCGAAACCTTGTTGAAGCAGATGCAGACGCTCGTGGAAGAATTGCATGTTCTTGTTGAAGCTCGCATCGGTCCATTTGTTCTCCGACTTCATCTCCAGAGCATCAAGCGTTACTTGCAAGCGCGTATCCTGTGGCCGACACCCAGGATACAACGGAGTATTCCCGTCTATCTCCATTTGCGCCAGCTTGGCTTTCTCTCTATCGGTGTTCGCGTTCTTCAGGAGGAGTTCTTGAACATGAGAATCCATCAAGGCCGACATTAGCGAGCTCTGCGGTGTGTCAATGTCTTCACCAAAATCATGACCATGTATGTCGGCATCTCCGTCGTCACGGTCATCTTGCCCGCCCTCGTCTTCAGGCGCAACATTTGCTGTCGGCGCTTGGTTGAAGCCTTGCATGAAACTGCGCCTGAGCATGTGTTCCTCCAATTGTCCGGAATCAGGGTCGATCCATCTCACAAGTTTGCAACTTCGACATGGACATCGTATCTAGCGCCCGTTGCACCGTCTCATTTCCGCCTTCGCTTCTTCCTTGTAGTTGTCGACTCGACCGGAGCTCATCTTGATGACCATGGTCGCCTACGCGGTATACATATAGAGTATGTGTTATTAATTAGAATTAAGTAATCGCAACATGCTCACACATATACAAGCTTCTCATGCGGGAAGTCGAAAATGTTCGACGGAAAAATTCGGCATGACTTCCCCTAAAAGTAGGACATATGGGTGGTGCAAAAATTCACCGAAATGGAAATGAATCAACATTTCGGCAAACATCCATGCACCACGCCGGCGCAAGCTACAACATGCAAAGATTCAATCAAACCACACACACAAGTTTCATGCATATACGTGTAAATCGCCCGCCGACAAGTTTCTCATGCCTTCAACAAACATCCATACACCAATACCCCACCTTGTAGATCTAGATCCGTTGCCGAGACGTGACCGTGATCGATGAGAGAGAGTGTGTGGTGATGGAGAGAAAATAGTGGACAAAAAGAGAGGAGGAGAATATATATGGAGACTCTCCCCAAGCCCTCACCAATTATATATCAAATTGTGGTAGGTTTAATAACAAATAATGGAGAATAGGATGGTCAAAATGGCATGGGAGAGAGAAGGAGCTCGGGTTAGTAAGATGGGAGCTAGGAAGAAGAAGGGGGGTCACATGGGGAAAGGTGGTCCACCTTTTTGTAGATCTGGGCGTCCACATTCTGTGGCGCATGGGCCCTCATGCGCCACAGAAAGTAGCTATTCTGTGGCGCACCGTGGCTGGTGCGCCACAGAAATACAACTTTCTGTGGCGCATCCTCCTCCATGCGCCACAGAAAGTTGAATTTCTGTGGCGCACCAGCCACGGTGCGCCACAGAAAAGGCCGAGATGGACCACGGCCCACTAATTGTAGGTGGGGCCCACGCATATTCTGTGGCGCATGAAGGGTGGTGCGCCACAGAAGTCTCCCTTTCTGTGGCGCATGGCGTGTCGTGCGCCACAGAAAGTTGATGTTCTGTGGCGCATGGGCTAAGGATGCGCCACGGAATGTTAAAATTTCAGTGGCGCATCCACAGCCATGCGCCACAGAATAATGTTTTGTGGCGCATAGATTAAGGGTGCGCCACAGACAGACAACCTCCCTATAATGCTTTTCCTGGTAGTGCTTTCGCTTTGCTGGGTTGGGTTCGGTCACGCCGTCACGGGATGGAAGCGAAGCAGGCCAGCAACTTGGTTCAGGCTGGGCCCCAGGCCAATTGTTTTTTTATAGACGGTAGGCCAGAATTATTTGTGCGCCCCGGCCCATGACCCTTGTTGCCCTGGGCCTAGATCCGCCGCGTGCACCCTTGTTTGAAATTTAGATGCTAAATTATCATATGATATGCGATGAATGGAAGCTTAGATAAAAATTGGGAAAATCTAATCATAGGGCGCCCTATGGTTGGCAAATCTTCAGACACAATATGGATCGTAGATAAGCAAATCTATGGTTGAGATGCATGAAGACCAATTCAACTCAGCTTGCTCACGTTTAAGTGTTTGGAAAAGACAAAATTGATGATGTCATCCCGTATTAAATGCTAAATTCGAAAATTCAAAAAGTTTTGTAGCTCAAATCGTTTATCCGATTTATGATCCGTTTTCACCGTTAGACTCCTCGCGTCGAGATCTTCGAAACTAGATCCCATGTCGATATGTTTCGACGAAATTTTTTTCGGAACCAAAAGTTACCAACCATATAACATGTAAGTTACCAGCCTTTAATACATAAGTTACCAACCCGAAAAAAAGTCTGTGTGGAGGCTATTTAGCATCCATGCAGAAAAAGACAAAACTGCTGACATCATCTGTATTAATTGTAAAATTCGAAATTTCAAAAACTTTCATACCTCAAACCGTTTATCCGAATTACGATCAGTTTTCATCGTTGGGATCATCGCGTCGAGATCTTCAAAACTAGATCCCATGTTGCTATGTTTTGATGAATTTTTTTCCGAATCTGAAAGTTACCAACCCCAGAACAATTAAGTTACCAACCCCATAACATGTAAGTTACCCACCCTGTAGTTATAGAGTTACCACCCAGTACTAAGGATGTTACCCACTGTAGACTAATGGAGTTTTCACCCAAGATTGATGGAGTTACCACCCGATATTGATGAAGTTATCACTCAGTAATGATGGAGTTATCCACCTAGACTGAAAAAATTATCTACCAATATTAATAGAGTTACCCACCCAGTAGTGATGGAGTTACTCATCCTAAACTGATAGATTCTACCTTTATTTGTATTTGCCTCTTTTATTAATGTCATTTGTGGTACTTTTTGCAAGGAGTGCCACTTTGAGGCTTAGTAAATAGTAGCTAATGCTAAATCAAGTTTGTGTAATTTGTCTTGGTGTAACCCAAGTGGATTTTATTTTATGAGTACTTACCCCACTAATCAGTTTATTAGAAATTTTGTGTGAAGTGAGTTTTTAAGTTCCACGAGAGAGGATGATGAAAGAAGTAGAAGAATGGACAAAAGCTTTGTTAGGAGGATGATGAAAGAAGTCATGTTCTACTGACACGTCTCTGACGTATCTATAATTTTTTATGTTCCATGCTTGATTATATGTCAGTGTCACATGTTTTTATAATGTTTTTATGTCATTTTGGTATGATTTATGTAACTAACCTATTAACAAGATGCCCAGTGCCAGTTCCTGTTTTCTGTTGTCTTTTTGTTTTAGAAAAGTTGTTCTGGGAAGTTTCTCGGAATGCGCTGAAACTTTACGGGAATTATTTCCAAGCAGAAACAAGTCCGGAGCCAGAAGGTCGCCTGCAAGGGGGGCCCACAGCCACCAGGCGCGGCCCAGGTGCTGGCCGTGGTTGGGGCCCACCTGGTGCCCTCCGGCATCGTCTCGTGTCGCCCCTTCGCCTATAAATTCGTCTTCGACCCGAAAACCCTAAGTACCTGATCATATTTTTGAGAAGACGTCTGAGGCCGCCGCCATCGCCAACCCTAGTTCGGGAGGGTTCTGCAGCTCTTCCCGGCAACCTGCCGAAGAGGGGAATCGACACCGGAGGCATCTACATCACCATGCCTGCCTCCAGAGTGATGCGTGAGTAGTCCACCACGGGACTACGGGTCCATAGCATGATAGCAGTAGCTAGATGGTTGTCTCTCCTCCTTGTACTCCATTGTTTAGAGCTTGTGAGCTGCCTATTATCTGTAACTGCTATATGATTGTGTTTGCATGGATCCGATGAATTGTGGAAGTCATTAATTTTGTTCATCTATGTGTCATGTTTTATCTATGATCTTGCATGCTGAAAGAATGAGATGTCGCCTAGAGGGGGGTTGAATAGGCGATTTAAAACTTTTACGTTTAAGGTTTGATAAATGCGGAATAAAACTAGCATTTAATTTATCAAGCACAAAACCTAATATACTAGGTTCACCTATGTGCACCAACAACTTATGCTAGGCAAGTTAAACAACAATGATAGCAAGATATATAGTACTTCAAGCTCGATGGCTATCACAAGGTAAATGCATAAGTAAAGGGGTTTGGTTATAGAGATAAACTACACAAGTGGAGACGGAGGTTTGTTTCCCGTAGTTCCTTCCCAATGGAAGTACGTCTACGTTGGAGAGGTGTGGAGGCTCCTTGGCCCTCCTACAAGCACGTCCGTGCTCACCCTATTCTCCGTGAGCTCCTCCCGTGGGGAATACCCGATGGGGGATTTGCTCATCCACTATGAGGTCGTCTTGAGGGCGTTGACCAAACCCGTACAATGAGATCTTCTTGAGGGTGTTGACCAAACCCGTACAATGTGCCCGAATCTTCACAACTTGAAGATTTTCGCGGCACCCACCAACCATCTAGGGTACACAATGCACCCAAAAGTAACAAGCTTCTCGAACTTCAACTTCCACGTATCACCGTGGAGAGCACAAACTGATGCACCAAATGCAATGGCAAGAACACACTAAGTGGTCAAGTCCTTCTCTCCCAAATCAAACCTAAGCAACTAATGCTAGGGAGGGATTGGAGAGGAAGAACAAAGGAGAAACACAAAGCAACTCCAAGATCTAGATATAGAGGGTTCCCCTCACTTAGAGGAGATGTTGTTTGGTGGAAACGTAGATCTAGATCTCCTCTCTCTTTTCCCTCTAAAAGTAGGCGAGAATTATGGAGGGATGGAGAGGAAGCAAGCTCTCAAAAGAGGTCAACAATGGAGGAGAGAGAGAGTGAAAGAGTTGGGCAACCATTGGGTAAGAAGGCCCCTTAAATAGGTTGCCCCAAAAAACAACCGTTGGGGGCAGATTCGCGCAGGGGCGGTACTACCGCCCCACGCGCTTCAGCCCACCAACGGCTCTCAAAAGATTCTACAGTAGCGATACTGCCGCCAGAGGCGGCGGTACTACCGCTGGGGTGAAACAGAGGGCATCAATGGCGGCAGTGCTGGCGGCTAGCACTGCTGGCGGTGCCGCACAGTCCAGGAGAGGGCTCAAAGTCCCCAGCAGTTGTACTACCGCCAGAGGTGGCGGTACTGCCGCTGAGGGCTAATAGAGCGCCTCCTTGGTGGTAGTGTTGTCGGCACTGCTGGCGGTACTGCCTCCAGAGGCGGCGGTACTACCGCTGCATAGAGAAAAACAGCAAAACCCTAAAACTGAATAACTTTTGCTAGGAAACTCCGATCGAGGTAAATCCAATTTTGTTGGAAAGAGGATGACATGGGCTACCCTACAAAAAGTAGAAATATGGAAACCAAGCAAGGGAGATTTTGCTAATAAGTGGAAGAGTGAAACCGTCCGCACCGATGGACCGGCAAAATCTTCAAAACCGAAAACGCAAGAGAAGATGCATACGAAATCCGTTTGGGTGAACTTGGCATTGTCATGACAAGAACGACAAGCACCAAGACCACACCACGATAAGAGACAAATAAGAACCAATAAAGATGTTGCCAAGGATGCAAAGGTTTGAGCTCTCTATGACGATACGATCAAGATACTCGCTTGAGAGCCCCTCTTCATAGTATGGCTATCTATCCTATAACCCGGTCTCTCAACTATCATCATGAGACCAGTAAAATAGAAACCCTATCAAGATCATACCTTTGCCTTGCGCAGAATCCACTTGAGCTAGATGATGACGATCTTGGCCTTATCAAGTTGGACCACCTTTCTTGATGGTGCTCCCTTCGGTGAAGACTCATATATTGCTCCCCCATACACCAAGATGAGAGAGAGACTCTTCGATATATCTTCACCCGGCCCTTATCTTGGTGACGATCACCACGTGATGTCATCCTCCATGGGCTTCAAAGGATATCCCTTTCGTTGCATGCTCATGGAGAAATGCCTAACCACACATAGAGATACAAGCACATAGATCATGGGTTAGTTCACAAGGCTATATTGACAATTGCTTACCATACCATGAGATCATACGATCCCTCATGGTACATCCCTAGCCTTGTGTGTTGATCGACTTGCACTTAGCCTTGATCAACATATAATATTCTTCTTTTAGCCTTGACTCCAACATATGGAGATCAAGCATGGCATATGGACCAAACCTACAAGTATAACTCAAAGCAAACATTAGTCCATAAAAATTGTCATTAATTACCAAAACCACACATGGGGGCAACCATGCTCTTTCACATGCTCTCCGATGCTAGTGGATGCTTTGGCCAAGTAATTATTACTGCTGTATGAGGGGGTATTTATGCTAGATAGTGGGTTCATGCCTCTATTTGTCTGAGCTCGGGTTGACAGAAACGATCAAGACTAAAGATGTGTTGTTGCCACTAGGGAGAAAACAGCAGTGTGATTTCCTTGTGTTATTTACATTGCTTACTTTATGCACTTTGCTTATTGCAATGATCTGTTGCTTGCAACTTAATACTTCTGGGTGACATGCTGGATAGCGATCCCGGGGTGGATTATTAGTCATAGATGCGGTTGGATGACGGTCTATGTATTTTGACGTAATGCCCATATTAGATGAAACGGTGAACTATATTATTTTATGATAGCATTGTTGTGCGCCCTCAATTCTGTCAATTGTCATGCTGTAATTTGTTTATCCATCATGTATATCTTTTGGAGAGACACCACTAGTGAACTGTGGACCCTGGTTCTATTTTCCTACATTGTTTATAACCGTTTTAATAGCTTTTCATCATAATTTGCTCGCTGGTCATATTTCACTCTCACCATATTTTACATCTGCACAATTAATCTTTTGTGTTCGGCAAGCCGGAGAGATTGACAACCTCTCTATTTCGTTGGGGGTAAAGTAGTTTGTTTGTGATTGTGTGCAGGTCCACGTCAACACGCCAACAGCTCTTTTTTGGCACTGTTGATACCTAGCAAGGCCTTCTCCAAGTCCTACTGGTTCGATAACCTTGGTTTTATAATAAAGGGAAACTGCTGCTTTGTTGCATCATACCTTCCTCTTGGGGTTCCCAGCGAAAGTGTGATCCACATCATCAGCTACCTTTAAAACTTCAAAATACTCCAATTTGTGCATCTGTTTTTAAGCTCATGAGGAAGTAGTGAGGAAGTTTTGTTATATCCTGTGTCAAGCAAGGTCATTTCCCGATGGATTATGTGCTCACTTAAATTTGACGAGAGTTGGCAAGGGTTCCCAGCCCACAAAATATAAATTCAACATCTTTAATATTTCCTTCCACAATGAACCTGAGAAATCAGTCAAACATTGGCTAGTGATAAACAAAGGAGAAAGAGGAATGTACTCGTTCCTCTATGGGAGACACTCTCACAAGTCTAAAAGCCTTGCTTGGTACAGGGGACTAACGGATTTCTTTGTTGTGGATTCTTTGATGAAAGCATGCATATCTCTAAATTATTTTACTTCTGTTTAACAAAAATAAAAAGCTCTAGCACATGATTAATCCTGCTTCCCTCTGCGAAGGGTCTTTTTTTACTTTATGTTGAGTCAGTTTTCCTCTTCTTTCTATCTACTCAAAGCAAGCTTGCAACACTGACTCTCGGTGAAGTTGATTATATTCCATCTTTTTTCTTGATCATGATTCTTTATGTTGACTTTATCAATAAGATAAGCATGTTGAAAGTTGAAGCAATGCTGAAACTTGCATCTTCCTTTGTGTTGACTTCAAACACTTTTGACAAGAAGATATTACCTTGAAGACTTTCATGTTATGATTAATCTTTATGGTTTCATGTCTCCAAAGTATTATTCATGAAAGGTTTTACTTGAATGATGCAAAAAAATTATTCATTGTTTGCTTCATTATCAACTATAGACAATTGTTTTGGATCAGTTTATTCATATCATGTGCTTTACATTACTACTTTGATCAAGATTGTGTTGGTAGTATGTCACATCAAAAATTATTTTTGTTATCACTTACCTACTCGAGGACGAGTAGGAGTTAAGCTTGCGGATGCTGATACGTGTCAAACGTATCAATAATTTTTGATTGTTCCATGCTTGTTTTATATCAATCTCACATGTTTCTTCTATCATATTATATCATTTTGAGACATTTTATTGGACTAACCTATTGACAAGATGCCCAGTGCCAGTTCCCTGTTTTTCTGATGTTTTTGTTGCAGAAAATTACATCTGAAAATATTCTCGGAATTGGACAAAAATTTACGACGATTTTTTATTGAGGAAATGAGGACCGAAGCCAGAAGGGCGACCCCGGGAGGGACCCACAGCCCAGGGGCGGGTCCCACTCGTGGGTCTAAGGGGGGTCGCGGCCAGCACCCGCCCCTGGCTCTCGGAGACCCCCTCACGACGGCCTTTGGCCTATAAATTGCCCTCGACGAAAAAACCCTAACCCCCAAAGGATTTTCCCAGAAACAGAACAGAGCTCCGTCGCCATCGCCGACAAGTTTCGGGGGTCAGATTGATCCCGCTCCGGCACCCTGTCGGCATGGGGATCGACCTTCGGAAGCCATCTCCATCAACACCACTGCTTCCCGCGATGAGGAGGGAGTAGTCCCTCTCCGGGGCTGAGGCTTGTACGAGTAGCTATGTGGTTATCTCTCTGTCCCATGATTTGATCTTCGTTGTGATCATGAGCTTTGTTAGTATGTGTCGTGGGGTTACACTTTGACTACCCCACGGTGGTGATACCTAGGTCACGCCAAGTCCATCAACCCTATGGTGAGGGCCCAAGGAAGGCCCAAGGAGGACGACGTGCGGCCCAAGACAGTCGGCGATAGGCCATCAGAGTCGTTCATCCTGTAAGTGCCATCGGCACCGTTCACCCGAGACCCAGCCTGTCATATAAAGGCTGGGAGGGTCCTTCGTCTAGGGTAAGCAAGCAACTAGCGAACTCCACCTCATAGCCACCAGTTAAACCCTAGTGAGATTGCCATCTCGCCACTGTAGCCACCTTGATCATAATTCCATACAAGCAGGAGTAGGGTGTTATCCTCCGGGAGCCTGAACCTGGGTAAATCGCCCCTGTTAGCCGTCGTGATCACCAACGCTCATCTTCCTCCCCTTCAATCAACCCGGGGTACTCGACCCAGGGATTTGCCGAGCCCTAACCTCGTCAATTGGCGCCGTCTGTGGGAATGAACGGGCNTTCAATCAACCCGGGGTACTCGACCCAGGGATTTGCCGAGCCCTAACCTCGTCAATTGGCGCCGTCTATGGGAAAGAACGGGCGTTAGAATCATGGTCGCTCTGGCTCCATCAACCTTGAAGACCGGCGCCTGCACCGGCCGGACCAGCTCCTCGAGTACGTCAGCCACCCGCCGGCTCATCGCCTGGCGTACGCTGAACTGAGTGAAGGTACGTGGATCACTTTTGGTACCATGCGTTACCTCATAAACAGCTACGGAACGCTCCGATCTACGGTGGCCGCGCTACGCGCGGAGGCGACACCCGCGTCTGCATCGACTACGTCGACCACGCCCCACCCGCCGCAGAGATCGCATCTGCTGCGAACGCAGCGATTGCATCTTCGACCGCCGCGAAGATCGCATCTGCCTCGACTACGTCAACCACGTCTTCTTCGACTGCCAAGAAGATCACATCGGCCGCGACCCCGGCGCGGATCAAGTCTACTTCGACTACCTTGACCGCGTCACGGGCAAGGCCATGATCTGCATCGACTCCGACTGCGTCAGCCACGCCTTCGTGCCGCGAGATCGGCCGCAAGCCAATCGCACCCGCGTACACGACAGCGACTTCACTCCTCGCGTCCGCGGTGAAGGCCGCGAAATTCTACGGGAAGAACCTCAACGGCAACTGTGGTACCCACCACGTTGGAGCCATTTTCGACTCCGAGCACGGCTCGGATGAAGGAAGCAGCAGTGGAAGCATCAGCCCCACTCGCCAGATCTACCCCGCGCAGTCTACATGACCGGCCCAGTGCGGACCAACGGCGGCGAACCCGTATACCCACTGGAGGTGGTCATGCCGGACCAGACGCGGCTCACCATCACCCGCGACATGGCAATCAAAGCCCTGAAGCACGTTGAGGAGGGTACATACCCAACACCAGACGCACCCCGAGAGGACCTTATGGCGGTCCAGTATCTGCTGCGGAAGGAAGGCGAGTGACTCCGCGCAGAGAAGGACGAGCTGCTCCGACGCAAGGAGGAAGCCGACGCGGCGAGTGCTAGGAGGGCCGCTTACTCGTTCACTGCTGCCTCGACAGAGGTTTCGCAAGGAGCAAGGCGCCACAGGCCCCACGTGCCCCCGATGACAGAGGCCGAACGCGCCGGAATTACCCGCAACCTCGAGTCGTCATTCATGACCGAAGATGCGGACGGGATACCCGTCCCCAAGATGCCCGGAGCTGCCCTCATGGCAGTCAAAACATATCTGCGACTGACGCAGCCGCCTAAGGGTGACGCTCGCGCTCTCCTCCACAAGCAGCAAATCATGTCCATCAAAGCAGTCGAAGAGGCTCTGGCGAACAAGGAGCCAGCAGAAAAGGCACAGGACAATCGGGGTCGCCGCGACCGCGAACCCGCAGCACTCGCAGCACCAGCTCCAAGACAGCCGCGACAGCTGCAGCCAGACGAAGACCTCCACAACGTCATCGCGCAGAGGACGGTAGACCGCAAACCGCACCCAGCGGACGGTCCGCACGCCCAATGCTGACGACCACGATGACAGCGACTTCGAGCCACGCAGCGCCCCATGCTTCAGCTTCAACATCCGCGACACAAGAATGCCCAAGGGCTTCAAGCTCACGGCAGAAGCAGTCAAGTACGACGGAAAGCAGGAGCCGAGAGACTGGCTGGAGGACTACCTCATAGCCTGCAGTTGCCAGGGCGGTACTTCGACTACAGCCATGCAGTACATCCAGCTGATGCTCACAGGATCTGCACGCGGGTGGCTCAACTCTCAACCCAAAGATGCCTTCAGGACGTGGGACGAGTTCGCGGATGCCTTCGTCAAGAGCTTCCTGGGGACGTACTCAAGGCCGACAACTTTCGTCGAACTCCAAGCATGCAAGCAAGGGCGGGACGAGCCGCTCCGGTCATACATCCAGTGGTGGACCTTGCTCCGCAACACCATGGAACCTACCTCGGAAGACCGGGTGATGGATGCCTTCATGCATGGCGTCTACCACCGCGACCTCCGCGAGGAATTTGGTAGGCTCGGGCCGAGAAGCATGATCGACCTCATGAAGATAGCCAACCAGTGGGCGGACGGAGAGGACTCGGTCCGTGATACTCCACGAGACGAAGCCGGACCAAGCAACTGGCGGGAAGGACGCCAGAAGAAGAAGCCGCGTTACCACGGCAACGACTCAATAGAGTTAGTAGCGGCAGGATTCGAAACCCCCCGCGATGATGAAGCATACGACAACAGTCGCCAGTACAGGAAGTACAGTCGAAGCGGCGACGACCAGAGTCGCCAATACAACCGAAGCGGCGGCAACACCTACCGTGGCGACGGGAGCCGCAAGCGAGAGTGGCAGAGGCGCACGCTGACTCCGGAAGAAGAGCTAGAGCAACCCTGCAAGCACCACATGTTCAGGAACCCGGAAACGGGCAAGTGGGGATCCCGTCACCTGTTGAAGGACTGCAAGAAGGCACGCAGGATATACCAGGCGATGCAGAAGATCGTCGCCCAGCCAGCCACGCAGTTGGCTCTCCCAGCAGCACCCGCAGCGCAGCCAGTCGCGCAGTTGGCCCTCCAAGCAGCACCCGCACCCGTACCTGCAGTCGCCAATCCAGCACAGGCAGCAGGAGTTTTTTATCCGCAGCAGCAGCCGCAGCAAGAAGCCCCTGACGCATATCCAGCGGCACGCGGACAGCTCAACATGATACAGAAGGGGCGCCCTTCAAACAGGACCCAGAAGACCATCACCCGCCAAGTCTATCAGGCTGTAACCTGTCCACCTGCAGTACCCGAATACCTGAGAGGGTCAGAGACACCAATCACGTTCTCCAGAGCAGATCACCCGCCTGCAGTACCACGACCCGGGCACGCCGCTCTGGTAGTCGAAGCTCTGATCGGGGATTACACCTTGAAAAAGGTGTTCATGGACGGAGACAGCGGCATCAACATCATCTTCGCCGACACCCTCAGAAGAATGAACAGGCCAACAACAAACTTGACGCCATCAGGGACCACCTTCCACGGCATAGTACCAGGGCAAGCAGTCACGCCCATGGGAGCAATCACACTCGACGTCATCTTCGGCACACCCGACAATTTCCATAGGGAGGCGGTCGACTTCGAGGTAGTCGACTGGAAGTCGCAGTACCATGCGATACTAGGGCGCCCAACCTTTGCCAGGTTCATGGCGATACCTCATTACGCCTATCTGATGCTCAAGATGCCCGGACCCAAGGGCGTCATCACGGTGCACGGCGACTTCAACCGCTCCGACAGCTGCGACCGAGAGTTCAGCGAAATCTCTGAGTTCTTCGGAATGGAGGAGCACCTTGCGATGATGGCAGTCGACAACGACAAAACCATCTTCCCGCCACGCAAGAAACCAGCCAAGGAATCTGCCTTCAACACGACTGACGACACAAGAACTCATCAAGTCCACCCGACGGATGCCAGCAAGACAGTCAAGGTGTCGGCGAGCCTGCCTATCGCATAGGAAGGCGCGCTCGTCGAGTTCCTACGGGAGAACTGGAATATTTTTGCCTGGCAACCTTCTGACATGCCAGGCATACCCAGGGAACTCGCCGAGCACTCTTTACGCGTCCACAAGGACGCCAGACCCGTCAAGCAGACCATGCGACGTTTTTCGGGTCCCAAACGAGACGCCATCAGTAAGGAAATCGACCGGCTGCCTCACGCTGGGTTCATCCGAGAGATCAAGGACTCGGACTGGGTAGCGAACCCAGTCCTGGTGGAGAAGAAGAAGACGAAGAAACTCCGTATGTGCGTCGACTTCACCGCCATTAACAAGTGCTGCCCCAAGGATCATTTTCCGCTCCCACGGATAGACCAGATCATCGACTCGACTGCAGGCTGTGCGCGCCTATCATTCCTGGACGCCTACTCCGGGTACCAGCAGATCAGGATGAAAGTCGAAGATGAAGAGAAGACTGCATTCATCACACCCCATGGTGTGTTCTGCTACCAGATGATGCCCTTCGGGTTGAAGAACCCTGGAGCCACATACCAGCGCACGATGCAAGCTTGCCCGAAGGAGCTAATAGGAAAGATCGTACAAGTCTACGTCGACGACATAGTCATCACCACTCGAACGGAGGACAGTTTAATTGCTGACCTCCGCAAAGTCTTCGCTGCACTCAACGAGTATCAGATCAAGCTAAATCCGGACAAGTGTGTTTTCGGCGTCCCAGCCGGAGAACTGCTCGGGTACCTCGTCTCGGCAAGAGGAATCGAAGCCAACCCTGAGAAGGTGCAAAACATACTCGCAATGCTAGCACCAACCAAGCTTCATGAAGTGCAACGCCTAGCCGGCCGAGTCGCAGCTCTCAGCCGGTTTATTAGTAAGCTGGGAGAAAAGGCCCTGCCTTTCTATCAGCTGATGAAGAAGACGGATAAATTCGAGTGGACAGAAGAAGCGCAAGACGCGTTCGACAAGCTCAAGCAAACCCTCACGACTCCTCCAGTACTGGTGGCGCCACTGGAGAACGAGCCGCTATACCTCTACGTGTCAGCCACAAACAGAGTGGTTAGCACAGTACTCGTCGTCGACCGAGGAGAAGAAGGGCACAGCCACCCCGTTCAGCGACCCGTCTATTTTCTCAGCGAAGTGCTAACCCTTTCCAAGCAGCGGTACCCGCATTACCAGAAGCTAGCGTACGGAGTCTTCATGACATCAAGGAAGGTCGTCCACTACTTCTCCGAGCACACCATCACGGTGGTAAGCTCCTCTGGGCTCTCCGACATCCTCACCAACCAAGCCGCGACAGGAAGAGTCGCCAAGTGGGTTGTCGAGTTAGGACCCTGGGGGCTGAAGTATGTGCACCCGAAGGCAATCAAGGCTCAAGTCCTTCCAGAATTCACCACAGAGTGGATAGAGGCCCAGCTGCCAGACGTACCCGACTTGTCCAACGCATGGACAATGTACTTCGACGGGTCCAAGAAGTTCAGATCAGCAGGGGCGGGAGTCGTCCTCATCTCACCCAAAGGCGACAAGCTGAGGTATGTACTGCAGATGGACTTCCCATCAGCCTCCAACAACGAGGCAGAGTATGAAGCCCTAATCCACGGCATGCGGATGGCCAAAAACTGCGGCGCCACTCACCTCATGATCTACGGAGACTCCTACCTTGTCGTGCAGCAAACCATGAAGCAATGTGACGCCATCGCCGACAACATGATAGCTTACAGAGACCTATACAACTAGCTGGAAGGCACCTTCGACGGCTGCGAGCTTAAGTTGATGGTTTGCTGTAATATTGTATCAGGTCTGTAATATTGTATCAGGTCTGCGAGCTTAAGTTGATGGTTTGCTGTTCTAGGTACCAAAGGCACTTAACATTATTTCGTTCCCATCAATATATGATGGTTTGCTGTAATATTGTATCAGGTCTGTAATAGCTTATTGAGCAATATACTTAAGTTGCTTACTGATATAATTAAGTTGCCATGTCAACATGGTTAAGTTGGCTACTGATTTTTTAATGTATGGATTGGCATGTTCGAGTATTTAAATATTAATGCATCTTTTTTTTTCATGATTTATTTACCACCGGCTGTTTGCAATGCGCCAGTGGTAAAAAATTACCCCCGGCGGAAGGTAAACAGCTGGCGGTAACAAAATACCCCCGGCTGTTTGTGCAGGGCGCCGGTGGTAAACTGGGTTACCCCTGGCGGTTTGCAAACCGCCGGCGGTAAGGTATTACCACCGGCGAGGTGGTCGCCGGCGGTTTGCAAACCGCCGGGGATAGGGCATTCTGGTGCGCCGGCGGTAAGCTGATCCCTAGTAGTGTACTCATCTCCTGGTGGTAGTCGACAAGTTTACGAAGTGGATCGAAGCCGTGCCCATCACAAGTTCGACCGCCTCCTCGGCAGTCAACTTTATCAGGTCGATCATCTTCAGGTTCGGCGTGCCACACAGCATCATCACCGACAACGGCACGAACTTCACAGCCGAAGAGTTCAAGGATTTCTGCTTTGAACAAGGCATCAAGCTCAACTACGCGTCTGTCTCGCACCCGCAGTCCAACGGACAAGTCGAGAAAGCCAATGGCCTAGTCTGCAAGGGCATCAAGAGGCGCCTGCGAGTCCCATTGAGGCGCGCTGCAGGTGCCTGGGTTGAAGAGCTGCCATCTGTGCTGTGGAGTCTGCGTACCACGCCAAACATATCTACACAGTACACGCCATTCTTCATGGTGTACGGCGCTGAAGCAGTCCTGCCGTACGACATCAAGTTCGACGCCCCCCGAGTGGTGGCCTACGATGAGTCTGATGCATAGGAAGCACTCGAAGATGACATGGACACCTTGGACGAAGCACGCGACATCGCCCTTACCCGCACAGTCGTGTACCAGCAAGACTTGCGCAACTATCACGGACGGCGACTCCGGCCCAGAGCGTTCGTCCCTGGTGATCTTGTCCTCCGTCTCAAGCAGAAGAAGGTGCATAAACTTGCCTCCCCATGGGAGGGTCCATACATCGTGACAGAAGCAATCGGCGGCGGAGCTTACCGCCTGAAGGACTCGAAGACGGGGACAGTCTGCAGCAACCCATGGAACGTTGCGCAACTGCGCCGTTTCTACGCCTGATCGACCCGAATCTGTAACAATGTACAATGTCAAGAAGCGGCAGGTTTCAGACGCACTCTTTCCCTCGCCAGGGTACCTGAGGGGACTGGAAGGGTTTTAATGAGGCGGCCTGCTCGCAAAAATCAATAAAGTGATTTGAGGAACAAGCTCTCCCGTTTATTTTTATCAGCAAGCAACTCAAAAATCCTCGGCCGCCACCCGAATCACTCGGGGGCTGCGCTGTACAGGTCTAAGTCAAAACCTAGGCCGCCACTCGACACACTCGGGGGCTGCGCCACATAGGTTCTACTCGAAAATCCTCGGCCGCCACCCGAACCACTCGGGGGCTGCGCCGTACAGGTCTAAGTCAAAACCTAGGCCGCCACTCGAAGCACTCGGGGGCTGCGCCACACAGGTTCCACTCGAAAATCCTCGGCCGCCACCCGAACCACTCGGGGGCTGCGCCGTACAGGTCTAAGTCAAAACCTAGGCCGCCACTCGACGCACTCGGGGGCTGCGCCACACAGGTTCCACTCGAAAAACCCTCGGCCGCCACCCGAACCACTCGGGGGCTGCGCCGTACAGGTCTAAGTCAAAACCTAGGCCGCCACTCGACGCACTCGGGGGTTGCGCCACACAGGTTCCACTCGAAAAATCCTCGGCCGCCACCCGAACCACTCGGGGGCTGCGCTGTACAGGTCTAAGTCAAAACCTAGGCCACCACTCGACACACTCGGGGGCTGCGCCACACAGGTTCCACTCAAAAATCCTCGGCCGCCACCCGAACCACTCGGGGGCTGCGCTGTACAGGTCCAAGACAAACCTAGGCCAAAACCCGAATTACTCGGGGGCTGCGCCATACAGGTTCCACTCGAAAAACCCTTGGCCGCCACCCGATGCACTCGGGGGCTGCGCCGCACGGGTCTAAGACAAAAACAATGGTCGCCACCCGACGAACTCGGGGGCCGCACCACAGAGGTCTAACTCGAAAGCGCCTCGGCCGCACTCGGAAGCACTCGGGGGCTGCGCCGCACAGGCCTGACTCGACACACCTTGGCCGCACTCGATCCGCTCGGGGGCTGCGCCATACAGGTCTACAGAAGTCTCCAGTACACAATTTATTCACTCGGAGGATCCGACGACTTCGGCATACATACACTTATGCTCCCATTTGGGAAAATTTTCTCGTTACAAGCTAACACTTTACAACAACAGACTGCTATTCTTAATCGACAGGCTCTTCCTTTAGCGCATCCAGTGGCCCTACAAGTTGCTCACTGAAGCTTTGGACCTGTTGAATCATCTGACGCGTAGCCGCAAGGGTGTCGGCGTAGTCATCTGCTCCAGGCAAGCCATCAAGCACCTTGTCCAAGGGAAGATGAGGCCGGTGCATTCGAACATACGCCAGTGCAACGTTCGCCCCGCCAACGAGCTGGGTGTGCACGACTTCCTTCAACGCCTTAACCTTACCCTCGCGGTACAACTCCAGCAGCGCAGCCAGTCCGCTAGGCTGCTCGTTGTGCGGAAAGAACACCTTGTTGACCCGCAGGAGGGTGTTTCTGCAACCTTCTAAGAGCAAAGCAGCCCGCCAGGTGCGATCCAGCATCCTAGCCAGTACACTGCCCTTGGATTTGTCTGACCAGAATTGACGAGCTTCGAGCGAGTCACCGGCGGCTTGTCTATCCACCCGCTCATCCACTCGACCCTGCTCGGCCTTCCAGTCAGCATTCACATCTGCATCAAGACCCAACACTTAGAAGAATGAAAAGAATAAAGAAGCCAAAACAAATCGCTTGAAGGCCAACCTTGCAGCTGTCGACTGATCGAGTCTATCTGGCCAAGAAGGAATTCTTCACGCCGGGAGAACGGCGCAGCGGGCCGCGACTTCAAGCGCCCCAACTCCAACTCAGCAACCTTCAGCTTCGACTCAAGCTCAACAATCTTGTTCCTCATGTAAGTGATCACCCGCTGATCATTCACACTTCGTGCGTGGGCTGGAGGAGCTTGACGACGAGGGCGAGTGAGCGCAGCCGAAGAGGTATCCTCGTCCTCACCCGCACCAGCGGCTCCAGCAACCTCGGGAGTCTTACCCATCTCAGGCTGCCAATTTTCGACATTGTCAAGCAAATTCATATGACAGAAGACTCGAAGACAAAATTATATTTTGATACTAGCATGTTTGCGGCCAAAAGACGTCGCAGATCATGAGTTTCATTACAGACCAAGTTCAAAAGAAGAGGAACCCTAAAACAAAGGAAACTACATTGCAGACTCTGACTGAGAACGTTTCTTCCTAGCAGCCAGCTCTGCAGCTTTGGCGATTCTCTTTTGGAAGGTGTCAATCAGCCTCGCAGCCAGCTGACTCGCCCGCGCCTTCACGTTGCTAAGGGAGGCGGTCTTGCCATCAGGTCTCCGGGGGAAGTCGCTGACAACCTTCTCAAAGTCACCTGCGACTTGGTGACCAAGTAGGAGCTGGAAAGTGAGCTCTGAGCCGCGTACCGTCTGAGCACGCGTGTAGTCCGCTAGGGTGGTCGCCTCGCCTTCAAACGGAGCCGCAAGCGCATCAACATCGGCCGGCGACGGCTGGTTGGGGAAGATGCTCCGATGCACACTCGCCAGGGCATCTTTCGACTTCTGCAGCGCCGCCAAAGATTGCTGCAGTGCAGTCAAAGCATACGCATGGGCGCGGTCAACGAAGCCAACAGCCGTCTCCAGGTCGACATTCTCACTGGAAGTCTCTTCTGGAGGAGCGCCTCCGCACGACTCTGAACAACGAAGATGACCACACTTGTAACACATCAGAAGTCGACACAAGACAAAGTAGGCAATGAGCCGAGATACTTACCTCCGATTACATTGGCGAGTGCAAGCAAGCGTTCAACCTGGGTCTTCTCTAGATCACCCCGGGTTCGCTCACGCTTTTGAGCTGCACCCAGGGATTTCTCCAGCTCCGCGACCCGCTTCGCCATGCTCTCCTTCTCGCCTGTGGATCACCGGAGCAAAGTCAACAATGAAGATAGTCACAGCACCTCTCGAACACAAGGGTTAGTACTTACTGTTAGCTTGCTCCAAAGCAGCGTGGAGTCGATCCTTTTCCTTCTCCATTCGCACGAAGGCTGCGGCTCCCTCCATCAGCTGGTGACAAAACGGCTATGGAAAGAACAAGATATCAATCTGTGCCCGACTATTCTAGTCACGCACATCTTCGAGGGCTACTCCCATCGGGAGCGCTGTTCGCGCACCCGATACAGATCTTGCAGATTTAGGTAAAGCACACTTACATGCCCAAGCAATCCAGCGTCCACCGAGGTCGCATCAGCAGTCTTCTCGGGAACGGAGGAAGTCGAAGCCTTCAAGGTCGACGCGTCACCCGCCTACGGCCCTTCTTCGGTCGCCTTCGCGGTCTGCTCCAACACGGGAGCAGAAGTGTGCTCCATCTCTGGAGGCGAAGAACCGACAGCGCCAGTGCGGTTGCTGTGACAGGATAATTCAATTCAAACACTCGCAAAGGCAAAAAGGGCACTCGACAGAACAAGGTGATGGTTTCAAGACTAACCTGGTGACGTCCTGATCATCATCGCTGCCCAGGGAGACGGAAGGCATCCTTCCGAACCCAGTCGGCGGCGCAGAGCTAAGGGGAGGCACGACCAAAGGCTCTGTCAGGTCGCTCATGTGCCTGGCACCCGACGACGACTCGCTCGCCTCGTCCACGTCCTCCACCTCCACTTGCTTTGCGGGTGATGAAGCCGAAGCCGACTCGCCAATCCTTCGCCTTTGCCGCTTGTGCAGCGGCTCTTCGTCTTCATCATCCTCCTCCACCTCTTCGCTCGGAGAGTTGGCGGAAGGAAGTTCATCGTCATCATCCTCGTCCTCCTTCAAGATCTCTGCCTCTTCGTGAGGACCGTTCTCCATCAGCGGAGGAAGGCTGACAAAGCTGGAGCGACCCTGTCAAAAATTCGGGTCAGACAAAAGAAAATTTCGACAGAACTTACAAGACAGAAGCACAACAAAAAGGAAGCCTACCTCAGGCACAGGGTTGTTCGGCCCATACGGCTCCACTGGGCACTTCACGTTGCAAGTATTGGCGGCTCGGAGGCTGGTGATGCTCCTCACCTTCGACTCGACTTCTTCGTCGCCAAGTTCATTGCCGGTCTCGAGCTCCCACATCGGGTGGATGCGAGAACGGAGCGGTTGCACCCGAAGCCTGAAGAAGGTGGCAATCAGATGCACCCCACCTGTCTCGCGCCCAAGGGTCTTCAGAAGATCGCGGAGGAGCGCCAGCAGCGGTTTGGTCGCCTCCCTGTCTTCCTTTGACAGCGGGTGCGTCCACGCCTTCGTCTTCATCAACGCGCGATCAGCTGCGAAGTCGGGAAGGCCTGCTTGGTCGCACTTGACATAGAACCATTTCTTCCGCCAGTTCTGGACGGAGTCGGACTTCTTTATTTGGAAGTACGTGGTGTCGCCACGCACTTGGATGCCGAAGCCGCCGACGGGGTAGACCTTCTTCGACTTCCCAACATTCCTCTTGACGAGGAACAGCGACTTCCAGAGAAGCCAGTTGGGAGAGATTCCCAAAAAGCACTCGCAGAGCACGATAAAGCTCGCGATACTCAAGACACTATTGGGAGTCAGATCGTGGATCTGAATCCCATAAGCATACATGAGACCATGAACAAAATCGTGGATGGGGAACCCGAAACCCCGTGGAAGGAACTCCACGAAGCAGACGCGTTCCCCATCGTGAGGGGAGGGGAGTACCTCTTTTCCCGGAGCACGCACGGCCGCCTGGTCCGCCGGCGGTAGCAACCCCTGCGCGCGGAGGCTCTCGAGATCGGTCTTCTTCACCGATGACTTGACCCAGTCGCCGTCCACCTTCTTCATGCCCGCATCGGCGGCGGTGCCCTCGGTGGTCTTCGCTCTCTTCAAGCCCATCTTCGCTCGGGAGAGTGGAGAAAGCTCTGGAGAACTGGGCGCAAGGGCAGCAATGGAGGAGCAGCACTGGAGGAGAAAGCAGAGGAGATGGCGGCGAAATGAGGAAGGCGTGAACTGTTCCCCACCGCGGTGAAAAATATATACCGCGGGGTCAGTTCATCCTGGCCGTCCTCCACGAAGCGGCAATTCGAGACAGCATCTGGCCGTCCACGCGTCGCGCATAGATGCCAACCGTCGCCGCCCACGCCGCCCACTACGCGCGGGAATCGAGGAGTCTTCATCACGCCGCGAAAAGTTCGCGCCCAACGGTCAGATCAGTCAATGCTGGCACTGGGACCACCATGTCACGTCCCATCGGATGCAGAGCACGCCGAAAACGTCAGCCCTGATGTCATATGCGGAGGCGTATCAAGTAAGCCAATGGGCTGATGGAGCACCCTGACAGCTCTTTCGAGTGCAACAAAGATACAGTAAGCTCTGAGAGCTAAGTCGACTCGACAAACTCGTTCGAGTGCCAGAGAAATACAGTAAGCTCCATGAGCTGAGCAAACTTAAGCAGTAAGCCAAACTGGCCGAGTACAAAGTAAGTCATGCAAAGCAAGTTGCGACTCCGTAAAATCGAGTCCCTTCTTCACTCCCATCAGGAGCGGGCTTTTTGACTGAAGGAAAAATTGAGTTTAACCTCAATTGCAAGCAATTCAGCTTAATCTCGGGGGCTACTCCAATCGGGAGCGCTGTTCGCGCTCCCGAATGACTCAAAACAATCGCAGTCGAAAAATTACCGACCGGAGCAACACTCGCAGTTTTCACCCTGCAGTCGATGTTTCGACCAAGGAATCCTCCATAAGCCCCGAACGGCCAGAGTCGACAATTTTATTTGTTCCTTTCAGGAACCTGGTGGCGTGCCCGGAAGGAAGGAGTCCTTTACCCGACTCTCCGATTCGACTAAGCACTCGGGGGCTACTGTCGTGGGGTTACTCTTTGACTACCCCACAGTGGTGATACCTGGGTCACGCCAAGTCCATCAACCCTATGGTGAGGGCCCAAGGAAGGCCCAAGGAGGACGACGTGCGGCCCAAGACAGTCGGCGATAGGCCATCAGAGTCGTTCATCCTGTAAGTGCCATCGGCACCGTTCACCCGAGACCCAGCCTGTCATATAAAGGCTGGGAGGGTCCTTCGTCTAGGGTAAGAAAGCAACTAGCGAACTCCACCTCATAGCCACCAGTTAAACCCTAGCGAGATTGCCATCTCGCCATTGTAGCCACCTTGATCATAATTCCATACGAGCAGGAGTAGGGTGTTATCCTCCGGGAGCCTGAACCTGGGTAAATCGCCCCCTGTTAGCTGTCGTGATCACCAACGTTCATCTTCCTCCCCTTCAATCAACCCGGGGTACTCGACCCAGGGATTTGCCGAGCCCTAACCTCGTCACTCGTTGTTGGTGCGGTGGATGTGGTGGAACTCGCATTCGTCGGCTTGGTTTCCCGCTACAGCCGGTTTGCCCTGGCGACGAGTTCTTGAACCCGGTACACTTGCTGGCGTAACTCTTCGCCTTGAAGGTTGTAACAGCCCCAGTTTGGCACCCTAAAATATGGGCCAATTTTTCACTTTTTGCGTTGCAACATTGCATCCATTTAAATTGCCAATGTAAAATAAAGCAAGAATTGGAAGGCATTAAAGGAAACCAATCCAATCCTAAAAATCTTCAACCTTAATGCAATTGTTCAAATTTGTGAAATCAAATTATTCTGGAATTTCCAATTTGTCCAGGAAGTTCCAAGAATACATCTATAAATATTTGCCAAAGGAATTTTCTTGCTAAGCAAAGAAATAAAATTGAGAATCCAAAATTGGTTCAAATCAAATTCTAATTTTGAAACCAAGTTAGACTTTCCAAAAATTCAAAATAAAATTATGGGGAGCCTCTGTGAATTTTCCTAGATTTTATAAAGATGCTTTAGTGCCTCAATTAAATCACTAAAAGCTGCTGGACCTAAAAGAAAAACAGAAAATAGAAAAGGAGGCCGGCACCCTCTGGTCCATGACTGGCCTGGTGCCCGGTCTGGGCCGGCCATTGGGGCTGTTTCGGATATGTGGCCGGCCTGGAAACCGGCCTGGGCCGATCTGGAGGCCGGCCCAAACAGTAAAAGCAGTTAATTAAAATAAATTAAATAAAATGATAACTATTTAAATATTGCTCCAAATTTAGCAAATCAAATATCAAATTGTTCAGAAAAACAATACCTTTTATTTGGTAACATTGCCATGCTCTTTTGAGTAAATAATTTTGCCTTTATTTAGGAACTTCCTAAAATGGTATAAATCTTATATCTTATATCTACTAATTGGAGGCATCATACGAGGCTCTATATTAATTCCGGAGAAACTAGCTAATTTATCTGTCCGATTTTTCTATCAAGGATAGTTAGCCGTCGGATGAGCATACCCGCCAGCTTCTCCTCGGGTAACTATCGCGCGAGATCGAGGGAAAAAACGCCCTCGAAGCCGTAAAGAGCGTCTCCTCCGTAGACTCCTCCGTTTTGCCGGTCGCCGCCACCGCATCGTCGAGCGATCCCTTCTGCGGCTCTTCCTCATGCTTCGTCTCGCTGTGTCTCCTCTCCACGCCATACAGGCTGCAATCGATCTGAAAAGGTATTGTCTGATCAATCCTATCTAGGCCTCCTTAATTCCCTTCGTAAACCTAGCTCGGCTTTGAATCTCCACAACTTCCAGGTATTTGCAATCCACCATCTTTTTTCGTCACTTCCTGTACCTCCAGTCCTTGGTGAGCGGCAGCTACGGACCAGCGACAATATCCATGACAGCGAAGGCTCATGGTGCTTAATCAAGGGCCCCGCCTCACTTTTCCTACACGTCACAACTAGACTAGGGATTAAAGTGTACGATCCCATCCTGATCTCTCTGTTTGCGCAATTTCTTGGCAAAAGTTATCTTTCATGAGCTAGCACGCAAGGCCTCTGTGGTTGCAAATATAGGCAGGTTTTTTGTTGTTGTTGATCGTGTATTTTGCAGCAAGCCAATGTCCAGCTTTGCTTCCGGTATATGTGTTGCATCAGGCTGGACTTTGTACCTCCAGTAAGATGGGATATGAATTAACTCTTCCTATTTTTATTCTACCAAATAGCTAGAAAAATTTCACTTTGTGATAACATCACGTTACATGCCATTTGGTGTATGTCCAGACTACAGTTATATACTTATATGTGGTTAATTATTTATGCAGTCCAAATGTTTGATTAATCGCTTAAAGAAATTATATGGAGTTTTTTTTGCTGTATGCTTGAAGGAGGTAATTCTATTAGTTATACTCATCACCCATGATGCCATGACCACCCTATGTCCCGTCGCTGCACTGTGTGTGACCCAAATTTCTGTGGTCGATTTACATGTATGTTTCAGCTTCATATAGAATGCAGGCATCAGTTTATCTTTTAATCTAAAATTTTATTCTGCAACGATCTATAGTGCCTTTCAGGTTGGTAAACTTTGTTCTTACATACGACGTGGAAAGCCAATTGATTTGTGACTGCTAAATACTAAATCTAATGGAAGACAAAGTGAACACATTTTTCACCTGATATGATCAGGACAGAATTGTGAAGGTGCATAAGAGGGTACTGATGTTGTACCTTTAAAAGGCAGTGCCAGATTCTTTTCTTGGAAGCATTCTTGGACAATGCCCTATTGCAATATCCCAGCGGTAATCCTCTGCTCTCAACAGTTTTTTTAACCAATTTTGTCCTGTTATTATAATTTGATTGTTTGTTAACTTACCATGTGGCCTCTCCTTATCTCCTTGCCGGCCATGTCCTAACCTATATCTTGCGCAACCATCTACCACAACATTGAGGGTGCACTACGTTCGGCTCTGCTGAGTGCGGACAGTGCAATTGACCAATGTGCTTGTCTCTTTCCCATCAGATCTGCAAATATGTATGAGTAGTTATGCATTTTTTTACCATGCACATAAATTTGAAACGTAAAGAGCCTGAGGATCACATTGTGCTGATCATGGGTAATGCAAGACAAGAATTTACCTCTAGATTGAAGACCATAGACGGGAAATTTCAGTAAGATACATCGTCTCTTTTCTCAATGTTGCTTCCGTAATGCATTGCACAGTCTATGTCATTATTTGTTATTTCTTAGATATATATTTAATAACATTTAGGGCAAATGACTATTTTGACTTCATACTAATGTGTACTTCTGCTGGACACAAGTTTTCACATGCAATAGATCCATACAATTTTAGTTTCTACTAAATTTGGATATCTACTCAGTATCTGTACTATATCCAGTACTATATTTACATGGCACACTAGGGTTATGTATTTCATATTGAGAGGTACATGTTACTTAGAATCAATAATTAGTCAGACTATTGTCGTTTATGCTATAACATAGCTAATGGAAGATGTTTTAGATATTCAGATCACAAATATGCAAGATAGACGAGCTGGCAGGTTCAATGGAAAAGGAATGAACTCCAACTGCTATCGGTAGTGCTGCTCCTGCGATGCATTAACAAATCGTTGTAATTGACCGGCACTCTAAGAAAGGAAACTGTAATTGACCGGCACTCTCAAAACCTTGAACCAGAGGACATTCCCAGCTGAGAGAGGAAGTGGATCGGCGAGAGGCTGGACAGGACAATGACTTATGCAAAAGCAAAGGTGCAGGATTTCTGAAATTTTCTCACTGTTTTATTTTTCTTTTTTTTATGTGACCCCAAATGAGCTGATATTTTAACCACTACTGCAACTTTTCATAACCTACACACCTGTAAATTATGAGATTTTTCTGAGGTGGTTAGGTAGGGTAAAAATAGTACTATATGCAGTAATATTTTTCTGGCAGACTTGAGTTTTATTGTGCAGTTCAAGTTGGGAGAGGAGAACAACGATGATGAGTTGATGTGCATGAAATAGATGAAAGGTATGACGCCTTTGGTGTGCTTATGTGGACTTTTTAATAACAGCAAGTGTGCACATTATAGCTTCTTTAACATCTAGGGAAGTGGTAGCAAATGTTTATCTTCTCCGTGTTCTAGTATGTTAGATGTTGATGCAAGTGAAATATTATTTAGTAACAACACTTGGCTGTGGATTGAGTAACTGTGGCTCTAAACAAAGGTCTGTGCATTCCATTGTGCTTACTAAACTTGCCAACCAAAGAGAAAGTAAAAGAGTTTTTCAAATGTTAAAACATGAAGTCATATGCTTGACAAGCTTAGGGGTTGCTAGTTAGCCCAAATGTGCTGTCACATGGCAAGCTTTCAACATTGCACTAAATTATATCTAGTTGATATCATGTAATTTTGTTTATGGATGCTTATCATGGTTACAAATAAATGTGGAAATTTAGCAGGTTTAAGTAGTTGTATAAATAGCTAGAGAGATACCTGGGCCGCTAATCTAAGCCATGCTGTCATGGTGGAAATTTACTTACATGTGTGTGAACCTTCGGTGATGCACCCCACAATAAAAAGCAATACCAATAGTAAATAAAATGGGTGTTGAGATTGTCCTTATGTTTGTTTGTCTTGTCATTTTGACATGGGCTTGTTCCATGTCCTGGGACAAGAGGTACCCCAGTTGATCCTCTTGATGACGCTATTATACAATGAATTTTGCTTGAACTTGCTTTGTATCCCAAGTTGAGTAACACCATGGTGTAGGCACTCGTATTCACAGGGCATGAGGCTCTCAACCATAAGTTGGTCAGGCATATGAGTCATGAGAGGAACACAAAATAATTTGATAAATCTGAGAGCATGTTTGTAAGCACAATGAGTTCACTTGTCAATAAAAGAAAGAATAAAAAGATCTAAAAAATCTTGACATGATTCGATCTAAAGCAATGCAAGAACCTTTGTTTGTTTTTAAAGTTGGGCAAACTCATCCAAGTATTGATACTTCATGTTATTTCACCTGCAACAAATATAAACGCTTTAACACTTATTAGATGCACCTTTGCTTACGTTTTGTTTTTGTTAAGGAAGTTATGTTGTGAATATTTGTTGGTATTAAATGGTGTTAAATATGCAAAGCAAAGTTCTTGTCAAAGTATTTTCATCGCTTCTGCACTACGTTTGAGTTGTTCGAGGACAAACAACGAGCTAAGCTTGGGGAGCTGATGCACCTAAAATGCATCTACTTTTCCAAGCACTTTGCTTCATAATTTGCTCCGGAATCCTCCCATATTTGAATAAAACTGTTGAATCTTACGCTGTTTTTAGCAAAGTCTCTTTTCTGGTTGTTTTTGCAGGAAATTAAATCGGAGAAAAACACGTCGTCAATTTTTATGGAAAAGAAGGGCAATGTGCAAAAGATGGACACGAGGAAGTGTCCGAGGGCCAAAAGAGGGGGCCCCATGCGGCCAGATTCCTTGGCCGCGTGGGCCCACCTATCTAGCGCCTCGGGCACCGCCTCTCCTTCGGCTTTCGCGTACCCCCTCATATATATGAAAAAGTGGCTGACCTAGGAGGGGAGGTCGATTCGCGAAACAGAGCGCCACCACCACCACGATCTTCATTTTCAGAGTCAGATTGATCCAGGATTTCTCCCCCGGAGAAGGGATCCGGAGGCCGTCTTCACCGCCATCTTCACCGCCTTCATCTCCATCGACCATGAGCTCCCTCACCATCACCATGTGTGAGTAGTCTGCTGTAGGAACATGAGGTGGATGGGGATTGGATGATATTGATCATGTAATGATACTCGTTGTTCGAGATTTTAGGGGTTTATCTTGAGGATACTTTTGCATTGTGTTGATGCACTTATGCTATGTTTAATGCTTGCTACTAGGGCCCGAGTGGCATGATTTCAGTACTGAACTTATTTTGCCCCATCATATAATTGAGTTTGGTATTTATCTGCAAAGTGTATCACCTGCTATTATGTTGAACCTGCGAACTCTAAATGTGACATATAGGGAAAACAAGGGGGAGATGTTTTAGTTTGAGGATTCTATGTGTTCATGAAGTGTTAATGCGTTGTTTCGGGCTATTCGAAAGGGTAGACCTTAATTACCTGTAGTTCCAAGTTGGCCCCGGTGGAATGGGCAGGTAGGACAATAGATGTTGTGCAAATTCTCTTGGTTAGTGCGCACAACTAATTATGGAACACATACCTACATATATCGGAGTTAGAGATAAGTCCCATTGCTATATGAATCTTATTATATGATCAATCTTATTCATGCAACACCCCGCTGTCACCTCATTCCTATGTTTTAAATCTCTGAGTTACACTTTCACTTTTCCGGTGAAAACTGGGAAACCCTTGTTTACTACTGCTGTTTCATTTTGTTTGCTTGAATCATTCTGCTGCCATCACTATTACTGCTGCAAGTTTATTGATATACAGGTGTGATTGAGAGTGACGCCTCAATTGCTAAAGTCTTATTGGTATTCTTGTGTTCCCATTGAGGAATACTTCCTAATGAAGATTTCAGCGATCCCCTATACTTGTGGGTATCAGCAGCCGATGGAGCCGATGGAGAGCACGAGGCTGGAGACAACACGCCGGTCATCAACGGAATGGGATCCCGTGCAGAACATGACTCCGCTCGTCGCTTGCCCCACGGTAGGCGCCAAATGTCGTGGTGGATAACACGGCATACCCATCAGAGATGGGGAAGTTTGTGGAGCAAGGCAACGATGGTGTTCGCGCGGGATTGGGTAACAAGCACAAAACACACCCGATGTACCCATGTTCGGGGCCCTCGTGTGGAGGTAACACCCCTACGTCCTGCACTTCTACTTTCTTATTGCAAGATCACAAGATTCGAGCTACAATGGTGCTCCTGGAGCTGTTTCTGGTGGTGGCCGGCTTGGCTCTCCAGCCGGCTAGAGGTTGAAGATGATGATCGTCGTGGGAGTCTAGCACTTGCCCCTCGCAGGGGGCTCCTGCCCGCCTTATATAGGAAGCGAGCTAGGGTTTGGGGTTACAAGGAAATTACATGAATACCCCTATGACATCATCTACGGTACAGTCCGGCTTGAGCCGGATCATCATGACGTGTTGAGGTAACGCCCGACCGGACATACTGTTCATCGGCGACGGTTGTGTGAGGCTGCCCCGCTTGTATGGACCTGTCGGTTGATAGGTCCGGTTGCTCTCAAGCCAGATAGAGGCACCCTGAAGCCGGACGGGTATGTCCGCCTTGGGCTGGCCGGCTTGAACAATCTGGAGAGTGAGCTGTAACAGCCCCTGCTTTGCAATGAAAAATACGATGAAATTTTCCCACTTTTTGCATTCTTGTTTGCATCATGGCATGCATATGAAATTTACTATTTCTAAACTACCAACATATGCAAGCACTTAAAATGGGGACGCAAACTTCCCAAGCATCCAAACCAAATACATTTGCCAAACTTGTCACCAAATCATTCTTGGACTTCCAAATTGTTTAGGAAAGTTCCAAGTTTACCTGTTATAACCATTTCTCAAATCCAAATATTTGCCCAATGAGAAATAAATTGAGAATCAAAATTGGTTCAATTCAAATCCTATTTTGAAATCAAGATAACCTTTCCAAAATTCAAACTAAAATCATGGGAGCTTCATTATCATACTGGGAGCCTCCATGATTAATTTCATTATTTTTGGAAATAAATAAGTTCTTCAAATAAATGCATTTTGCAATTCATCAAAAATGACCATATTGCAACAATATGAATAAATCTGAATTTAAACATTTTATTTTGAAGCCAACCCTTTTTGTGAAGCTTCTAGCTATCATGGGGAGGCTATATGAATTTTTGTAGATTTTATAAAAATGTTTAAGTGTCTCTTTTAAATCGTCAAGGCTGCTAGTGGACCTATTTGCAAATAATTAATTTAGGCTAAGGGTTTTTTCTCAAAAATCTATTTTCCTTCCGCCTCCACAGTGCCGACCATGGCCACTGGCGCCATGCCATGGCCATGCCGCACGCTGCCGGTCCCCTCCCCTGCCGTGCTGGAGGTGAAGACGACTCACGACGACCTGGACGCCCAACCTGCCTCCATTCCCCCCTCATGCTCCCTCTCACCTGCCCCGTTCCTCTTCCTCCTCTCGCGCACGCTTGGCCATGGTCGAACTCGCGCCCAATGTCAATTGCCCGCCGTCTGGAGCTGACCCGCCCCGGATCGCAGCCGACGGAGAGCTCCGCCTCGAGCTCCTCTTCCTCCCCTCCCAAGGAATCGACCGGGAAGCCAGATGACGACGCTGCATCCTCGTCTTCGTCTACCGATGCCGCCGCCGCCCGGATCGATTCCGGCATCCCCGTCCACTCACCGCCGGCGCAACCACTGCCTCGTGCTCAGGGTGAGCTACTCGCCCTGTACGCTTTCTCCCGTTTTTCCCCTTCTCTCCTCGCCGCCGAATCATGGTCGCCATCGTCGTCATCGTCGGTCACCCTGCACGCGCGCCCGGCCTAGGCACCAGCTGGGCCGGCCTAGGCCGGAAGCCTGAGCTCCCGGCCTGGGCCGGCACGAGGCCGGCCGCTTCTGGAACCCTCCCGACCTGCACCCCAGTCTGGGCGGCCAAAGGCCGGTTGCTTCGGGCCACTCCCCGGCCCGCAGCCCGGCCTGGCCGGCACAAGGCCGGCCTGTCTGCAGTTTTCTTTTTCCTTTTTGGATAATAAATGAATTAAAACAATTGATATATATTGTATATTGCTTCAAAATTGCAAATTAAATATCAAATTGTTCAGAAAAACAAAATCTATCTGTTGGTAGCATTGTTTTGTCCTTTTGAATAAATAATCCTGCTGTTTATTTAAGAATTCCTCAAATGGGTTAAATAATACCAAAATTGGGAAAATCATAATTTGATATATATTTAACCAAAAATTATAAATAAGATATCAATGTGATCAACACTTCAAATGCTATCAAACCATGCACTTATCACATCATGATCACAAATATTTATTTGATGTTATTCATAAATTGGTTAAAAGAATTAAATCCAATTAATTATTTAATTCGCTATTTATTCTTCGGTACTCAGAAAATTACAAATAAGGCACCAAAATGATCGGAAGGACAAACCCTATCTATTCATGTCATGTTCATGTATATTTGAGTCACTTCTCTAATAATGTAATAATTTATGAATAGGTGGTCACTAAGATAAATATGGGGTTGTTTCCAAATAATTGCACTAATTATTTGGCTCTCTATTTAATTTTTCTATTTAATTTATATGGTGACATCTATGCATAAAATTGTCATGTCATCATGTGATTGTGCATTGCACCTTGTCTTCGTGTGATTTATTTGTTCTTTTGTATTATTGTTGGGTATCGATAGATTCCGGAGTTGAGGTCACCCCTACCTTTCCCGACGAGCCGTACTACACGCCCCGGCAACAAGGCAAGAGATAACCTAACCTTCTTGGCATCTAGAATCCTATTGTTTTATAAACTTATTTTATCCACCATAATATTGCATGCGGTTCCAATGTCACTTTTGATCAAAATGTAGAGTATCCTATGAATGCATGTTTATCCCCGAACCAATACATGTATCCCTACCTATGAACCCTAGGTTTGATGTGTTGGCCGGAGACAAGAATATAATTGTTGTATCTATATGCTTAGCTATGCTTAGCCATGCTTTGTAGAATGCTAGTTATGTCCGTTGTTTAATTCCATAATTGATGATGTTGATGGAATGATTCGGGCATGGTGGTTACTTTGATGCTTAATTAAAATGCTGGGATGATGAGTTACCATCGGGGATGGTGTTTTGCCTCATCCTTGCCCCTAGGTGCGAGTTCTTGTCTCTAGACTCAAGATTGTGCGTGCTGCCATTGGTGGGGGTATGGGCTCCTTACTGACCAAATAATTTGTGAGGGGCTTGTCAAGGGTCCTCTAATTTGCTATTTCCATTTGCGCGTGAGTTGTGTGGGTGGAAAAGAAACGATGAGGAAGGTGGTGTTTAGGATGTGGCCGCGGGGCAGGGCGTTGGAGGCGCTGAACCTGTCCTTCCGCACACTGATGGTCCTTGAGTAAGCCTCATGCATTGTAAAGGTCTAACCGTGCCCGCTCGCCGTCGCCTTCCCCGGAAGAGGACCAATTAGGTGAGCCGACGGTACCGATGGGTAAAATAGTACACCCCTGCAGGGTTTAATCTTTTCGAAAAGCCATGTCCGCGGTTATGGACGACTTGGGATATACGAGACCATAGAGAATCTTAACCTAAATAAAATTTGGCAGCTAAAGGTTGCATAATCAATGTGAGATAAAGGTTCATTTCCTCGAGGGGGATTCGAGGGAGTGCCTTTGGTTGAGATGAGTGGTTCTGGCTACAAGATGGTTCGATGAGAACCAAAATGAAAGTTTACTCTCTTACCCCTTTTATGAAAATATTCTGAGTAGACGATGCCATGTGTCAATCATGTTTTTAGTAATGAAAACTACCTTTATGCAAAACAACTACATATACAGCTTTAGAGCCTCCGTCAGCATCGAGCCTATATCGCCCTACTAAACTTGCGAGTACGTCGTACTCAGTCTCTCTTTGCTGCCTTTATACTTTGTTTCAGAGGAGGACGACACCGAGCTGCTAGGTGGGTTCTTCGTGGACGTCGACTAGTAGTCCGGGGTTCCCGGGTGGCAGCTTGGGACCGTGGAACAAGCTGGCTTGGGTTATGCTTATTTGTAGGCCTCTTAGGCCGTATTTGCCTCTTGTTGTACTAGACAACACTACTTCGCTTCCGCCTGATGTACTGATGGATCTGTGATCCCTTTTGTGTGTAATATTTGTATCTTTCTCGTATATGAGATGCTATATGAATCTTTGTGTCGTAGAGTCTGTGATGTACCAGTTGTTCCACAAGTCTTGATCTCTTAACTATACATGATAGCTATGTCTGAGCTTATGGCATGATCAAAGTGTTGTGTGCCGATGATCCATTCCGAGCACACCTGCCAAAGGTTTTGGCCTGGGATTGGTAAACCCAGTAACCTTCGATTGTGTAGCATGACCGGTTGCACAAAGCTTCAATGTATAGTTCTGGGGTCGGGGCGCTACAAGTTGGTATAAGAGCAGGACTGCCTGTAGGAAACCCTTTCTATTGGTCGATGTCGAGTCTAGTTGAAAATTATTTATAACCTAAAAATGAGTTGTGAAAACCTTCTTAGGATTCTTTTTAATCCTCATCCAACTCGCTCTACTCTGATTCTTATCTCTATTTGTTTTAAGCTTGGTGTCAAGTTTAGGTTCTCGGGGTTGGGTTCTACCATTCGGTGTTTGTCTCGAGTCGTTGTACCCGTTTGCTATCGCCGCGATGACGTGATGTCACAGTGGTTGCCTAAATTTGTTTCTAGTGTTAGTGCCACCTTAAATCGCTATATCTAGAAGGACACTTTTTATCTATCCTAACTGTTGGAATTGCTTATTAACTATGTCATTGTTCCAAATCTTCAGAATGGCTCCTACCCGTCGTGGGGAACAAAGAAATCCTGATGCACCGCCACCACCCTCAATGGCGGAGGTCCTGATGGCCATTGAGCAAAACCGGCTGCGAAATGAGCGTCTGCTCGAGCAGCTGGTGCAGCAAGGGGCCAGGTGGAACAACGACTGCAAAACTCTCATCGAGTTTTTGCGGTCCCAACCTACCACCTTCTCTAAAGCTAAGGAGCCGCTTGATGCGGATGATTGGCTCCGGGCTCTCGAGCGCAAGTTTGCCGCTCTGCATGTTGCGGTGGCGGAATAAGTCAACTTCGTCACCTACCTGCTGAATGGAGCCGCCGGCTCCCGGTGGGAGAGCCACGTGTCAATGTTTGACGCGGGTCATGTCTTCACTTGGGCGGATTTCCGCGCCGCTTTCCGTGCGGCGTACATCCCCAAGCCCGTCATGGACCTCAAGAGGAAGGAGTTCCTGGACTTGAACCAGGGACGCATGGACGTCCAAGCCTATGGGCGGGAGTTCAACCACCTCTCACGTTACGCCCCTCGGGACGTGACAAACGATGAGGACAATCAATACCTCTTCCGCAAGGGGCTCGCCCCTCGCCTCCGATACGAGCTCCTGCCCTTCAAGTTCCTGTCCTACCAGGAGCTCTACAACCAGGCTCTCACCATGGAGTAGGGTAGGAAGGAGCTGGAGGCTTCCAAGAGGCCAGCTCCCGTGGACCACCAGAGCTCCTCCTCATCTGAGGGCAAGAAGCGCAGGGTCTTTGTGCCCTTCAGCGCCGTACCTCGTGCACCCTTCGCGCCAAGGCCTTCAGGGTACAGGCCACCTCCGCCTCGCCCAGCTACTTCGACCTTGGGTGCGGCTCGAAGTGGCTTCCGCCCTCAGCTGCCTCCACCACCACCGAGGCTCACTTGCTTCGCTTGTGGCCAGCCGGGGCACTACTCCAGGGAGTGTCCCCGGAAGGCACCGGCTACTGCAGCACCTGCACCAGCACCCTCTACCCCAGCCGCCAAGGCCATGACCGTCACCCGTGGCCGCCTAAACCACGTCTCGGCTGAAGGAGTCGAAGAGGACCCCGGAGTTTCATGGGTATGCTTCGAATCAATGCATATCCAGCATCAGTATTATTTGATTCTGGAGCATCGCATTCATTCATATCCATATCATATGCACACAACCATGAAATACCATTTGCAAATATGGACTCCCCGCTAGTGATCAAGACCCCAGGCTCTAGTTAATTAGCATACAAATTGGATAGCTCCTGAGGTTCAGATTTCTGTAGGGTCAATACCCTTTCCGTTCTCATTGATAGCCCTGAAGTCAGATGGGATCGATGTTATTTTGGGTATGGATTGGTTAGTCAAGTATCAGGCCAACCTGGACTGTGCTGCCAAGACTGTCACAGTGATCCACCCAAGCTTTGGGGAAGTGCGTTACTGGTCCCCAACCTCTGCAACTCCGTTCGCAACCACTCCTCTCTCTCCCGGAGATCAGTCTATGGTTCCTAGGAAGAACCACCCCACCTGAAATGCATGAAGTAGCGGTGGTGTGTGATTTCCCCGATGTTTTTCTGAAGGAATTGTCCGGCATGCCACCTGATCGCAGCGTGGAGTTTGTGATTGAGTTGGTTCTGGGAACCGCCCCCATTTCCAAAAGCCCTACCGCATGCCAGCGGAAGAGTTAACTGAACTGAAGAAGCAAATTGATGAGCTGCTAGAAAAGGAATTCATCCGGCCGAGTAGCTCACCTTGGGGCTGCCCGGTCATCTTTGTCAAGAAGAGGGATTCAAATATTCCTCGGCTGGTTGTTGATTACCGCCCTTTGAATGCGGTGACCATCAAGAACAAGTATCCCATCCCTCGAATAACTGACTTGTTCGATCAGCTAGCTGGTGCAACGGTATTCTCCAAGATGGATCTGAGGTCAGGTTACCACCAAATCAAAATTCGAAAGGAGGATATTCCGAATACGGCTTTCACCACTCGCTATGGCCTGTATGAATACACCGTCATGTCTTTTGGCCTCACAAATGCTCCGGCCACATTCATGAGGCTGATGAACTCGATCTTCCACGAGTACCTCGACAAGTTTGTCATAATTTACATCGATGACATCCTTGTCTACTCCAAAACTGAAGAAGAACATGCTGATCATCTTCGGCTAGTTCTAACCAAGCTCCATGATCACCGCCTCTATGCCAAGTTCTCCAAGTGTGAGTTTTGGCTGAAGGAGCTCATTTTTCTCGGTCATGTGGTGTCAGCTGCTGGAGTAGCGGTTATACCTGACAAGATTCAGGCAATCCTGGATTGGCCTACCCCCAAGTCTGTCAAGGATATCCGAAGCTTCCTTGGATTGGCGGGTTATTACCGCCGATTCATCGAGGGCTTTTCCAAAATAGCCAAAGCATTGACCGACCTCCTCAAGAAGAATAAACAATTTGTGTGGTCAGACAAAGCTGAAGAGAGCTTCCAAACTCTCAAGGTCAAGCTCACTACCACCCCGGTGCTTGTCCTTCTTGACACCGACAAGGACTTTGTCGTCTATTGTGATGCATCACTCCAAGGCTTGGGCTGTGTTTTGATGCAAGAAGGCCACGTGGTAGCCTACGCTTCTCGACAACTCAAGCCACATGAGCAGAATTATCCAACTCATGATCTAGAGCTTGCTGCCGTGGTACATGCTCTGAAGCAATGGAGGCCCTACCTGTTGGGCAACCGTTGCGAGATCTACTCCGACCATCAAAGTCTGAAGTATCTCTTTACCCAGCCGGATCTGAACTTGAGACAAAGAAAATGGCTGGAATTGATTAAAGACTACGACGTGACTCTCAACTATTAGCCCGACAAGGCCAATGTCGTGGCCGATGCTCTGAGCCGTAAGGCCTATTGCAACACCATGATGGTGGAAAAGGCCCAACCTGCTCTCCACGAGGAATTTGCTCGGTTAAATATGGAGATTGTTCCCTCCGGTATCTAGCTAACCTCGAGATCAAATCCACTCTTGAGGATGAAATCAAGGCCGCCCAGCAACATGATGCTGGCAACCGCAAAATCAAAAAGAATATTGCAAGCGGGAAGGCCAAGTGTTTCTCCGTTGATGATTCCGGTGTTGTCTATTTTGGGAACCGTCTTGTGGTTCCCAAGAAGGGAAATACCAAGGGGCTGATACTCCAAGAAGCACATGAATCTCCCATATCCATCCATCCTGGTAGCACCAAAATGTACCAAGACCTCCATCCCAAATTCTGGTGGACTCGCATGAAGCGGGAAATTGCCAAATATGTTGCGGAATGCGACGTCTGTCGCAGAGTAAAGGCTGAACATCATAGGCCAGCTGGTACCCTTCGCCCCATAGCCATTCCCGAGTGGAAATGGGACGAAGTGGGTATGGATTTCATCACCGGCTTTCCAAGATCACAAAAGGGCAATAATCCCATCTAGGTCGTCATTGACCGCCTATCCAAGGTAGCCCATTTCCTTCCCATTCGCGAAGACATGGATGCAAAGCAATTGGCTGAGTTGTATGTTGCTCGCATTGTCCCTCTCCATGGTGTTCCACTGAGGATTATCTCAGACCGTGGGATCCTGTTCGTATCCAGGTTCTGGCAGAGTTTCCATAGGGCTATGGGAACCCGTCTCAATTTCAGCACAGCCTATCATCCTCAAACTGACGGTCAAACTGAAAGGGTGAACCAAGTTCTTGATGACATGCTTCAGGCATGTGTCATCTCCTTCGGCAAGGGTTGGGAAAAGTACCTCCCTCTCGCCGAGTTCTCCTACAACAACAGCTATCAGGCTAGCCTCCAAATGGCTCCCTTTGAGGTTCTCTATGGGAGAAAATGCCAGACTCCTCTAAATTGGTCTGAAACCGGAGAGAGGCCACTCTTTGGTCCTGATGTGATAAATGAGGCTGAAGAGAAAGTCCGTGTCATTCGGGATAATCTCAAGGCTGCTCAATCCCGGCAGAAGAGCTACTATGACAAGAACCATCAAGAGGTCCACTATGAAATTGGTGACAAGGCCTATCTTCGAGTCTCTCCTCTCCGAGGCGTTCGTCGCTTTGGTATCAAGGGCAAATTGGCACCTCGCTATGTTGGCCCTTTCACCGTCCTAGCCAAGCGAGGAGATCTATCCCATCAACTCGAACTACCCGCCAACTTCCCGGATGTGCATGATGTGTTTCATGTCTCCCAACTCCGGCGTTGCTTTAAGGATCCAATCCGTGGTGTTGGTCATGAGACGTTGGATATCCAAGAGGACTTGACTTACCGTGAGCATCCTATCGGCATCTTGGATGAAGCGGAGAGGAAAACCCGCAACAAGACTATCAAGTTCCTAAAAGTCCAATGGTTGAACCATTCCGAGGAAGAAGCCACATGGGAGTGAGAACTAGCCTTCGTCAGGAATACCCCGCCTTCTTCACTGAAGCCTAGAATCTCGGGACGAGATTCCTGTAAGGGGGGTAGAATTGTAACAGCCCCAGCTTTGCAATGAAAAATACGAAGAATTTTTCAAGAGAGAATTCCTTCTATGACACTACCAACTTTTTCCTTCCTTCTATGGCCACTTGTGTAAAATTTATGCCTGATATGACACTCTAGTGTATTTTTGAGCTAACGGTGTCAACTTTTACATACAAAGTCACTTTTGCCCCTGGTTCAACTATACTAATAATAACTGAAACGTAATTCAAAAAAATTCAAAAAATCGGCAGAACCTCCCCTGTATTTTGATGCCATATCCCCTGCACACAGTTTATGTATATAATCGATTGAACAATTCTCAACAAGTACCATAAGCAACCAGATTCACACATAAGTCACCAATAGTTCACATATGTCAGGCTAAAGGACTTCCAAAAGAACCATCATATGACAGGAACTCCAAAAGAACCATCATATGACAGGAACTCCAAAAGAACCATTACATCAAGAGATCTCTTACATCAATGGAAGAGCATAGAAGCATATGAAAATTACAAGTTGAGCCTTCTTTTGCTTCTTGTGCTCATAGCAGGGCTAGGAGGCTTAAACTTTCTGCTCCTTGTGCCCATTGCTGGGCTGTCAAGTGGCACCGGAATCTTCTCAGCAACCTTCTTTTTTGTCTTGGCCTTCTGAATGGAGCCAGTTTTTGATCTGCACATGCGTGTATGGACACAATAAGTTTAGGGCAGTAATGACAGCAGTTTATGGCAGTAGTAAGTTTATCGCAGCAAGTTTATGGCAGCAGCAATGGAATACATAAAAGTACCTCTTTGAACCTCCAGATTCAGTGTTGTCATGTTTTCTCTTTTTCTTAGTTGTAGTTTCCAAGCTTTGGCTATGATGAGAAAGAAACAACTTAGAACATAAACTGAGTTTTCATACTCATTGGCAGAAGTGTATAAGTGCTAACCTTGGTGGTGGAAAAAGCATCCTTGTTGGTGCTCCATCCTCGCAAGGCACAATGGACTGGGCTGTTTTGCTAGTCTTTGCCCTCTTCTTTGGTGGTTCTCTACATGAGCAATAGGAAAAGTAGTTAACACATGTAGTTGCAAACAAAAATAATAAGAGAAGCAAGAAAGAGTAATCTATATTACCTAATAGCCAACATTGCAGCAATGTCATCAGGGTTACCCTTCTTACAGTTGTGCCAATGATGCCCATATTCCTTACAAATTGGACATAAGTGCTTGCCCTTTTTTCTTTTCTTGTCACTACAACCTTTATATCTCTCAGTTTTAGGCCTGCCAGCTGTATCTTTAAGTAGTGGTGGATGCATGAAATATCCATGGTGAGATTCAGGCCATTGGCCCTTGTCAGGCATAGCAGGGATCAGGTTGGAATAAGCTGCTCTAAATTTTTCAGTGGAATAATACAAGTCAACGTAATTCTTTATGTGAGCATCGCTAAGTGACGTGATGAATGCAAAGATGTTTGCAAGGAAGACCAAAACTTGCCATTGTCGACATGAACATGTTCGATCTTGCAAGTTAACGACAAATCTAAACCGCTGCCTCCTAATGCAACCACTTCAGCCACTCCTCCTCCTCTACTTCAGGCTCCTCCTCGCTCCCATCCTCACTCCCATCCTCACTCTCATCCTCGCTCCCATCCTCGCTCCCATCCCCGCTTTCATCCTCAGGAACATTGGTTTTGTCTTTCACTTTACCAGAAAAAAGAACCAAATTTAGAGGTATAGGTTCTTTCTCCAAATAATTTCTTTTCTCCTCATCAATACCAACATGCTCATTCTCCGGGATTGGGTTGCAAAGATAACTATCATCGGCCTCTTTTGTGTTGCGTCCGCTTGAACATCTGTCCAATCCTCGGTGATAGGCTCACATGCTTCGGGGATCACAGTATGCAATCAACATCTGCACTACCTTTTCTGGATCCATCCTGCAAATCGCAGAGAAATACATAAACATTGCTACTAAATTTCAGCATACTAAACTTTTAATGGCATGCTTGGTAGTTGGAACTTTTACCCAGAATTATGCTTATTATTTATAACATTCTGTGTAGCTTCACGCTTAGAACACCAGTATAGTCTAACATCGATGGTAGAATCAGTTAGGTAAACATGGTACAAGATCCATAGAACCCAGCTTATTAATCCATGACGTTCTAGATCTTTCGGCATGTACAGAGCACCAATAAAAGGAGAGATAACAAAATGGCAGGACTGTTCTTTACTGGTTTAACTTCTAAACTGTCCATCCTAATCTAACTCAAATACCTCTATTGTATCAAATAAAAAGGTAGTTCACACTGTCAACCTCACGATCGCGTCCTGTTAATTTTTAGATACAGAGATAGCAAGACAAAGTGACATCAGAGGTATTTATAAACTGCATCTGGAGAGTACAAGCTCGAAGCACTCACCCTTCTTGCCAATCTGCCCAAGCCGACCAGCCCGCATCGGCGCGTTGCCCGCCCTTCTCGCCGCCAGATGTATCCTCCGCGCCTCCAGGTCCGCCCTCGGCCGCCGCGCCTTGCCCGTCCTCGGCCGCCGCGCCTTGCCCGGCCGTAGCGGCGCCTTGCCCGGCCGCCGCGCCGCCTGGTTCTCCGTCAGCCGGCGCCGCGCCTTGCCCGTCCTCGGCCGCCGCGCCTTGCCCGGCTGTCGCGCCTTGCCCGGCCGCCGCGCCGCCTGGTTCTTCAACGCCGGCGCCTGCTCCATGGCGCCCTCGGCCGCCGCGCCTTGCCCGCCCTCCGCTGACACAGCCGCGCCGCCGCTGCTAGGGTTCCGCCCCGACGCGTGAGGGTGCGGGTTCGGGGTTTGTTCGATGAGTGAGGGTGCGGGGCTCAGGCTCGGGTGCTCGATCGAGTCAAACAGGGCGGGGGTAGTTTGGTCCAGACGGGCAAAAAGTGACGGAACGATTTCACAGAACCGACGGCAATGTCATCTGAGGCATAAATTTTATACAAGAGGTCACATGAGGAAGCAAAAAATTGGGAGTGTCATATAAGGCATCAAATTTAAGCATAGTGTCATAGAAGGAATTCTCTCATTTTCAACTTTTTGCATTCTTGTTTTGCATCATGGCATGCATATGAAATTTGCTATTTCTAAACTACAACATATGCAAGCAATTAAAATGGGGAGGCAAACTTCCCAAGCATCCAAACCAAATACATTTTCCCAACTAGTCAACCAAATAATTCTTGGACTTCCAAATTGTTTAGGAAGTTCCAAGTTTACCTGTTATAACCATTTCTCAAAATCCAATATTTGCCCAATGAGAAATAAATTTGAGAATCCAAAATTGGTTCAATTCAAATCCTATTTTGAAATCAAGCTAAACCTTTCCAAAAATTCAAACTAAAATCATGGGGAGCTTCATTTTCATACTAGGAGCCTCCATGATTAATTTCATTATTTTTGGAAATAAATAAGTTCTTCAAATAAATGCATTTTGCAATTCATCAAAAATGACCATATTGCAACAATATGAATAAATCTGAGTTTAAACATTTATTTTGAAGCCAACCTTTTTGTGAAGCTTCTAGCTATCATGGGGAGGCTATATGAATTTTTGTAGATTTTATAAAAAGTTTAAGTGTCTCTTTTAAATCGTCAAAGGCTGCTAGTGGACCTATTTGCAAATAATTAAATTTAGGCTAAGGGGTTTTTCTCAAAAATCTATTTCCTTCCGCCTCCACAGTGCCGACCATGGCCACTGGCGCCATGCCATGGCCATGCCGCACGCTGCCGGTCCCCTCCCCTGCCGTGTTGGAGGTCAAGACGACTCCACGACGACCTGGACGCCCACCTGCCTCCATTCCCCCCCCCCCTGCTCCCTCTCACCTGCCCCGTTCCTCTTCCTCCTCTCGCGCACGCTTGGCCGTGGTCAAACTCGCCCCTCAATTGCCGCCGTCATGCCGCCGTCTGGAGCTGCCCCGCCCGAATCACAGCCGACAGAGCTCCGCCTCGAGCTCCTCTTCCTCCCCTCCCAAGGAATCGGACCGGGAAGCCAGACGACGACGCATGCGTCCTCGTATTCGTCTACCGCTGCCGCCGCCGCCCGGATCGATTCCGGCGTCCCCGTCCACTCCCCGTCGGCGCCAACCACTGCCTCGTGCTCAGGGTGAGCTACTCGCCCTATAAGCTTTCTCCCTGTTTTCCCTTCCCTCTCCTCGCCGCCGAATCGTGGTCGCCGTCGTCATCATCGTCGATCACCCTGCACGCACGCCCCACCTAGGCACCAGCTGGGCCGGCCTGAGGCCGGAAGCCTCGGGCTGGTGCCCGGCCTGACCGCCCGGCCTGGGCCGGCACGAGGCCGGCCGCTTCTGGAACCCTCCCGGCCTGCGACCAAGTCTGGGACGGCCAAAGGCCGGTTATTTCGGGCCACTCCCCGGCCTGCAGCCCAGCCTGGCCGGCACAAGGCCGGCCTGTCTGCAGTTTTCTTTTTCCTTTTTGGAAAATAAATGAATTTAAACAATTGATATCTATTTGTATATTGCTTCAAAATTGCAAATTAAATATCAAATTGTTCAGAAAAACAAAATCTATCTGTTGGTAGCATTGTTTTGTCCTTTTGAATAAATAATCCTGCTGTTCATGTAAGAATTCCTCGAATGGTTTAAATAATACAAAAATTGGTAAAATCATAATTCGATAAATATTTAACCAAAAATTATAAATAAGATATCAATGTGATCAACACTTCAAATGCTATCGAACCATGCACTTATCACATCATGATCACAAATATTTATTTGATGTTATTCATAAATTGGTTAAAAGAATTAAAGCCAATTAATTATTTAATTCACTATTTTTTTTCGGTACTCAGAAAATTACAAATAACGTACCAAAATGATCGGAAGGACAAACCCTATCCATTCATGTCATGTTCATGCATATTTGAGTCACTTCTCTAATAATGTAATAATTTTATGAATAGGGTGGTCACTAAGATAAATATGGGGTTGTTTCCAAATAATTGCACTAATTATTTGGCTCTTCATTTAATTTTTCTATTTAATCTATTACTTAAAACAATAGAAAATAGAGCTACCACGTGCGTCCACATAAGCTAAATTACTAGCCCCGTTGATCCTAATAATAACGGCTGAGATTAAAGGCCAGATCAAAGTTACGCAAAGTTTTGTCACGTTACCAGATAAGAGTTTCTAAGCTATAGTCACGCGTCTCCCTCCAAAAAAAAAAACTATAGTCACATAAAAAAACTATAGTCACGTAAGTAGACATAATCGTAATCGTGCCAGACTCCTGTCTCCTTCCATAATCGTATAATAAGAAAAAATGTATGCCTATTCGTTGCCTCCTGCCTCCAATTGATCCGCCGGTGCAAGCTAGCTAGGGCAGAGATCTCCTTGCGCAGGCCACGGCATTTGCGATCCAGGCCTTGATGTCTCCCAGCGGTGCAAGGTAGGGCAGGAGTCGACGTCTTTCTGTGCTCGATCATGCGGCACCGTGCGGCAGTGACGGTCGAACTCGGCGACAAACCTCAACATCTCCCATTGGTGCACGGTAGGGCAGAAGGTAGGCAATGCGTTATTTTCCTAATCGGATACAAAGCTGCTCAATGTGCTGATCTTGGACGGTTCAATTGCATGCACGGTAGGGGTCTAGCTAACTTGATCTTCCGGTTATTGATGTTGCTCATAGCTGCATACATGTATGGTCACGCACTCACGCTTGATTTTATCATCATGATGGCATATGTCCTGTACACAGCATCGAGCAATTTGTCTTCTATGTAGCCCTACTAGCTGATGCCCCTGTGACTTAATTAAGGTGTGTGATGCAGTGCTAAAGCCATATAAGTTTTAGTTAAGTAGCCTCATTACGGAAACGTTTATATGCTCATTAAGATTGACATAATTTATTTTGTAGACTTTTATGCATCTCAATTAATTAATAATATAATACACCCATGTCACACCTGAGGTTGTTGAGACCCTCATGGTATTAAAATGTGGGTATTCGGGCTAGAGTTGTATAGAGATGAATCTTTGCAGGTATGTGCCAAAACCATTCCTGATATTATAGGATAACAATGCTCCGGTTTTTTTTGCTATTGCCAACGAATTGTATGCATCAGATTTTCTAATAATGCTCTCCATCATCAGGTTGCGTAAAGGAGCTGAGGCAAAAATATTAGATTTTTAACTGCATGTCTGCTCCAATGCCACATGTAAGCATCCCAAAATTCTGCACGCACCACACTAATTTGCAGTACCTCCTTACGGTTGGAATTGGAGATAAAAAACAATTGTAACCTTCCCTTTCCAGATCTAGCAGCTGTCCTCCGTCTATTTCCATATAGCTTAGTTTGTATTGGCATCTCTCCTTCAGAATTATGAGGAGTGTCGTACAGGTAAAAACTCTGATCTTTTCCCGGTCTACTGTATTTATTGGATTGTGGATTTGCTAAAATTCTATAAACTAAAAATGCAATCTAATTGTGCTTATATTTATGACCAACTTCTTACACATAGTAAATATCAATAAGACTGATGGCAAAGATGGTGCTAGACCAATAAAAATGTCCACTTGGTGCAAATGTGCTCTAATAGGTTTTCCTTCAATGTGGTATGGTTTCGGAAAAGATATCAGATTTTAATGCTTCGTCTAAAATGTAGTTTTGTATATATTATGATATCGTGCAATTAAATATGTATTTTGAAAGGATGATAGATGTTAGTGATGGTACATAAGAATCCTTAGCTAAACAATTCAACCTTTGCCCAACATGGTGCGTGATAGTCGTTTGATGAAGGACGTATTATACGTATCGTTTACAAGAAGAAAGCAAACTTTTATATTTCATAAATATGTGACTCCAATGTCTGCTCGAAAGGATTTTGGTAGCAGATTTTTTTATAATATAGAGTCGTCTAAGGTGTAAGATCGGGAGCTCAGTGTGTGACACATCGATCCAATGATGCATGCAATATCAAGTGAACAATTACAAGAACACTGAAGAAGTATTTCTTACATGGTAAAAAGAATGTCTAAGAAGGTTAAACGTGTGCGGATTGCTAAGGAGCCGACAAGAGAAATGAATATAAAATGTGTAAAACTGAGAATTACAAACGGAATCGGTTGAGTGTATTCAATAATTATGTTGCAAAACTAATAGTTGTTTGAGGATCTTATTTTTCAGCCGGTACCGAGAATCATCGACAAGTTGAGAATTGTGTAGGACTCCAAAGTTTTATAAACTATACATTTTTTATTACATCCTATGCCAAAATAAATAAAAAATAACACTATAAGTGTTTATTTACATTTGCATAGACGATATTTCAAAATTGGCTGTGAAGTAATTTTGTCAGTGGACTAAGAAAATATTTATTTTTATCAATGGATCAATTAAGCATTATGAACAATTTTAGTAAAGTCGAATGAGAAATTAGATGTTGGAAGTCGACAAAGACGTAGGCATATACCCATTAAAAAGAACATTTCCCATGTTTTAGCTTGCTTCTTAAGAATGTATGGGAAAAAATAATCTCCCAAAACTAACCATTCTACCAACTAATATTAATAATACGGATAACATTGTGCAAGCAAATCTAGAATAGAAAAAAGATAAAAATAATAAACAAGCCATACATAAAAATAAGGAGAACATTTTTATTTCAAAATAATCAAAGGACACTGAGGAGAACCTCAATCTATATTTGTGTCAATGTTAAAAATATTTACATTTGTAGTACCATAATCTAATTTATACTATAACATCAATTGCTAAATAATAAAATTAGTTCGTCCAAAATTATAAAAAAGGAACATGCTTCAATAATACACTATGTTAAATTCAAACATGATAGCATCTTTGAAATTAATCTGACATAAAATTCGAACAACATAGCCAATAAAAATCTAGCCGCGCAAATGCGCGGGTCACCCAGCTAGTTTATATGGTGACATCTATGCATAAACTTGTCATGTCATCATGTGATTGTGCATTGCACCTTGTCTTCGTGTGATTTATTGTTCTTTTGTATTATTGTTGGGTATCGATAGATTCCGAGTTGAAGTCACCCCTACCTTTCCCGACGAGCCGTACTACACGCCCCGGCAGCAAGGCAAGAGATAACCTAACCTTTTTGGAATCTAGCATCCTATTGCTTTATAAACTTATTTTATCCACCATAATATTGCATGCGGTTCCAATGTCACTTTTGATCAAAATGTAGAGTATCCTATGAATGCATGTTTATCCCCGAACCAATACATGTATCCTACATGAAACCTAGGTTTGATGTGTTGGCCGGAGACAGGAATATAATTGATGTATCTGTCAGCACAGTGGAAACCAGGGTACCACGGGCCGGCCTGCCAGGGCCCACAAGATTCTTCAGAAGATTTCGCTAAGGACCAGGCTCTTCAAGCCTGGAGAGCCTCCCGAGGGTTTTCCCTCGCGAGGGACCTCTCCTCCTCGCCAAGGGTCTTTCCCTCGGCGAGGGACCTCTCCTCGAGAGGACATCTCGGATGCCACCTGCAGATTCTGCTAAAGACCAAGCCGAAAGGCTCGGCGAGGCCTTTTGGCTCGCGAGGCTTCCTTCTCCTCTCGAAGCCAGCTCTACCTCCGCGGCAGAGCGCACATGGGCTCTGTATCCTCTGCATAGTGATGACCGCGCCAGCGCGTGGTGACATCAGCGCCACAGTTGCCATTTCTATGTGTAAAGGAGTCAACAAAGCTGCACCAAGCAAAGGAGCCCCAAGGATTGCCACTTTGGTGATAAGGGAACCGTCTGCAGCTACCCTCCAAGGACGACGTCACCGTGGGTCACCTCCCACCTCAGCAGCGCCAGCCCACCGTCCTGTTTGGACGGTGGCTTTTCCAGCTTTGGTGACGCCGCCCCCTGCTGTGGACCGCGTCCATGGACCTTACCTTTATGGTGGACTCTACCTTTATTGTGCACCGCACCTCCTCCTTCGTCGCCATGTGGTAGCCCTTCCCACGAAGATGTTTTGGGGGAAGATGCCCGAGACGCCTATAAAAGGAGGAGGAGCCCGTTCGGGCAAAGGGTTCGTTCCAAGATTCACAAGCCCAAACCCTAGATCTGAGGTTAGCAGTAGCCATTGTTAGCCACCCAGAGCTCGCCAAGCTCGCCCTGTACTGAAACCTCTTTAAACAAGTGCAATACAATCAGAAGCAGGACGTAGGGGTTTTACCTCACCTAGAGGGCCCTGAACCTGGGTAAGACCGTGTGTTCCTCTCTACAGTGCTTCCCCGCAGCGATCCAGGCGAGCACCGTCGCCGAGGCACGTTGAGGGTTGTTTGATTCCGTGTTCAGCCCCTTACTCGATCCTTCGTGAGACACACCCAGTTCCTGGGACAGTTCTCCAATTTGGCGCGCCAGGTAGGGGGCTGAGGCGCATCTTCAACCTCGACACCCCGCCATGGCCGGCTCTCGCGCCGAACGTCTCGCTCGCCGGACGGCCAGCGCCCCACCACTCTCGCTGGCAACCCGCGCGGCCGCCACGCGGAAGTGCTGCGCTCCGGAGCGCCACGTCGACCCCGAGCCCCGCATCGAGCACCCGGAGGACGACGACATCGACCACGCTGAGGATGACCTCGGCGAAGAGGAGGCCTCCTCCCTGCACCCGTCGCGGGACCGTGCTGCCTCCTCGCTAGGCCGCCCTGCGCCCAGCCCGGCGACTGCGCTTCTCATGGCGCAGGAGCTGCTGCAGTACCGTCCCACGCCAGAGGCCCAGGAAGCCTGGCTCAACCGCCTCTCCGAGCTTGTCGGCGCCGCTCCCGCCACCGTCTCGCTCTCTGGTCCTCTCTGCCTGCGCAGGGGACGTGGCGCACGGCGCACCACATGCGCCTCCTCATCACACCCCGCGCCCGCTCCCGCTGCAGCTCCACCGGCTCCACCGCAACCTGCTCCAGCCGGGGCTCCTCCTCGCGACAACCGCGCCGCGTCGCACGCGTCGTCGCCGCACGACTGCCAAATCGTGCAGCGAGCCCCGGAGGACGCACACGTGAGCATCGAGCACCACCAGGATCGCCACAACCGCGCCGTCCATGACGTCGCCACCGTGGGCGCCACCTCCGCGCCACCCTTGCCAACGGCACGGTCACCTACGGCATGACGGTCGCGTTCACTCGCATGCTCCGTCGCGTCGTTTGGCCGGTCAAGTTTCGGCCGGATCTTCCTCCGCGCTACGACGGCAAGAACAACCCCCTGGAGTTCCTGCAGCTCTACACCTTGGCCATCCAGGCCGCCGGGGGCGACGACAAGGTCATGGCGAACTGGTTCCCCATGGCCCTCAAGGACTCCGCGTCCTCGTGGCTCACCAACCTCCCCGCCGAGTCCATCAACACCTGGGAGGACCTCTGCCAGTGCTTCGTCACCAACTTCAAGGGCACGTACGAGCATGGCCTCACGTACAACGACCTCCACGCCGTGCGTCAGAAGCCTGGCGAGACCCTCCGCAAGTACATCCAGCGCTTCAGCCAAGTGCACAACAAAATCCCCAATGCCACCGACGCGCAGGTAATTTTGGCCTTCCAGGCTGGGGTCATGGACGTGCGGATGCTCGAGAAGCTTGGCATCCACGACAACATCACCACCGTCGTCAAGCTTTTCGACTTGGCGGACAAGTGCGCCAAGGCTGAGGAGGGCTGCCTGTTCGTCAAGAATGAGCCAGGGGACC